>JANAVB010016196.1:2141775-2646775 GCA_029216955.1 Iris pallida | reverse complement strand
GTGCTTACTTTCTGTAGGGGTCCTGTTATTAAGGCCTATAAATAGCCCATGCAACACTCATTTACAAAGGTTAGAAAAAATTGTCCAAAACACCGTGCTAGCTAATTTTCCAATCCTACGGAGAGCTTATTTATAGTCTTCAGAGAGGGGTGCTAGAAATTCTGCCAACGAATTTCTAAGGCCATCTCCAACCCTTGTCCTCAAAACCTAATTGAGGATTTCTCCTCAAAAATTTACTCCAATCGGTCCTCAAATTGAGGATGGATCCTCAAAATTTTTGAGGATAGGAGCCTCTCTCCTCAAATTTGTGGAGAGAGAATGGCAATCCTCAAATTTGAGGATCCACTATTCATGACAAATTTGTCCTCCAAGATGTACCTAATTAGTAGTATATCCTACATTTGTTAAACACTAAATTTAATTAACTTAACATATTTTTTAAGTTATAATTATAAATAATATAATAATAATACTATTAAAATATTCTTGTTGAGATCTTCAAATAGAATCTAATATTGAATATATTTATTAGTATTTTTTGTTAGATTCATTTGATTAATAAAATAACATTTGAACAATTTGGCAAAAATTAATAGAATAACATCAAATTTTTTAAAATATTGAAACCAACAACATTGAAACTAAAAGTCTACACGTTACAACAACATTAAAATATTATAAATAATATATTTAATAATATAAATAATATTATAATATTATCTCGGTAAATAATATTAATAATATAACGTTAATGTATTTGATTATATTAAATGGTTGTAAAAAAAAAATTTATGTAGAAATAAATAATGGTTGTTTATTATTTGAGGATTTACGGGTTGCAGATGTAAAATTTTGAGGATAACATCATAGAGGAATATTTCTTGTTGAGTCATCAAATTGAGAAAATTTTTGAGGATGGGTTGGAGATGGCCTAACCCCTTACGAGCGCAAGCTCCTCGTTTAACAGGCAGTTTGAATACGAGCTCCTCCGTACCCTTGCCAACAAGCAGCAAGACCAACACCAGACTGTCGCATTTACGTCTCGCATTTCATGCCTTTGCCTGCAAGTACTAGAGTTACCCAGACCATCAAAGGACAGAAGGGGTTTTCAACTGACTAGTGAGACCTCCAACGTCACAGCTCCCCCGAACATTTTGTTGGTTTTTTGATGTGTTGTTGCTTGGGAAGCAACCTATATGTGATTTAAAAAGGCACTTCCATTCTTTTAGTCCCACATGGAAAAGGAGAAAAAGTTTTCCTTTCCATATAAGGCTTTCCCCCTCCTTAGTGGGTTAGTGTGTTGTGTAGGGGATAGGCTACATCCCATCCAACCCGCGAGCGGGTGCACGATTTAATACACTTTTTTGACGCATTTATTTGTCGCGTACTTAGAACTTTGCACGCTTGCGTGCTGCGGACCGGACCAAGGATATAAAGGTAATTTCTATCTTATTTTAATTTTATTTAATTTATTCTTTTGTTTCGGTTGCCTGGTCTTCCGTAGAACTTTTACCACATAATTTCGTTATAGGATTTGTGGATTGTGGAGATAATTCTGGCCACGTACAGAGAGATTTTATTTTAAATCAAATCAGTTGATCCGTTTTGAGGAGATACAGAAAATCTTTTCTTTCTCTCTCTCTCTTCCATTCGGAACTCTGTTTGCGAGAAAAGAAACATCACAACCAGAACCTTTCTCCTCTCCTCTGTCCAACTCCTTCTCTGGGCAAGGCTGTAATCGATCGAGGGATTCACTACCGGGTGCACGGTGCTGTGGATCGAAGGATTCGTTGTTTCTCGGGGATAGATCGCCTGGAACTCGCTGCACGATTGTGGGGGCAAATTACTATTCTAAGGACAGCGTTTGTAACGTGCCTCGAATCCTACTCTTAATTCCTGTTCTTAATTTTACTTCTTCTGATTGCATGCGTTAGGAATTCTGTCTAGTAATTCCAACAATCTTAGAATAGAATTTTTAGGTTCTGTTTACCTTATGTTTGTTTTATTCCTACGTACGCACTATGAATCCCACAACAGAGGAATTCTCGACCAATATTCACAACTCCTCAAAACCGGAGAAGTTTGATGGTCAGAATTTTAAGCGATGGTAGCGCAGGATGACCTGCTGGTTAACCCGCCTGAAATTGTTCAAGGTTTTCAAAGAACCTGAAACACTGCATGGTTTACACGAACCTGCTAGAACCTTTGAATTAGAATCATACAATGAGACAGACTTTATTTGTCACGGGAAAATTCTAAGTTGTCTTTCTGACACGCTGTATGATATCTACTGCACAACTACCACTTCCAGAGAGCTTTGGGAAGCCCTCGATAAGAAATACTCCAATGAAGGAGCAGGTTCTGAGGTTTACATTGTAGACAGGTTCTTAGAATTTAAGATGGTTGATGAGAAGTCTGTTGTTGAACAGACTAACACCCTGCAAACCATTATTCACGAGATGTCTCAGAAAGAGATGCCATTAGATGATAAATTTTTGATTGTTGTATTTATAAATAAATTGCCTCTATCCTGGAAATCCTTTGGCTTAAAGCTGAAACACAATAAGGAACCCATGTCCTTAGATGAACTATTTGTCTCTCTCCGCATTGTGGAAGATAGTAGAACTAGGGACAAGAAACCCCTGAATACTGAATTCGAGGCGAAGTTGCATATTGCTGAGTCCAAGGGAAAGCCTAAGGACCAACCTTTTCAACAGATAAATAACCCCCAGAATAGAAACCCTGCAAAGAAACAATTCTTGAAACCAAAACCTGTTATTGGAAAAGACAACAGGCCAAAGCGGAAATGCTATAACTGTGGCAAGCCTGGCCACTTTGCTAGGCAATGTTGCCACAGAAAGAAAGGTCAGGGATTCCAGAATCCCGATCGTCGAACTCCTGCTGCCGATGCTCCTATTGTTCCTCAGGCTCACGTAGTCATAGCCGGGACCTAATCTATCGGTACCGATGATCAGAGGTTTGTAGCTGTATGTTCTGGTTTTGAAACCTCGTATCAGCCTACTGAATGGTGGGTTGATACAGGGGCAAATGTCTATGTATGTCCTAATATTGATTTATTTTCCTCCTACCAACAGGTTGAGGAAGGCGAATCAGTAGCTATGGGAAATTCGAGTGCTGCCAGAGTGCTTGGAAAGGGAAGAGTGAATCTCAAGTTGTCTTCGGGCAAGATCCTCCCTTTCATAATGTGCAGCACGTACCGGACGTGAACGAAAATCTAATTTTTGGATATTTATTAAATAAACATGGCTATAAACTAGTTTTTGAGTCTGATCGAGTTGTAATCTTCCTAAACAGGAATTTTATTAGAAAAGGCTATGTTTGTGGGGGTCTATTTAAACTTTATATTGATATTTCCTGCAACAATTTCACTTCTAGTTTAAATAACATTGATTATAATAATGGTTCTGCTGTAAATGCAATATATTCCAATATTGATAGCTATAATGTTTGGCATGGTCGCTTGGGATATGTGAATTTTAATTCTATAAAGAGAATGTCTGTTTTGCAATTAATTCCCAAGATTGATATGAGCAGGAATGATAAATGTGAGATTTGTACTCAAGCCAAACAGCCTAGAAAGTAATTTCATTCAGTTGAACAGAATTCTCAGCTTTTGGAGCTTATCCACAGCGATATCTGTGAATTAAATGGTGTCCTCACTTGCAGTGCACTACCAAAATACAGCGCTTTAGCGACTGATATTTAGCGACGAATTTATTTCATCGCTAATAGCGACGGACTACCGACGAAACAGCGATGGTCTTCCGTCGAATTGCAGCCAATTATTTTTTTAAATTTTAAGGGTAAATCTCGGTCGAAAATCCGTCACTTTATCGTCAGACATATAGCGACGGACAAATAACCCGTCGCTATGTCGTCGCCCAGTTGTCAATATTTTGTGGGAAAATGTTAAAAAATTTGGCACAAAATTTGGCGACCACATAGCGAGGGATTATCCGTCGGCAAACTAGCAGGGGTATAGCGACAGCCTAGCGATGGATATTTCCGTCGCTAAATAATGTGCCCTAACATAAAATGAACCGACGGGAGGGAGGATTTTTCATTCCCCCCAAAATTGTCTCTCACCTCTCTCTCTCTCTTTCTCTCACGCGCTCTCTCTCACTCACTCAGGTATGTCTCTCTCTCCCCCCTCTCTCTCACTCTCTTGGTGGTTGGAGGGGTGCACCCGCGGGGGAATCCTGGCCGCAGGGGGGTTTAGGAGAGCGGAGGGGGGGCCGGAGGGAGGGGGTCGACGGGTGGGAAGGTCGCGGGGGTGGGGGGTGGGGGGTGGGGGTAGGGGAGCGGAGGGAGGGGGCGGGGGGTGTTGGTGGTCGAGGCGGTGGAGGAGGGGGGTTTAGGGTAGGGTGGCGGGTGGGTAGTCACGGGGACGAGGGGGTTGCGAGGGGGTGGGGGCCCGCCGGGGGAGGGGGTAGCAGAGCGGAGAGGGGCCGGGTGGTCTTGGTGGTCTGGGGGGAATGAGGGGGTGGGGGCCCGGGGTGGGGGGGCCGAGGGGAGGGGCTGTGTGTGGTCCGCACGCGCGCCCGTTCGATCCAACGGTTGAGGATAACGGTCTCCCGAACCCTATATATATATATTTTTTTCCCTATATATATATATCTTTTTTTCCCCTATATATATATATATATATATATTTATTATTCTATATATATATATATAATATATATATTATCTATATATATATATATATATATATATATATATTATAAATTCCCATCTATATATCTATCATATCTATATATATATATATATTATGGCTATATATCTATATATATATATTATATATATATCCCACTTTATATATATATATATATATATATATAATATATATCTATATATATATCTATATATTACTATAGTATATAATATACTACTTATATAGAATTTATATATATATATATCTATATATCATTATATATATATATATATATATATATATATAATATATCCCCTATATATATAAATAATATATATATATATATATAATCTATATATATTAATATCCCCCCTTTATAATATCTCTGCGGATTTATATATATATATATATATCTAACTATATATATCTAAATTTCCCATATATATATATATCTATATAATATTATATATTATCTATTATATCTATTATATATTATATATATATATAATATATATATATTAATATATATCATTATATATATATATTATATCTATATATATATAATAGATATATATATATATATATATATTGTATATATATATATATATATATCCCCCCGTTATATATATATATATATATATATATAATATATATATATATTATATATTATATATATATATATATATATATATATATCTATATATATATATATATCTATATATATATATATATATATATATATATATATTATATATATATATATATATATATATTAAATATATATATATATATATATATATATATTTTTAATATATTATATATATATATTATTAATATATATGTATAATATATATATATATATGTATAATATATATATATATATATATATATCTATATATTAAAATATATATATATATATATATATATATATTATATTATATATTATATATATATATATATATATATATATATATATATATATATATATATATATATATATTTTATCCCCTATATATATATATATATATATATATATATATATATATATATATATATATATATATATTATATATATATAAAATATATATATATATATATATATATATATATATATATATATATATATATATATATATATATATATACATACTAGTAACTCATAATAAGCTACAATAAGCTATATATACACTGTTGTTCTGCAGCCTATCAGCAGTAACTCCCTTAAAAATCTCAAAGCACATGCATGCACACACACTAATATGTATACACACACACACTCAACACTCCCACACACCATCTATACACACACTAATACCTACTAGTTTAAATTTCAATTGATACCACACTTTTATGTCTATAAACATCACCCATAAATGACACACCCTCACACACAAAACACACTTTCCTTATCAAGCACAACACCAATGCATTAATACAATAACAAATTCCAAATATCAAACACCCCTTTATTCCTACACCAACACCATTATGACACCAACAACCAAACCATATATATGAATTTGTAATATATATATATATATATATATATATATATATATAGAATAATATTGAGAAATTGACACAAAATAGGTTCCAAAACACATCATGGTGTATCATGACCCAACCACTCAATATCCAATTGTGGACACAATAACACAATCACAACTCAAATTGGACAAAAAATTCCTTTGGGAACACGTATCGAACACTTGATGGTCAAAATTCGTAAATAACACAAATTGAGTATAGAATTTATCATTCATCATGTTAAAAACCTAGATCTACCAAATTAAAGGTTTCTAACACCTAGATCTAGCATTAGAGAGTCAATTCCACCTATGAAAGGGTTCCTATGGGTTCAATTCGGGTCATGAGGGTTCAATTCGGGTTCCTATGGGTTCAATTCGAGTCAATTCCACCTATGGAAGGGTTCCTATGAGTTTAAGAATCGGTATCGGTATCAGACTATTTCTATGAGTATCGGTATTGATCGCTTAGGCGTCTAGGCGGTGTCTAGACGGTAGGCGAACTCTGTAACACCCACTTTTCTAAATGGGGGTAATTTTAAACTTTTGTAATTTTAGTTTTTAATAATGAGATTTAAATCATGTTATGTTTTTTGGTAATTTTTAATTCTTTTAAAAACTATTTTAATTGTTGATTTTTGATTTTGGTGTTTTGCTAGTGAAACCCTTGATACTACTTGACCTAGAGACTAACCATGACCATGGGAACCTAACCATGTGATTAGGGTGATTTATTTCTATATTTTTGCCTAAGGGTATTTTGGTTATTTTTTACTTTAAATGAAAAATGAATTTTGATTGATTATTATCGTGCTAATCTATTTGTTAGAGACTAACCTAGTTTTGACCTAACCTAGATGTTAGTCATGACCATAGAGGCTTAGTTAGAATGTTAGAGACTTAATAACTAAGTTAGAGAATATCTAGATAATTGTAAGTTAGATATTTTATTAGCTTTAGCCTAGAATTAGCTTGGGCCTTAAGTTGAGACTTAGAATTGATTGCTAGAGAGCCCATAGCCTTTCTCCATGCCCAAACCCTAACCCTAAACATGTTATGGCAGTCACATGGAGACCCCAACACCCCTATATAATGCCTTTTAATCCTCACTTGCCTCTTTTAGAAATTTCCCTTTAGGAAACCCTAATTTCTTTCTCCTTTCATCATTCCTCACCATTTCTCCACAAAATTGATCCCAATCTTTTGCAATTGGTTCTAAATCTAGAATAGAGATTGAAGGAGGCTAGCTTGCAAGGAGGGAAGCTCATTTGGACATTGTTTGAGGAAGGGGACTTCACAATTTGGGACTTTTTCATAGAGATTGACTCTCAATAGGTAATCCCTTCAAATCTCCTCTAAATCCTAATTTTTTTCATAGATACATCCATCTAGGTGTCCCTTAGCTATAGGTGAAGTTTGGTAGGAAATGGAATTGGTTTGGTGTCCGTATCAGACATGTATCAGTCACTGGGTCTAAGTGTTTGTTGAAATGCCTCTGTGGGAATTTTGTTCTTGTTTTCTGTAATAAATTACATGGTTTAATAGCCCTTTGCATACTAATCATGAAACCCTAGAACTGAGCATGTTTTGAGTCGTGTTCTTATCCAAAATTGGACACAAACTACAGCACGAGATACGCGCACATGTGCCCTGCAACCACCCCCTGATTACTCCCTGTGTAGGCCACATGGACACGTGCCACTTGACACAGAGGTGGGGGCAGGCACTGTCAGGACCCCACTCGAGTTTTATGCACTCTTGTGTCGTATCAGACATGGGATCTGACCCGTACTGGTTTTGTACTGACTGTGCATGCGCGCACAGAGCTCCCTGATACGTGCTTCATGTCCCACATAGATGTTGGCCCATTAGTCATGGTCAAAACTAATTTTAATAATTGACAACTCTGTCTCGATATACGGAACAACTCAGATGTTTACTTAAGACGTTTTGGACACTTGGATACTGATCAAGATTGGATATCTACTCAGTTCAAGACCGAAGCTATGTTTGCCACTCGAGACTGTATTTCTTTATGCAATATAATTTTTTATTTTTATTGAGTCTATGAATACATTGTACACCGAGTCGTACTGGAAAATAGGCTATCCAAAATCGTTTTCAAAATTGACCTATGTTTTGAAAAACATCTCTTATTTACAAAAGCTTCTGAAGGATTTCGAAAAGCCCGAAAAATATTTTCTTAAAATATTCCTGACCAACCCTGACAGAACGCGACCAGAGTTCGGCCAGAGTTTGGCCAAGGTGAACGTTATGTGAACGTTGGTTTTTGAACTTGGTCTCCCTTCAGTTGCGGATTGTTACATAGAATTTTGTCCGAATTCTGCCCAAATTCTGCCAGAGTTCTGCCTTTGGAAAAATATAAATAGAGAGAAATTCTGATCATTTCAAATCACTTATTCACTTTCATCTCTTCTCTACTAAAGCTTACGTTTCTTCCAAAGAGTTTTCTAAAAAACTTTCATTTTCAAATCCCAAGCCAGTTACAATTCTCTAGTCAATTTGCCGGTACGGTACTAGAAAATTTTAAAGAAATTGTAATCAGAGGCTTGATTGAAGAAAGACTCTTCAAAACTGAAGTTGGTCGAGTTCTTCATATCAAAGCTCGCGTTTGTAGAAGTTGCAAGGACTTCGTATGAAAACTTGCAGGATTTTTAATAGTGGATTCAACTGGAAGATAAAGTTCTTCCGACTGGACTAGTCCTCACAAGAGAGAAACCAGTATAAATTTCTGTGTTTGCGTTTGCCTTCTGATCTCTTTTCTTTACAGTTATTACTTTATGAATATTGATATTATTTCTGTGATCTAACTGCTAACAAGTTTTTAATTAGCAATATTTCGCTGCCTACTCTATTCACCCCCTAGAGTATTCTGCTTTATGACTTTGTTCCTACAATTGGTATCAGAGCGGGTTATACAGGTAAAGCAAAGTAAAACTGCAGTTATATTTAATTGTTATATAGATCACAGCATTACACATGACAACTGTAAAATTCACAAGTGAAGGCCAAGCCACAAACAGACCTCCACTGTTTGACGGCACAAACTACACTTATTGGAAAATACGGATGAGGTTCTTTTTAAAATCTCTTGATTTGACTTATGGTCTATAGTTATTGATGGCTACAAAAAGTCTCCTCGTATTACTGTTGAGGGAGTTTTAGTTGAAAAACTCCATGATAAATATACTGAAGATGAAAAGAAAAAGGCCAGTCTTGACGCACGTGCTATTAACGCACTATTTCGTACTTTAGATAGAACTAAATTTAACAGGGTTTCAACTTGCACAACATCAAATGAAGCGTGGAAACTTCTCGAAGTAACACACGAAGGAACAACACAAGTCAAGGAGTCAAAGATCAGCAGACTTACTCAAGAGTACGAGGCGTTCAAGATGAAGCCAAATGAATCCGTCACTCAGATGTTTACGAGATTCTAGGATATTGTAAATCCTTTGTTTTCTTTAGGTAAGGAATACAGTAACCATGAGAAGATTCGCAAACTTCTACGAGCTCTCACGAAAAACTGGATTCCAAAGGCTACAACAATCATTGAAGGAAACGACCTCTCAATAATGTCTCTGGAAACACTCATGGGTAAGCTACTCACTCACGAGTTGGAACTTCAAGACTTTGAAGATGCTACACTAAAGAAGAAGTTAGAGAAGTCGATCGCTTTCAAGGCTCAACATAGAAGAACCGTCGAAGATGATTCTGACGACAGTGATTCTGACTCTGAAGATCAAGCTCTTCTGGTAAGAAAATTCAAGAAGTTCATGAGATTCAACAGAAGAACAAAGGATAGCAACAGCAACAATAACGAGGAAGATCCTATTTGCTATGGATGTAAGAAGAAAGGACATATAAAGAAAGATTGTCCAACAACATCATCATCAACAAAAAAAAGCAGCAAATGTGACAAAGGCTACCTGAAGAGATCTACATCAAGGAAGTATGCCAATACAAGCATATGGCATGAGAACGAAGCCAGCAACTCAGAAGACGAACAATCAGATGACGCTACAAATGTATGCTTGATGGCTTACGATCAGGTAATCACTAATCCTCTGTTTGATCCTTATGATTATTTTACCTTTGAGCAACTAGGAGAGGCTTTCAGTGACCTGTTAAATGACTACAGGAAACTCCGTAGTAAATATGAAACCTCTAAGAAGGTACTTAAAGAGTACAAAGGTGAGATAGGAAGACATATTGACCAACTAGCTGATGTTAGAAATAATGATACTTCTATTGAGTCTGGTGAGCTTTCTTCTATTAAGCTGTTGTTACACGAGACTGTTAAGTTATCCGAAAAAAAAGACCAAACTATTATCCAGCTAAAGGAAGACCTATCTAAGGAGAGAAAGAATCTCCAGTGTGCACAAGTCAGAATGGAAAAACTTACATCTGACTATACTAGATAATATGATACCTCCAAAAAGTTGGAAATTAGTTTAGAAAAACGGCCTGAAGTTGCTGTTTACTATTCTAACATGTGTCAATTACCGAATCATTGGAACACACCCAAACAAAACACTGTCAGACCGAACCATACCAAATCTATGCCCAAGAAGACTAATAGGCATGCATTTTTCTATACTAGAAAACAAAAACCTACCAATCATGCACCTCACACAACTTTCAACACTCAACATACAAAATGTCATTATTGTGGCCTCATTGGTCATATATGCTCTGCATGTAGAATCAGAAAGTTAGTAGATATAAATGTTTATGCATGGATACCAAAAACTAACATGTCAGAACCCTACAAGAAATGGGTACCAAGGGTTTATCTACAAACTGTTTTGTAGGTGGAACGTCCTTCACATGCTAGAAGCAAATGGATCCTCGACAGCGGTTGCTCACGGCACATGACCGATGATGCATCATTATTCGCAATACTGTCGAAGAAGAATAAAGAAGGATATGTCTCCTTCGATAATAATTTAAGAGGATATATAATCGGTATCGATGACATTGGTAAGGCTCCCTATCCTGTGATTAAAGATGTCTGTCTAGTTACCGAGTTAAAACATAATCTGCTCAGCATAAGCCATTTAGCTGATCACGGTTATGGTATTAACTTCGTCAAAGACAAATGTACTATAGTTGATAGCTCAACTGGTAGTACTATCTTTGAAGGTATCAGGAAAGACAACATATATATTTTCTATCTGTTAGAAGATGCTAACAAAGCCGGTAGATGCTTGATGGCCAAGAGCATTGAGAGTCAACTATGGCATATGAGACTGAGTCATGCAAATATGGACACAATTTTAAAACTATCCACAAAGAAGTTGGTACGCGCCTTACCGGACATATCTTTCAAGAAGGATACGGTATGTAGCGAATGTGAAAAGAACAAAGCTACCCGATCCGTCTTTAAATCTAAGAACGTTGTAAGTACCACTAGACCTCTACAATTGTTGTATATGGACTTATTTGGGCCTAGAAGAATTGCTAGTCTAGGTGGTAAGTTATATGCATTTGTCATTGTAGATGATTTTTCTAGATACACATAGGTATATTTTCTTGCATGCAAGAACGATGCTTTATCAGAATTTGTCACCTTTTGCAAGAAAGAACAGAATGAAAAAGGTTTTATGATTACTCGCATTCGTAGTGATCATGGCGGCAAATTTGAGAATGCAGAGTCAAGCAATTCTGTGACACACATGATTATTTGTATGAGTTTTCCTGCCCTAGGACTCCACAACAAAATGGAGTTGTGGAACGTAAGAACAGGACTCTATCTGAAATGGCTAGAGTAATATTGAACCAGTTTAGTCTACCTAGATACTTTTAGGCTGAAGCTGTCAATACAGCATGCTATATTCTCAACAGGATTCTAATTCGACCTATATCAAAGAAGACTCCCTATGAGTTATGGTTTGATAGAATACCCACTATTTCTTATTTCAAGATATTTGGTTGTAAATGCTTTATTCTATACTAAAGACAACCTGAGTAAATTTGATAAAAAGGCCGATGAAGGTATCTTTTTAGGTTATACAGCAAAGAGCAAAGGGTACAGAGTCTTCAATAAAAGAACCATGATCATCGAAGAATCACTTAATGTCAAGTTTGATCAACTACATCAACATTTAGACGATGACGATAACGAAAACGTGAGTACACAAAGTATAGCTACTGAAAAACCTTCCCACAAAGATGTAGAACCTTCACACCAAGTACCAGCTGAGTCTTCAAGCAAAGAAGTCGGAACCAGCAATCCTGAGGATATACCAAAAGAGATGAGATTCTTGGCAGATCATCCAAAGGACTTGGTAATTGGTGAGATTACAAGGGTGTAAGTACTCGTTTCTCTAATAAAGATATAGCTTTTTGTGTTGCTTTTGTTTCACAGCTTGAACCCAAAGATATTGAAGAAGCATGTAGTGATAATTTTTGGTTAGATGCTATGCAAGAGGAATTAAACCAATTCGAACAAAATCAAGTTTGGGAACTTGTTCCTAAGCCCATTAATCATCCGATCATTAGCACCCGTTGGGTATTCCGAAACAAACTGAATGAGAATGGTTTAGTGACTCGTAATAAGGCTCGACTCGTAGCTCAAGGATACAATCAAGAAGAATGTATCGATTATGATGAGACTTATGCCCCAGTTGCGAGATTAGAATCCATTCACATGTTATGTGCATTTGTATATTTTTATAATTTCAACTTATTTCAAATGGATATTAAAAGCGCATTTTTGAATGATTTTATAAAAGAAGAAGTGTATGTAGCTCAACCTCCAGGTTTTACTATTTCAAAAATTCTGATTATGTTTTCAAGTTGAAAAAAGCCTTATACGGTTTGAAACAAGCCCCTCGTGCTTAGTACGATCGTCTAAGCTCTTTTCTACTTGACAATGGTTTTTCAAAAGGAAAGGTTGACACTACACTGTTTATAAAATCATTGAATAACAATCTTCTTTTGATTCAAATCTATGTAGATGATATTATTTTTGGATCCACTGATGAATCTCTTTGTCAAGAATTTTCAAAGTGTATGCAGAATGAGTTTGAGATGAGCATGATGGAAGAGCTGAAATTCTTTATCGGACTACAAATCAAACAAACCAACAATGGGACATTCATAAATCAAGCAAAGTACACAAAAGATCTATTAAAGAAGTTCGACCTGCAAGCAGTCAAACCACTTAGCACTCCAATGGCGACTTCAACCAAGCTTGATATTGATGAACAAGGCAAACCCGTCGACATACGTAAGTATCGAGGTATGATCGGTAGCTTACTGTACTTAACTGCTAGTCGACCAGACATTATGTTTAGTGTTTGCTTGTGTGCATGTTTTCAAGCCAATCCAAAGGAATCACATCTGTGCGCAGTTAAGCGTATCTTCCAATACCTTAAAGGCACTTCTTCTGTCGGCTTATGGTATCTTAAAACCACGTCAATTGACCTAATCGGTTATTCTGATGCTAATTTTGCAAGTAGATAGAAAAAGTACCAACGGCACATGTTATTTCCTAGGAAAAGCCCTAGTCTCTTGGTTTAGCAAGAAGCAAAATTCTATCGCATTATCAACAACTGAGGCTGAGTATATCGCCGCATGACGTTGTTGTGCACAAATTTTATGGATGAAGCAAACTTTAGAAGACTTTGGATTACATTTCACACACATACCCATTTTTTGTGATAACACTAGTTCTATTAATTTGACTAAAAATCCAGTATGTCACTCTCGTACTAAGCATATCGAGATTCGACATCATTTTCTTAGAGATCATCAACAAAATGGAGATATAGACCTTGTATACATAGACACACAAAATCAATTGGCTGATATTTTTACAAAACCTCTAGCGGAAGATCATTTCAATTATTTACGTCGAGAATTAGGAATTTTAGATGTCAATAATATTAATTAATTTTGTTTTATCAATTAGTTTATTCAATACTCAATAACTGTTTTTGAGACAAGCCTACAAAGAGTCTGTCTGTCACCACGACTACGGTCGAAGTGAAGCGGTACTTAATTGTTCTCCGGTGAATTTCTGTTAGCTGGGACAGTACTCCTATAGCTAATCTGAAACAGATGCTGAGTAAAGAAAATTAATTTATATAATAATATTAATTATATTATTTGAAGTTTAAAATTACTAAACTTTGAATTAAATATTTAAAATGAGTTGATGAAAAGGATATTGCCCACAATTGTTTTTAAAACCCAGGAGAACCCTAGGCGAATACGGCCCGAGTTCGGTCCGATTCGGCTAGAGTTATGTTGGTTCTGTACATTTTTAAGTCAGAACCCGAAGCCTTCTCCTATTCATCTCTTCCAAACCACTTCATCACAGCAGCAACAGCAGCCGAGGAACCCCCAAACCCTAGCTTTTTGCCACTTCCTTTCTTCCAATCTATGTGGAGATTTCTATCCAAAATTTGGATTCGTGCGGAGAATCGCATCCTCTACAACATACTTGATTCTCGTAAGGTATAACTCCTTTTCTCCTCCACTTTCAAATTCTTAGGGTTATTTAGTTTTGGGAAAGAATGCCTAAGGGATTCAATCCTTCAAGAGAAAGAAGACCAATGCTAGTGAAGAGGCATCGTCTTCTGATTCGAACATGGATTTCTTTTTTTCCTCGGTCCAATTGGGTGACGGCGTGTCGGATGACTTTTACTTCAAAACTCATAAACAAGTATTTCTTTGGTATGCCGACTTTGCTATGCGTACTATATGCACAGGCGTTCCGATTAAATAGACTGTATTTCCAGATCACCGTCCTTTTTTTGAGGAATTAGGGTTACACCATCTCACTACCCTACAATTCCCTATAGCTACTAATGCCTTTAGACTTTTCTACTGTAACTACGTATTAGACACTTTTACCGCAAGAACTCATGTTGGCGGGATCGATATCGAGTTCGATGATGTGCTGCTAGCAAAAATCCTTGGTATTCCAAACGAAGGTGCCCCGCTCGATGATATCACCGACTTCGACTTTCCCGAGGGCACGACTCTTTTTAGTTTCAAGAATGAGCTTTGTGCGACAACACGTGCTCGTCCTGAAAAGTTTAAGGCCAATAACTTGAACTTGTTTCACTAAGAGTTACATCGCATCATCTATTCCACTATTCTTCCAAAATCTACTTCGAAAGATGATGTCATTGCACTAGAACTCTCTGCCCTCTATCACATTCTTAAGGGGATTCCTTTTTCTGTCCCTAAGACTATCATCCAAATGATGGGTTGATGTCGCGAAAGAGAATGCAATCTCTCTTATGCGATGCTTATCCCTCGCATCTTTCAACGTTTTGACATAGACTTATCCACTTGCGCTCCGGACCTTGAGCCCAAGTTTCTCAAGCTTTCTCGTCGTAGCATTGCCACAGCTCCTCCACCTCCTGCACCTACTCCTACTGCACCTGTTCCTCCTCAAACTTACCCTATGACTTTTAAGGGTATTCAAAAGTACCTCTCGGATTTGTAGACTTTCTTTGTGGACACTTCCAGGGATCATAAGTTTCGTGATGTGACTCGGCTCCAGGCTATTGCCAATTCGTTTACCGATCTCAGATTTGCTCAGACGGGTCATTCTGCTAGCTCTCTTCCTAGATACCCTTCTGTATCTGGTTACCGCATTGATGATGAGGTGGTCCACTCTCTGTTCAAGCCAGGGAATGCTTACGATTAGTATTGTACTTCTGGTGCTATTCTACATACCTTTGGAGCTGGCACATCTGGAGCTGGTCCATCCGGACATGGTGGACATGCTGGCACTGCAGATAATGATGATGACGATGAGGATGATATATGATTTGTTGTACTTTTGATACTGATGTTATTGTCTTTTTTTACTTGGAAATGCTCCGACATTCCAAGCTAGTATCAGTACTCTTATTTGGTTATGATTTCTATTGTGACTTTTTTGTCTGATGGACATGTTATATGCTTTCTTCAGCATATTTTATTCTGTTTAGCATTTCTAATAGCATTATCTTTTATTATGCTTCCATTTAAACTGCTTGTGAAAAAGTTTTCTTCTGCGTATCACATTTTCTTTCTTGTCTATGATATTCATACCATGCATGTGATAAATGTTTTTATATATCTATATTTTTGTGTTTCTTCACTGATTTTTACTTTCGCATATATTGTGGGGGAGCTTTCTCTTTTGCAATTATTTTGCTAAGTGACAACGGGGGAGAAATAAGATCTAACATCTTCGATTTGTAAGAATACATGATATGAATAATCTATCGGTATATTTTGTTTTGATAAAGACCAAAGATGTTATATCGGTCAATTTTTATCAATTATCAAAATAAAGAAGATTGTTGGACCATTGTTCATGGTTAAACCTGATTTTAATAATTGATCAAACTCTGTCTCGATATACGAAACAACTCAGATGTTTACTCAAGGCGTTTTGGACACTTGGACACTGATCAAGATTGGATATCTACTCAGTTCAAGACCGAAACTATGTTTGCCACTCGAGACTGTATTTCTTTATATAATGTAATTTTTTATTTTATTGAGTCTAGGAATATATTGTACACCGAGTCGTACTAGCAATTAGGCTATCCAAAATCGTTTTCAAAATTGACCTATGTTTTGAAAAATATCACTTATTTACAAAAGCTTATGAAGGATTTTAAAAAGCCCCAAAAATATTTTCTTAAAATATTCCTGACCAACCCTGACAGAACTCGGCCAGAGTTCGGCCAAGGTGAACGTTATGTGAATTTTGGTTTTTGAACTTGGTCTCCCTTTAGTTGCGGATTGTTACATAGAATTCTGTCCAAATTCTGTCCGAATTCTGCCAGAGTTCTGCCTTTGGAAAAACTATAAATTGAGAGGAATTCTAATCATTTCAAATCACTCATTCACTTTCATCTCTTCTCTTTTAAAGCTTACGTTTTATCCAAAAAGTTTTCTAAAAAGCTTTTATTTTCAAATCCCAAGCCAGTTACAATTCTCTAGTCAATTTGTCGGTACAGTACGGTCTAGAAGATTTCAGAGAAATTGTAATCAGAGGCTTGATTAAAGAAAGACCCTTCAAAACTGAAGTTGTTCGAGTTCTTAGTATCGAAGCTTGTTTCTGTAGAAGTTGCAAGGACTTCGTATGAAAACTTGCGAGATTTTCAATAGTGGATTCAACTGGAAGATAGAGTTCTTTCGACTGGACTAGTCCTCACAAGAGGAAAACCAGTATAAATCTTCGTATTTGCATTTGCCATCTGATCTCTTTTCTTTACAGTTATTACTTTGTGATTATTGATATTATTTCTGTGATCTAACTGCTAACAAGTTTTTAATTAGCAATATTTTGCTGCCTACTCTATTCACCCCCCTCTAGAGTATTCTGCTTTATGACTTCGTTCCTATAGTAGACATGACGTGGACACGGTACAGGGTCTCGAAATCCTAGCCCTATGTCTACACTAACTATAGACACAAGCACGAGCCCCATCGAGATCTGTGTCGTGTCCTATTGGACACGACATGGCAGCACAATGCTGCACACTCATAGTTTTACTGATACTGTTATGTTGATTTCGATTGGACACTTCGTGTCCAGTAATTTGGACACAAAATTATTCCCTATGACACGTGTACAATGGGGGGAACAATTCTCTATACATGTTTTGAGTTTTCGATTTGGTTTTATATGAAATTAGGTTTTCGAACCTTAGGTTCTGATACTTAAAACCTGGATTTTATTTTGGGGTTTCGATTTTGGTAATAATTTGAATATGTTCACTATTACTTGTTTCATTTACTGATACATTATTGATAATGTGAAAACCTGGAAATTGGTTTAAGTTGTTTAAATGTAAAACTGTTCACAATATGAAGATTTGAATTTTAATTTTCAAATATAAACCTGAGTTCTAAGTTGTGTTTTGATTGAACTTGAGTTGAATTAGTATCTGAATACCTGAGAATTAGTTTATATATTAACTGTGTATTTGAAATGAAAACCTGAGATTGTTATGATTGACCTGTGAATGAATAAGATATAATATGAATTTTTGAATTAAGAGAAAACCTGAGAACAAATGAAAACCGGAGATTCACTGATATATATATGATGTAATACCTGAGATTAAGTTTTGTAATGAAATCTGAGATTGATTTAATGTATATTAACTGTCAATATATATATACAAAACTGGAATTTGGGTTTAATGAGATTGAGTTTGTATTGAACCTTCGAACTGTTAACACACACACACCCTACTGTTGTCACAGAGCACACACCACTGCCACTTTGATTGTGACACACACTTGTTTCACTCACACACATACACCCTATCACTCTTTTCACTGTCACACCCATAACACACACACACACATTTGACTGAGATACACACACACTCATATAGTCTCCTCCCCCTTTCATTTTTTCCTTTCCTTCCCTCTTTATGCATATATATATATATATATATATATATATATATATATATATATATATATATATATATATATATATATATATATAAATATGCATGTATGACATCTATATTTAATGAAAAATCTAAGAACACCCTCACCTTCCCCTTAACTCACACACACACACACATATTTAATTGCTCACTACCCTTCACTCACCCTCACTTTTCATGTATGCACTCTCACTTGATTTAATTTTGTTCTATATATATATATATATATATATATATATATATATATATATATATATATATATATATATATATTTTTTTTTTTTATATATATATATATATATATATATATAAAATATATATATATATATATATATATATATATATACATATATATATTTTATATATTTATATATATAGCTAAATGTATATGTTGTATATAGATATGCAATGCATGAATGTATGAGATGATGAATGCAAGCATGAATATAGATGATTATATATATGTATGAAAAATTGTATACATGAATGTATGATATACATATATATATATATTGTAAGTTAGTTAGAAATTGATGTGGCTTGTTTTCATTTAGGATTTTGGTCTATACTTGTTTAGGCCTAGTGTGTGGTCTATATGGTATATGGTATTGTATAGGATTTTGACTAACTTAGACTAGTTTGACCTTGTTGACCAAACCCTAACTAGATTGACCTAGTTTGACTAGTATAGTTGACTAGAGTTGACCAAGAGTTGACTTTAGTCTAAAATGACCTAGAAATCATATAGAATGCATTGTAAAGTTCAATATTACCATTCTGGGCATATTGTGACCTGTGTTGCTCTAAATAGGACTCATCTACTTTGTCAGGACATCTACACTCACCAGATACTCAGGATATCAGGCGAGTACATTCTCTGATCATTTTATACTTGTTAGGATTTGTATTCTTTCTCTAGATTACTTTACTTGATGATGTCACGTTGTTAACACGTATTAGTATTATATGGATCTTTACATTGAGATATTATCCCCCTTGGGAGTATCAGGTACATCATGTCATGTGCGTTTCACTTTCATCATGTACTCCTGTGCTTTCATTATTCATGTATACTCTTGTGATTCATGTTCTCTCATGTTCACAGCGCCCTCATGTATACCTTTATGTGCACCCATTTATGGGCCCTCATGTGAAATATTGTACAATAATATAACTTGTCTGGATCCTTGTGTATTGATTGGGGTACGGGAGAGTAGAAGTAGTCATGTGAACAATTCCAAAGTAGTGTAATTATTGTACAAACTTTTTAGTGTAATCATGTGCAAATTCAAGCCGTTCACATGTCTATCTTGTACTCTACATCACTAGTTATTGATAGTTCTCTACTTATAGTAGCTATTTACATTATAGTTCTCTCTCTTTTACTATATGTACTTTCTTTCAGCGTTTTATATATTTTACTCTATTGCATGCTTTATATTCCTATCTTGATATGAAGTGTTGAGATTTTGTGCTCGTTCCTGTCTTGACTGGACCTGTTGAAAATATTACAGAGGATGATGATGACCTTTGTCCTACCTATTATGGAGCTGCCATAGATGACACCTGCGACTTGGACCTTCAGCAGGATCCATCAGCAGTAGAGGATGTCACCCCTATAGTTTAGGCTAGTTAGCTTAGACTTCTATCTTATTTTGATGTCTTGTCTCATTTGGATACATTGATGTATATATTTGGGATCTTGTTGTTATTTTGAATGTTTGTGGAGATGTTATCTTAGACCCTTAGACTTCTTCTCATGTTTGTATTTCATTTGATGATTTTTATTATCTATCTATCTATCTTATCGTACTTCTACCTAAGTGGTGATTGAGCTGTATATTTCTGTATTGTCCTTCGTTTGGAGTGTATATACTGTACAGGTATCTTATAACTGTCAGATGTATGTGACCTAGGACAACATTCTACCGCCGACACTACGGTGTAGGCTGGACGTACCCACTTCTCGTGCCCCTACACTGGGTGCGGGTCGTAACACGTTTTTAGTGGTAGCCCATGCAGGTCGAGTTATGTAGTGGTATTCGAACTAGAGTATCACTACAGCCTGCAATAGGATATAGGATATAGTTTTGAAGGTACTCAATCATACCTAGGAAAACTCTTATCTGATTTCGTCATCTAGAATTCTTGTTGCTTTATTGTCTCCCTTAAATTGTCCTCCTTTGACGTTATTGATTCATTCTCAAGTAATTGCCTTCTTGTTTGATCTGTCTCCAGGATGGTGCAGACACGATCCCATCACTCCGGCCAGAGGAATACTACTGAAAGGTCTGCCACCTCTCGTCCGGCTCAGCCTGGTCAGGCAGTTCTCGTGGTACCTTCTCATATTGGAGTTTCTGCCGCATTCAGGGATGCACCTCCGCCCATTTCGAGGCCTTCCACCGTGATTCCTGATTTCTTCCAGTAGTAGCCGCCTTCGGGATCGGTTGACGTAGCGCAGTTGTTCGCCTTCTTTCAGAGGATGGTGGAGGCCCAACAGCGGCAGTCCGCTCATTTTCAGCAGGGCCTAAAGAATGCCCATCAGCTTGCCCTGACGACGGTAGAGAGAGAGTCATTGCACAGCCCCAGGCAGGCCAGATACAGCAGTATCAACCGATTACACCAGGGATCCAGGAGTTCCATAAGATGCGTCCGCGGGACTTCCGCAGCACAGAAGGGATTATGTATGCGGATGACTGGATAGAGCACATCGAGAAGATCTTCCGGCTGGCGGAGATACCAGCTCGATTGCAGATTAAGGCGACAGGTAGTCAGATGCAGGACCTGGCCCGCACATGGTACCAGACCGACCCGAGGGTCGGTACAGAGGGACAGACTTGGGCAGCCTTCAAGAAGCTGTTCAAGGAGAAGCTTTTCCCTGACACATCTCTTGGCGTACTGGAATCGTAGTTTGAAAGCTTAGTTCAGGGCAGTCAGACTGTTGAGGAGTACGCTAGGGAGTTCTGCCATCTGGGCAGATTTATTGAGGGCCTTAGTGAGACAGCAAAGGCCCGAAGGTTCCGGAAGGTGTTAGTCAAGGAGGCCAAGTCCTTAACCAAGAGTGACCGGAGTGCCACTTTTGAGAAGATTCTGGTGGGTGCCCTAGCAGCAGAGGATGATCTTGAACTGAAGCTCAAGAGGGGACGAGACGCTCATGGAGCCAGCAGCAGCGGAGGCCAGGCCAAGAGGCCTCACGTACAGATTCAGCAGCAGCAGCAGCAGAGGCCTGTTCAGCAGCAGTTTCAGGGCCAGGGACATACACTTTACCAACAGGCACCTAAGCAGCAGCCCATTAGTAGTACTTTCTGCAAGAAGTCGGGTCATGGATAAAATGATTGCTGGAAGAGACTAGGCAGATGTTTACTTTGTGGTTCAGCAGAGCATTAGTGTAGGGAGTGTCCCAAGAACCAGACACCATTGACTCAGGCAGCAGCAAGTGCTGGGGCTCTGACAGGACAGTAGAGGGGACCACCATTGCAGACTCAGCAGCAGAGGTTTGTCCAACATCAGCAGCAGGCCAGAGGATGAGTCCAGCAGGGGCGAGCTTTCGCCATAACAGTTAAGGATGCACAGGCAGTAGGACGGATACTTGCAGGTTCTGTTTTTCTCGATTCCATTCTCACTTTTGCCTTATGATAACTATCTTGAAATTCAATTTTGACAGTTTTGCCTACCTCCTTGTTCATCGATAAATTTTATTCTCAGTATTTTGTGCTGATTTGATTTTGATTTTTTTCAATATAAGTCGTATGGGCTAGGTCGCCTCAGTTATGGAATTTAGAATTTTCTACAGTCATATTAGCTAGCATAGTGAGGACATATAGTCGGATTTTGGACGTATTTCTCGAGTGTGGGAAATTAAGGTTTTCGCGGCCAAGCATGCGGCAATACAAAAAATTTTAATACCATGATTCTAGAGGTATGTACCTTAGTTGGGGACTCTATGATTATCGTAGTCTTGCTTACTAGTATGACAAAAATTCTGAGTCTCATAATTTTGGACAGACGCATATGATTATAGGATTGTATGATTAGAGACTTTGATTGATTGGGGGTTTGACCTAGAAAGAGTACGACCATCTAAATTTTGGGGACGAAATTCTTCTAAGGAGGATAGACTTGTAACACCCACTTTTCTAAATGAGGGTAATTTTAAACTTTTGTAATTTTATTCTTTTAATAATGAGATTTAAATCATGTTATGATTTTTGGTAATTTTAATTCTTTTAAAAACTATTTTAATTGGTGATTTGTGATTTTGATGTTTTGCTAGTGAAATCCTAGATACTACTTGACCTAGAGACTAAGCTTGACCATAGGAACCTAACCATGTGATTAGGGTGATTTATTTCTACATTTTTGCCTAAGGGTATTTTGGTCATTTTTGACTTTAAATGAAAAATAAATTTTGATTGATTATTATGGTGCAAATATATTTGTTATAGACTAACCTAGTTTTGACCTAACCTAGATGTTAGTCATGACCATAGAGGCTTAGTTAGAATGTTAGAGACTTAACAACTAAGTTAGAGAATATCTAGATAATTGTAAGTTAGATATTTTATTAGCTTTAGCCTAGAATTAGCTTGAGCCTTAAGTTGAGACTTAGAATTGATTGCTAGAGAGCCCATAGCCTTTCTCCATGCCCAAACCCTAACCCTAACCATGTTACGGCAGCCACATGGACACCCCAACACCCCTATATAATGCCTCTTAATCCTCACTTGCCTCATTTAGAAATTCCCCTTTAGGAAACCCTAATTTCTTCCCCCTTTCATCATTCCTCACCATTTCTCCACCAAATTGATCCCAATCTTTTGCAATTGGTTCTAAAATGGAATAGAGATTGAAGGAGGCTAGCTTGCAAGGTGGATTGCTGTAAAACCCCTAAATTTCTACTATATTTTTACTACTGATTTTTTTTGTATTTATACGTTTCATAGTCGTATTGTACGTCGCGCGGGAATTTACGTTTTTCGTATTTACTCGTCGAGTACGAATATGCACGAGGTACATATTTAGAAAAATGGTTTTGATTTTATTATCGGTGATGGTTTCAAAATAATATTTATAATAATTATTTTTATTAAAAGTTGTGAAAAATATCTATCGAGGTTTCCAAAACTTATTATTTTAGTTATTTATAAAAATGCTATCTTATTTTAATAATGGTAATTTAGAAACTAGATTTATGTGAAT
Organism: Iris pallida; assembly: GCA_029216955.1. Classification (NCBI taxonomy): domain Eukaryota; kingdom Viridiplantae; phylum Streptophyta; class Magnoliopsida; order Asparagales; family Iridaceae; genus Iris; species Iris pallida. Next base: position 2,622,926 of record JANAVB010016196.1, on the reverse strand, counting down.
ATTTTACTCGTGTAAAGCACATACAAATTATTTCATGTACATTTTCAAAATAAATTTTTATTATTATAATAAATTATTTAGCAAGAAGTTATTTAAATATTGAATATTTATGTTTATTTTCTAAATTTTTTTTTGCTATTTAAATAAAAAAGTAGTGTGAAATTTTTCCTATTAATACTTAAATATTTATTATGATTTTCGTAATTAATTAATTAATTATTATTATAAAAAGATAATTTGAATTTAAATGGTGAATATATTTTATTTATTAACTTTAAATAGTTTAAATTAAATGTGTAATTTATCTATATTTAAATGGAATTTGGATTTAGATATGAATGTACCGATTTAAATGTAATAGTAAAATCTATTTGGGTTTTAAATAAATCCTAATCTTTATCCAACTGAAAATTTCCACCTCCTATATAAGGAGAGGTACTCATCTAAAATTGTACCATCATCTCCAAATATTTTTCCACAAGGTGTTGTGCATCGTGTTCGTGTTTCCCGTCAAATTCTTATTCCATTTTTTACAAATTCATTATCCATCTCTCCTTGTCGACAGACCCGACACAATCAAATACCTATCCCTAAACATATCCTAAACCTGTCGACGGAACCCCAACCGAGCACTCCAGCACCACCATGTCGTCCTCCGACCATCCCCATTATCGCCACCATCTCCCGCCATCGCCGTCCAACCCCGCATAGTCCCGACCACGCCTCCACCACCTGCCGCACCATCCCCCTGCTCCTTCTCCCTGAACTCCATCCACTGCCACCCTCACCACAGTCGTTGGGTATCCGCCGCGGCCAGCCTCTCCAACCGCCACCATCACCATCTTCCACCAGCCTACCATCATTGTCATCATACCCACAACCACCATCATCGTTCCCTGCCTGCACCGCAACCCCGCCCCCGCTGCCACGGATACACCAACATCGCCACCCTATTTTATCCCGACCACCTTGGTCGACACCTCCACCACCAAACTTCTCCGCCGCCCTCGGCCACCGCCGAAAATCCCCAACCCTCATCACCACCCGCCATCAATCCGAACACATAAACAAACAAGTAAATAAAAGCAAAACCCCGTACCTATCCGCCGACCACTTCGCCGCGAGCGATTTCCCCCGAGCCTTGTCTCCGACCAGCCGCTCGGGACCCGGATCTGTCGAGCCTTCGCTCGAGCCCCCTCCTTGACGTAGCCGTACGCCGCCCTGACGAGCGCCGCGTGCCGAACCATCCTCGTCGGTTGTTCTGCCCCCGGCAGCGCCGTCGAAAACCGTCTATCCTGTTCTCCCCTCGCGCCGTACTCGGCGCAGCCTATTCCGTGCCCCACTTTGTCGGCGCTCTCACCTACAGCCAGCATCGCGGCTGTAATGGCCCAGTCCCAAAATACATAGGACCAAGTAGGAGAACATGCCAGCTGCACATATACGAAGAGTACTCCAATATATGGAATCCTCATGTATGCACATAAGCTGTAAATAAATAATCACAGGCCAGAATAACATATATAATCTCATCACAGCTCAACACAGAAGATAATGAAGTCCAATTAAATAAATAAGAGTATCAAAAGATAGCTGGGTGAACATACTCACTCCAAACAGCTATGAAAAATAGTCTCAAAAGATCGGAGACCGACCTCCGCAAAATAGAAAGAAAAGAGATATAAAATAATGTCTACAACTGTCTCAGATAAGAAATAGACTAGAAGTCATAAGGCACTGCCTCATCATCAATGTAGGATAGCTCCAATGCTGCTCCGTACTCCTGTGGAAACTCGTCTAAACCTGGAGAGATAACCAGGTCCTCAGGGGACATAGCAAGATACAAGAAAACACCATGCCATATAAACTGTGATAATATAATAAGAGAGAAAGGTATGCATGCAATCGGGTTCCTGACCATTCTACTGTGAATATGCAGTTGAGATACATTCCTACGATGCATGAGTCCTGACTGAATATAGGATCCGGTATAGTCCCCTCTTGGGCACCAGTTACCAAGAGCATGTCATTGAAAAACGACAGTGGCCAACTTGAGAGGCTCATACCCGTATCTCCAGCGGAGCTTCCGGGTTACAAGGGAAGTGCAATCGAAGCCCATACGTCAGGTAATGTTCTCCCCACCCAATGTCTAGTATCATCATCTCCATGATTGACATGTACCTCTAGTAACCACCAAGTCTTCTAGCATGCAATTCTATTGGCAGTTACCCCTATCCGTCGCACGCACCATACGTATCGGTGGCCAGCCGACTACGTGGATACGTGTCCTATATGTAACTCACATCACGTGATACAACAAGTGTCAAGGCCGTATGAGATATACCAATACCTCAACATCAACGGGTGGTCAATAAACTAAGTCAATGCAAGAGAATAAATAAAGCAAGAAAAACGACCGATAGAGTCGCTTGCACCCAAGTGTGACTTGGACGCACAGTTTAAATAACACGAAATAAAATACTGAAAATAACAACTGAAAATAAGAATATAATAATTCACAGAGTAAGTTGGCAAGGTATATTGCCTGGTGGTGCAAAGTGGCAAGTCCAAGAGTAGCAAGTGTCAGCACCAAAACTCACAAATCACAGATGACTCCAAACGCTTAAACAAACATCAAAAATGATCTCGGTGAAGAAGATATACCTAGGAAACGCCTGTCCAAAAGTCAAATTCTGGAACAGGGGCAAAATCGTAATTTTGGGTCAAAACGATATCCGCCGTTGGACCCGCTTTGTACCGAAATGCGTGCCAAAGTCTATGGTCTCTAAAGTCATCAAACTACATGTCTATGGTTTCAGTTTGAGGAGAGGAACTCAACGGTATGTCCAGTTTTGGATTCCGAGAAGCCGTGTACAAAATCGCCCGTTTGAGTGGGTCGCAGGCCCGCCAAAAATGGGTTCCGATTCGACCTTCTCAGAATCGAACCAAACTTGGCATACAGGACCAGAATTTCGATCCGGACCTGTTGGCACAAGTTTCGTCTCGATTCGACGACTGTACACGAAGTTATGGGCAAGTTTGCTAAACGTCGATACGGTGGTATCTCGACGGATACATGTTGATTTCGTCGCGCACATGCAACGAAACTGAGTTCCGTCAGTTCCCACACATCTACAACGTCCATACACGCCTTTCGATGCGTATAGCGTGTGAACACGTCGCCCGGTTTGTCGGGGCATACGTCGTATCGAAAAAAATTCAGAAAAATTAATATAATTAAAAACAGGTTTTTCCTCAACTTCAACAGCAATCTACTTTTTACACGCTAATCGAAACGATGTTCCAAAAGATGCGTTGCGATCTCGGTTATGTTGTCTTTTATTGTTTTTAATTAGTTCCTACATTACTTTACTGTATAGCAAGAAAATTGGCCGACAAGTTGTCGTTTTAAAATAGTTTTTAGCGTTACAGAAAAATAGATTTTTGTTCAACTTCGTCTCAATTTTTCGAGCAAGTCGATGGGTTGTTTCAAAATCCATCAGGAGGATCTCGAAGAGGGTCAAGTCTACTTTCCAGAAAATTTTACGGATCGAAAATCGATGTTACGAGTAAAAAGTTACGTCGCAGGAAAGTAGGGTACCTTGAGTGGGAAAACTGCTCCGTGGGTGACGCGAGGCTGACTTCCGGTGCTCCGTTCGTCGTGCACAAAGCTCCGTCGCCGGCGAAACAAATTCGTAGGAGAATAGGATATGATCAGCCTCCACTTTCGTTTCGGAAGTTTAGGGTTTTGAGGCTTGTGGAAAAAGTTATATATATAACAAGTTGTGCCATAAACCTAATACTATTGGGTTTAGGAAATTTGAAATTCCCACGGGCCACGGGTTGGGTTCCTCGGTGAATTGATGTACACAGCAAGGTTTGGGGAGTGGGACCCGCCCACGTGTAGTGGGGGTGGTTTTGTCATTAATATTTTTTTTCTCTTTTCCTTTTCCTTTCCCTTTTTTTTTCCTTTTCCTTTCTTATGTTGAGCTGTGGTCGGTCTGGGACCGACCACCTCAAATTTTTTTATTATTAACAATTATATATATATATATATATATATATATATATATATATATATATATATATATATATATATATATATATATCAAACTTTAAGCATATATATATTTTAGGCTAGTAAAAAAAATTCTAAAAATTTACAAATAATTTCCTAAAATCCTAGAATTTATTATATTCCTTATTTATTAGGAATACACTCATGCACACATATAATAATATATTATATATACTCACATACATTATTTATACTAATAAGCTACTAGCAAATATTCATAATTAATAAAATGTATAAAACATTAATTAATTTATAAAAAAATTAATTAAAAATATGGGGGTTTACATCCTACCCAACTTAAAGAAAATTTCATCCTCGAAATTAAACTAATGTCGGGGGGATCAAATGCGATGCAAGGGAATTAATAGTAATTTAAAAGCTTAACTGCAAGACATACATTCGTCTTCGAACAAATGCGGGTAGCGGTTTCGGATGTCGTCCTCGCGCTCCCAAGTAGACTCCCCTGGCGAGTGATGCTTACATACCACGCGAACCAATGGAATAGATTGATTCCGCAACACCTTCACTCGGCGATCGAGGATACTTACTGGTTGCTCTTCGTATGACAAACTCGGTCCAACTGGGATATTGGATTGATCAAGCACATGATTGTTGTCCGCCACGTACCTCCTCAACTGAGATACATGGAATACGTCATGCACTCGCTCTAGCGATGGTGGGAAGGCCAATCTATAGGCAATCTCTCCAAAACGTTCCAAGACATCGAAAGGCCCGATGTACCTTGGTTTTATGTTAAGGTTCATATTTGGTCTTCATGATCCGAAAGTCGAATCATAAAAAAATAGGGTACAAGGGAACATGTTTGAGTGGGACATGATATGCCTAGATGAAGGGGGCTTGTCTAGGTCTTGCATATAAAATTCGTTGGAAGGTAACGGCTAGTCTCGTGCTTCGAATGTTGATGTCATGGTAGGGGACATCAACTGACCTAAATAGAAAGTGGGTGTTCATGAGCCACTAGTTATCACCTTAATGTAAACCAACTTATTCCAATCAATCACTTGTACTAGTGTATCCTAGAATTTAGAAGTCTTACACTCTACTCACTCTAGAAGCCAAGACACGATTTTTTTTAGGATTAATGAGGTAAGCAATATTGTATCTTGACTATGATTATAAAAGAATAATACTCAAGGCAATAGGTAATGAGGTATGGTAGATATGGATCGAGTATGAGGATCCTTCTCAATTTTGAATGGATACAAAACAATTTTACATACATCGCCTTCGTAGCCATAGGTGGTACGGCAAACTAAGGGGACATTCTGTGTCTATCGTCTCTCAATACGAGCGTTTGTTTTTCCGATTTTTAGTAAGGGCAGAGAAACGATAAGGAGTTCGAAGGAGGGGATCGATTACGAATACGGGGTTCCGAGGGCGAATTGAATAATTACAAGTAAGTTGTCAAGGTAGTTATGGTTGAGATCCTAGGGACTTTTATATCTCAATCCATGTGGGATAATCATATGAAGGGCGAACCGTGTGCACTAAGGTTGATCAGACCATAGTACATCGATTCTAGTTAGACAATATGTTAGTGGGCGTCCCCAATAAACACATGTCCTGAACAAGCTTGATAAAGAAAAAAGCTTGCAAAATCTAGGCTATAATAGCGGTGTTTAGTCACGGTAGTTCAAAACATAGGTACGCGAGATATATAGTTGAATGAAGTCACAAGTAGTTCAAGTTCATCAAACCCTAAGACTCGACCTATGATCGTGCCTCTACAGTTGTCCCACTGGTTTCTTATCTAAGGCATTTGATTGAACTAATAAGCACAGTCTAGGTAATCCTCTGAGTGTTCTCTTTAAAGAAGGTCGTCAGGACAAGGAGGTTGATAGATCATGAGACGTTCTACCCAACTTATAAGAGTTCAACTAATAGCGTGGCTGAGCAGCATAAAGCACGTATACCAAGTACGAGTCATCTTCCTAACCTGTCTATCATCACGGGGAGAAAGGATAATATTTATAGTAGAACGGGAATCCGGCAATATGTAATTAAGGACAATCAATGGGTAAAAAGCAAATCAAGAATGGAGGTCAAGTATGTGGATGAGGTACCTAGATTCTAATTCTATATGCAGGCCCATTTCGTGCAGTAACGTAATCGAAACGGCTAACTCCAAGTAAGAATTAATTAGTATGAACCTATTGATAGCACAGTTTCTTGAGGGAAGGTAGTATACTAGTTCCGAGGTCGTCATATGTTCTGATCATTTACCATTATCAACACTTAAAGAGAATAACACTGGATCTATATTTTAGGAAAGGATGAGTATGATGGAAGATGCATGACTAGGCTTATGATTAACTAGTGCAGCGTGGCTCTAGTGTTAAATAAGGCAAGTAGCAAGAACGTAACAACTAAAATCATACCTGTTATGATTTCCTCAGGGATTCTGCACCCTCTACCGCTAGTGAAAGGCCTGCCCATGTCTCTGATTAGGGCCCTGTGCTCTCGTCCTGTGGAACTATAATTGCTGTGGAGGTAATGGTGGACGTGGTGCTCCTACTGTGGGAGTCATGATCCTAGACACATGCTGAACCGGTCGAGGTGCGGGAGGTGTTGGGGCTGTTGGCATGGGAGTCTGCTGATCATGCACTTGAGTTCATGGCTCGGGACAATCTTTAATCATACGTTGTCTCGATCCGCATCTTAAGCATAAACCATGACGGATTCGATAATCTCTACTGATGTGTCCCTTTTTTCCGCAGTAGTTGCAAGTAGGCTTCTCTCGAGCCCGGTACAGTCCTTCTCCTTCTCCTGCTGCGAGGTATGTGGTGTCCCCGTATAATTTTTGGGTTCGTGATAATTGGAACCGTAAATCATACACTATCCCAATCTACGACGACAATCCTTCCTAAGGTGACCCTTCCTATGGCAGAAGCGACATGTAGGAAGCTTCCTATCTGGATATGGTGATGCTCTAGGGTGTTGTTGTGCTTCGGGATGTCTATTCGGCCCGTTCTGAGTCTCTCTAACTGGTACTGAGGCTGGCGGGGCAGATAGAGTCCTGTTTAGGGCTATAGATATAATACTCCTTGCAAACTCATTCTGTTGTTGCTGCACTTGTAATAACCTTAGCAAGAACCTTGACGCTGAAGCCTCGTTAGAGTAAGAAACTGGCATGGATGATGAGGACCGGGAAGGAAGTGGCGTATATTCTTGCCGGGAAGCTGGGATTCTCTGATCTGGTTGAGACACACAATTTGGCTGAAAGGGTATAGTAGAGGGCACATTCTCTTCTAGGGGTACTGTAGTGGTCTGTCCAGTCTGGTTGGCTGGGGCTGCTGCAATCTCTGGGTGCACCATCGTCGGTGGTGGAGGCATCTGAGGTCCCGACTGCGGGGGAAACTGCTGAGGGAATGGTGGTGGTGGAGGTAGTGGTACACTCCCTTCCGGTGGCATGGTAGGGGTCTGTCCAGTCAGGTTGCCTGGGGGTGCTACGATCTCTAGGTACTACGTCATCGGTATCGTAGTAGGCTGCGACAGTCCTGGCTGGTATGGTGTCGCTAGAGTCATCAGAGGGTTCTGCTCCTCATGGGTAGTCGTATCACCAGCTTTGGGGGTCAAGGTAATGGTGCGTCCACTTCGTAGATTCATACTATTGGCACGTGAAGGATAGATTGATATTAGAAAAGATTAGATATGAAGTAAATCGAATAATCAAGGAAGTTTCGAAAAGATTGGAAGTCAAGAGATAGTAGTAGTTATGGATGAGATATTTCTATTCCTATATGCAGGCTTGTTGGGCACAGTCATGTAACCCAATAATATTAAATCTGACCTGCATGGGCCACCACAAAAATATGTAATGCTCCAGTCCCAAAATACATAGGACCAAGTACGAGAACATGCCAGCTGCACATATACGAAGAGTACTCCAAAATATGGAATCCTCATGTATGCACATAAGCTGTAAATAAATAATCACAGGCCAGAATAACATATCTAATCTCATCACAGCTCAACACAGAAGATAATGAAGTCCAATTAAATAAATAAGAGTATCAAAAGATAGCCGGGTGAACATACTCACTCGAAACAGCTATGAAAAATAGTCTCACACGATCAGAGTCCGACCTCCACAAAATAGAAAGAAAAGAGATGTAAAATAATGTCTACAACTATCTCAGATAAGAAATAGACTAGAAGTCATAAGGCACTGCCTCATCATCAATGTAGGATAGCTCCAATGTCGCTCCGTACTCCTGTAGAAACTCGTCTAAACCTGGAGAGATAACCAGGTCCTCAGGGGACATAGCAAGATACGTGAAAACACCATGCCATATAAACTGTAATAATATAATAAGAGAGAAAGGTATGCATGCAATCGGGTTCCTGACTATTCTACTATGAATATGCAGTTGAGATACATTCCTTCGACGCATGAGCCCTGGCTGAATATAGGATTCGGTATAGTCCCCTCTTGGGCACCAGTGACCAAGAGCATGTCGTTGAAAAACGACTGTGGCCAACCTGAGAGGCTCATACCCGTATCTCCAGCGGAGCTTCCGGGTTACAAGGGAAGTACAATCGAAGCCCATACGTTAGGTAATGTTCTCCCCACCCAATGCCTAGTATCATCATCTCCATGATTGACATGTACCTCTAGTAACCGCCAAGTCTTCTAGCATGCAATTCTATTGGCAGTTACCCCTATCCGTCGCACGCACCATACGTATCGGTGGCCAGCCGACTACGCGGATACGTGTCCTATATGTGACTCACATCACGTGATACAACAAGTGTCAAGGCCGTATGAGATATACCAATACCTCAACATCAACGGGTGGTCAATAAACTAAGTCAATGCAAGAGAATAAATAAAGCAAGAAAAACGACCGATAGAGTCACTTGCACCCAAGTGTGACTTGGACGCACAGTTTAAATAACATGAAATAAAATGCTAAAAATAACAACTAAAAATAAGAATATAATAATTCACAGAGTAAGGTGGCAAGGTATCTTGCCTGGTGGTGCGAAGTGGCAAGTCCAAGAGTAGCAAGTGTCAGCACCAAAACTCACAAATCACAGATGACTCCAAACGCTGAAACAAACATCAAAAATGATCTCGATGAAGAAGATATACATAGAAAATGCCTGTCCAAAAGTCAAATTCTGGAACAGGGGCAAAATCATAATTTTGGGTCAAAACGATGTCCGCCGTTGGACCCGCTTTGCACCAAAATGCGTGCCAAAGTCTATGGTCTCTAAAGTCGTCAAACTACATGTCTATGATTTCAGTTTGGGGAGAGGAACTCAACGTTATGTCCAGTTTTGGATTCCGAGAAGTCGTATACAAAATCGCCCGTTTGAGTGGGTCGCGGGCCCGCCAAAAATGGGTTCCGATTCGACCTTCTCAGAATCGAACCAAACTTGGCATACAGGACCATAATTTCAATCCGGACCTATTGGCGTAAATTTTGTCTCAATTCGACGACTGTACACGAAGTTATGGGCAAGTTTTCAAAACGCCGATACAGTGGTATCTCGACGGATACACGTTGATTTCGTCGCGCACACACAACGAAACTGAGTTCCGTCAGTTCTCACACGTCTGCAACGTCCATACGTGCCTTTCGATGCATATAGCGCACGACCACATCGCCCGGTTTGTCAGGGCGTACGTCGTATCGGACAAAATTCAGAAAAATTAATATAATTAAAAACAGGTTTTTCCTCAACTTCAACAGCAATCTACTTTTTACACGCTAATCGAAACGACGTTCCAAAAGATGCATTACGATCTCGATTATGTTGTCTTTTACTGTTTTTAATTAGTTCCTACATTACTTTACTGTACAGCAAGAAAATTGGCCGACAAGTTGTCGTTTTAAAATAGTTTTTAGCGTTACAGAAAAATAGATTTTTGTTCAACTTCGTCTCGATTTTTCGAGCAAGTCGATGGGTTGTTTCGAAATCCATCAGGAGGATCTCGAAGAGGGTCAAGTCTAATTTCCAGAAAATTTTATGGATCGAAAATCGGTGCTACGAGTAAAAAGTTACGTCGCAGGGAAGTAGGGTACCTTAAGTGGGAAAACTGCTCCGTGGGTGACACGGGGCTGACTTCCGGTGCTCTGTTCGTCTCACACAAAGCTCCGTCACCGGCAAAATAAATTCGTAGGCGAAGAGGATATGATCAGCCTCCACTTTCGTTTTGGAAGTTTAGGGTTCTGAGGCTTGTGGAAAAAGTTACATATATAACAAGTTGTGCCATAAACCTAATACTATTGCGTTTAGGAAATTTGAAATTCCCACGGGCCACGGGTTGGGTTCCTCGGTGAATTGTTGTACACAGCAAGGGTTGGGGAGTGGGACCCGCCCACGTGTAGTGGGGGTGGTTTTGTCATTAATATATTTTTTTCTCTTTTCCTTTTCCTTTCCTTTTTTTTTCCTTTTCCTTTCTTATGCTGAGCTGTGGTCGGTCTGGGACCGACCACCTCCAATTTTTTTTTATTAAAAATTATATATATATATATATATATATATATATATATATATATATATATATATATATATATATATATATATATATATCAAAACTTTAAGCATATATATATTTTAGGCTAGTAAAAAAAATTCTAAAAATTTACAAATAATTTCCTAAAATCCTAGAATTTATTATATTCCTTATTTATTAGGAATACGCTCATGCACACATATAATAATATATTATATATACTCACATACATTATTTATACTAATAAGCTACTAGCAAATATTCATAATTAATAAAATGTATAAAACATTAATTAATTTATAAAAAAATTAATTAAAAAATATGGGGGTTTACAGCGGCCGAAGCGCCTGACTCTACGGAGTACCGCCGGTCAGTTCCCCGCTCCGCCTCCTCGTGCCGCCGTCGCCCGCCTCCCCGCGTCGGTGAGCGCGCCGCCCGCCACCACCAAAATCCGACGCCTAACCATCGCCCCCCTTCGTGCCCTAACCACCGCACCCGCACCGCCGAGGTGCAGCACCTACACGCGCCAGTCCGCCGATGATCTCCGGCCGAGAACCCCCTTGGTGAGCTCTTCCCTCTCCGACCTTCTCCCCGTTCTCCGCCGCTCTCTCACTCCTCGCTCCCGCCAGCCGAGCCGGTATTCCCACCGCCTCTCCGCCCTCCGATCTCGCTCTTGTGCCGAGCCTTCCATTCCTCGCTTGCTTTCCGTTCTCCGGCGACCTCCTCCGCATGCACCACGGAGTCCGTGCCTCCCCTCTCCGAACACTCTCCCTCTCTCTCCGCTTCTCTCTGCTTTCACATTCCCTATGTTCTCCTCACTCTCTCTCCCCTCTCTTTATTAGTGTCCTTCACTGAAAGGAGCAGTAGTACTGCTTGACTTCTTTCAACATTAATTTTATTTTTGACTATTATTATTTAATTTCTTATGAAAAAAAAAAAAAAAAAAAAAATATATATATATATATATATATATATATATATATATATATATATATTCTATAATATGATTTGCTTTCATTATTTGCTATCTTTATATTACTTGTTTTACTATTTAATATCAATTTATATAAGACTATCACTATGTACATACATATATTGTTATGTTTAACCTTATTACTAAATATTTTAATTTCACTAGTAATAATAATGCTACCTACTATTAGTATATATCTCCAAACTATATTATGGTTTAAAATGTTGTTTTATAAAATATATTATTATATAGTAATTTAAAGTATAGTTTTAACCAAAAGGGTATATTGATATATTTACAGTTGAACTTAAATTTATTTTTAGTATTTATCTAAAAATATTTTTGACCAATAAAAGGTAGCTTCCAAAAAGATTATAAATATATTTTTGTTAATGAAATACAATTTTCAAAGTATTATATTTCCTATAATATATATATATATATATATATATATATATATATATATATATATATATATATTGTCCAATTTCCTTTCATTATCCTTCTATCCATGACTAAATCTCATTCTTCCTATCCCCTCGTCAATTTTGTCATCCTCCTGTCAACCCTAACTAATTTGGTCATTCCGGACTCGCTGGAACCGTTCATGCCATCATCAGAGGCTGCTTTACGTAGTTGTAACACCAAAGTCGATCTTGTGCCACCTTTGTTGTACCACACCAGGAAGCTCACCAGGCATCACAACAGGCAAGTATACCTTGCTATATTTACTGTCATAGTATTTATTTTCAGCATTTATTTACTTTGTTTCATATTTTTGTCTTATTTGTTATAACTGTGTGTTCAAGCCACACTTGGGTGCACGCGACTTTATCAGTCATTTCTTTGTTTTATTTTTACTTTGTTGCATGTCCACTTAGTTGTAGTGGACTACCCTTCTATTGTGGGATATTCTTATATCTTTGTTGGCCATGACACTCACACTACACGGTTTGAGACATGTTGCTAGGGGTACGGCTTGCATATTGACTGGTCATCTTTATGTAAGAAGTCGTGTGACGGATAGATGATCGTAACTGCTATGACTAGGGTTTTAGAGACTCAAGCAGTTACAAAACTAGACGAGCCATGGACATGACTTAAATAGTATAGGAAATATTGGGTGAGGACAGTCGCTAGTGCGTATGGGAATCCAAACAGGTAAACCACAGTCTCCGGATGGAACTGTGACAATTTATTTGCAGATGCCCTCTGACGTTTTGGACGTTACGGACGGATACGGATCGCTGGATGCCAGTTACGTACACATACCCTAAAATCCCACCCATGCCCATGAAAGTTGTCCTCTAAATTGCACATTAGGCGGTTAGAATCTTCTTTGCATATTTGTGTCTAGAATAGTCTTTTATATATTATTTTATTAATTATTCTGACAGTTCATATTAGCATGTTCTTCCTGTATCTTGCTACGTCCCTCTGAGGACCTGGTTATTCCCCACGTGTGTGCTTTCATGCTTCACTGCAGGTGTTCTAGCCAAGGCCGTGATTCTCTGCATTACTTCGAAGACGATTGTGCTTGGTTCGTCTTGCCATCTTATTGCTCGATTTTCGTACATTTCTTTCATTGAGATAGTTGGTAGTGGACTTTGTCTCCGCCCAACGATTGTACCATAAATATTCAAGTTGATTTTATATTTTTATTCTTTTTATTGTAGATGAGATTAGTTTGTCTTGGATTACTGTATTTTACAGCTTATGTATACATACAAGGCCCCTGTACTTCGTATGTATACAGCTGGCATGTCTACGTACTTAGTCCTATGTATTTTGGACTGGAGCATTACAGTTGCTCATTTGAACATTGCTTGAGGAAGGGGACTTCACAATTTGGGGCTTTTTCATAGAGATTGACTCTCAATAGGTAATCCCTTCAAATCACCTCTAAATCCTAATTTCTTTCCATAGATGCATCCATCTAGGTGTCCCCTAACTGCAGGCAAAGTTTGGCAGGAAATAGAATTGGTTTGGTGTCTGTATTAGACACGTATCAGTCACTAGGTCTAAGTGTTTGTTGAAATGCCTCTGTAGGAATTTTGTTCTTATTTTCTGTAATAAATTACATGGTTGGATAGCCCTTGGCATGCTGATCACGAAACCCTAGCACTGAGCACGTTTTGAATCGTGTTCGTGTCCAAAAATCGGACACGAACTGCAGCACGAGACACGCGCACACGTGCCCTGCTACCATCCCCTGATTTCTCCCTGTGTAGGCCACATGGACACGTGCCACTTGACACAGAGATGGGGACAAACACTGTCAGGACCCCCCTCAATTTTCATGTACTCTCGTGTCATATCGAACACGGGATCTGACCCACACTGGTTTTGTACTGACTGTGCACGCGTGCACAGAGCTCCCTGATACATGCTTCGTGTCCCACGTAGACACGACATAGACACGATGCAGTGACTCGAAACCTTAGCCCTATGTCTACACTAACTCTAGACACAAGCACGAGCCCCATCGAGCTCTGTGTCGTGTCGTATTGGACACGACATGGCAGCACGATGTTGCACGCTCATAGTTTTACTGATACTGTTATGTTGATTTCGATTGGACACTTCGTGTCTAGTAATTTGGACACGAAATTATTCCCCATGACACGTGTACATGGGGGGAACAATTCTCTATGCCTGTTTTGAGTTTTCGATTTAGTTTCATATAAAATTAGGTTTTCGAACCCTAGGTTCTGATACTTAAAACCTGGATTTCATTTTGGGGTTTCAATTTTGGTAATAATTTGAATATGTTCACTGTTACTTGTTTCATTTACTGATACATTATTGATAATGTGAAAACCTAGAAATTGGTTTAAGTTGTTTAAATGTAAAACTGTTCACAGTATGAAGATTTGAATTTCAGTTTTCAAATATAAACCTGAGTTCTAAGTTGTGTTTTGATTGAACTTGAGTTGAATTAGTATCTGAATACCTGAGAATTAGTTCATATATTATCTGTGTATTTGAAATGAAAACCTGAGATTGTTATGATTTACCTGTGAATGAATAAGGTATAATATAAGTTTTTGAATTAAGAGAAAACCTGAGAACAAATGAAAACCTAAGATTCACTGATATATATATATATATATATATATGATGTAATACCTGAGATTAAGTTTTGTAATGAAATATGAGATTGATTTAATGTATATTAACTGTCAATATATATACAAAACTGGAATTTGGGTTTAATGAGACTGAGTTTGTATTGAACCTATGAACTGTTAACACACACACACCCTACTGTTGTCACAGAGCACACACCACTGCCACTTTGATTGTGACACACACTTGTTTCACTCACACACATTCACCCTATCACTCTTTTCACTGTCACACCCTTAACACACACAAACATATTTGACTCAGATACACACACACACTCATATAGTCCCCTCCCCCTTTCATTTTTCCTTTCCTTCCCTCTTTATGCATATATATGTATGTATGTATGTAATATGTATGTATGTAAATATGCATGTATGACATCTATATTGAATGAAAAATATGAGAACACCCTCACCTTCACCTTAACTCACACACACACACATATTTATTTGCTCACTACCCTCCACTCACCCTCACTTTTCATGTACGCACTCTCATTTGATTTAATTTCTATATATATATATATATATATATATATATATATATATATATATATATATATATATATATATATATATATATATATATATATATATATATATATATATATATATATATATTTATATATATATATATATATATATATATAAATAAAAATATATATATATATATAAATATATTAAATATATATATATATATATATATATATATATATATATATTTTATATATATATATATATATATATATAAAAAATATATATTTAAATAGCTAAATGTATATGTTGTATATAGATATGCAATGCATGAATGTATGAGATGATGAATGCAAGCATGAATATAGATGATTATATATATGTATAAAAAATTGTATACATGAATGTATGATATATATATATATATATATATATATAAAAAAAAAAAAATATATATATATATATATATATATATATATATATATATATATATATATATATATATATATATATATATATATATATTGTAAGTTAGTTAGAAATTGATGTGGCTTGTTTTCATTTAGGATTTTGGTCTAGACTTGTTTAGGCCTAGTGTGTGGTCTATATGGTATATGGTATTGTATAGGATTTTGACTAACTTAGACTAGTTTGACCTTGTTGACCAAACCCTAACTAGATTGACCTAGTTTGACTAGTATAGTTGACTAGAGTTGACCAAGAGTTGACTTTAGTCTAGAATGACCTAGAAATCATATAGGATGTATTATAAAGTTCAATATTACCATTCTGGGCATGTTGTGACCCGTATTGCTCTAAATAGGACTCATCTACTCTGTTAGGACCTCTACACTTACCAGATACTAGGCGAGTACATTCTCTAATCATTTCATACTTGTTAGGATTTATATTCTTGCTATAGATTACTTTACTTGATGCTGTCACGTTGTTAACACGGATTAGTACTATATGGATCTTTATATTGAGATGTTATCCCCCTCGGGAGCATCGGGTACATCATGTCATATGCGTTTCACTTTCAGCATGTACTCTTGTGCTTTTACTATTCATGTATACTCTTGTGATTCATGTACTCTCATGTTCACAGAGCCCTCATTTATACCTTCATATGCACCCATTTATGGGCCTTCATGTGAAATATTGTACAATAACATAACTTATCTGGATCCTTGTGTATTGATTGGGGTACGGGGGAGTAGAAGCAGTCATGTGAATAATTCCAAAGTAGAGTAATCATTGTACAAACTCTTTAGTGTAATCATATGCAAATTCAAGCCGTTCGCATGTCTATCTTGTACTATACATCACTAATCACTGATAGTTCTCTACTTATAATAGCAATTTACATTACAGTTCTTTCTTTTTTACTACATGTACTTTATTTTAGCGTTTTATGTATTTTACTCTATTGCATGCTTTATATTCCTGTCTTGATATGAACTGTTGAGATTTTGTGCTCGTTCCTGTCCTGACTGGACCTGTTGAAAATATTACAGAGGATGACGAGGACGTTTGCCCTACCTATTATGGAGCTTCCATAAATGACACCTGCGACTTGGACCTTCAGCAGGATCTATCAGCTGTAGAGGATGTCACCCCTATAGTTTAGGCTAGTTAGCTTAGACTTTTATCTTATTTTGATGTCTTGTCTCATTTGGATACATTGATGTATATATTTGGGATCTTGTTGTTATTCTGAATGTTTATGGAGATGTTATCTTAGACACTAAGACTTCTTCTCCAGTTTGTATTTCCTTTGATGATTTTTATTATCTATCTATCTTATCGTACTTCTACCTTAGTGGTGATTGAGCTGTACATTTCTGTATTGTCCACCGTTTGAAGTGTATATACTGTACAGGTACCTTATTATTGTTAGATGTATGTGACCTAGGACAGCGTTCTACCGCCGACAATGTGGCATAGGCTGGACGTACCCACTTCTCGTGCTCTTATACTGGGTGCGGGTCGTGACAGACTCTCTCCGTCGTGCACCCGCCTACCGCCATTTAGAACCTTGTCGATATTGCAAACCTTGGTATAGAGTGAGTATCCTAGAAGGATATATATAAGATATCTTAGTAGTAGCTAGGTCCTGTTCCAGGTCAGAAATATAGTAAAATTATCTTTCCCATTCTTTTCCCCGACCACACTACGAAGAAAGACGTTCACTTCTTAAAATATCCGATATATGTAGGTGGGAACAGGGAAAGGGGTCAGATTTATCCTGATGGGAGCAAGAGTAACAATACATCCACTATGGTTATTTCATATCCCCCTGCGGAATAGGAGGCTGAGAGAGTCGAATGAGAAGCAGAAAAGTAGAGGGGGGTCAGAGAGGGGGCCTTCTTGAGAAGCAGGAGAAGTATAGCGACGAAGTAGAGGGGGGTCGGTATCGGACTATTTCGATGAGTATCGGTATTGATCGCTTAGGCGACATCTAGGCGGTGTCTAGGCAGTAGGCGGACTCTCTCCGTCGCGTACCCACCTACCGCCATTTAGAACCTTACCAATACTACGAACCTTGGTATAGAGTGAGTATCCTAGAAGGATACTAATTTATTGTATCTTAGTAGTAGATAGGTAAGTGTTGAAATTAAATTTACTTATGTCATCTTTTGGGCCTATCAGAGTTATAGATTTTTTCGAAAATCTAGTATACTGATGATTACCTCAAAAGGCTTGCATAAGTAAGAGTGTATAGAGTGTATATCGTAGGCGGATGAGTGTATAGAGTGAGCCTCCTTACTCTCATTCTTCTCATTCGGGTCATGAGGCATCCTATTTTGCATCATATGATATCCATCTCAACCAAAGCGTAGAGAAGTGTAAAAATATTAATATTAACCAAGGATCGGTATCGGAATCAGTATCACCATTAATCTTATGGCGTGTTCTACTAGAGCATAATATAAAACCAAACATGAAGCAGATATTCACATTCACAATATTAGAAGGAATATTTTTTCGATTGGTGGTAGGGCGAGCTAGAATACTTTCAAAGGATTCTGGCTCGCCCTACCACCAATCGCAAATTTTTTCCTTCTAATATTTTGAATGTGAAGCTCTGCTTCACACGTTTGGTTTTATATTATGCTTTGGTATAACAAGCCATGAGATTCATTGTGATACCGATTCTGATACCGATCCTTGGTTAATATTAATATTTTCACACTTTTCTACTCTTTAGTTGAGATGGATGTCATATGATGCGGAATAGGAGGCTGAGAGAGTCGAATGAGAAGCAGGGAAGTATAGGGGGGTCAGAGAGGGGGCCTTCTTGAGAAGCAGGAGAAGTAGAGCGACGAAGTAGAGGGGGTCGGTATCGGACTATATATTTTTAATTACAATTTTGTTTACTTTGTCTTACGCTGTAGATTTTCACATCCAATCTGCGATGGATCGTTACTTCGTTGATCGTGCCCTGTGGTAATTGTCGCAATAGATGTTACGAAGAAGTGGTGACTGTGAGAGATCATTTGACCCGCAAGGGTTTTGTACGTGACTACGGCTTGTGGTCATCGCAAGTTGAACTATATGCAAAAAGACAGGATATGGTGTACAATACGCAGGACCTAATTTTGATCCGGAGGATCCTAATCCCGAGGCGAAGGAGTTCTATGATATGTTTCAAGATACAGATACTCCTATATATCCTGGTTGTTAGATTCATTCCGTACTGTCAGGCTATATCGTTAATGGCTTCAAGTTTAAGGCAAGACTGCTGAGGGTCATTCACCGTTGAAGGGTCATTCACCGTTGGAGGGTCATGCACCGTTAGAGGTGGTTACATGTTCTATATTACACATCTAATCATGTAGAAGAGGTTGAAGTATCCGAAGACGAAAACAAAATAGATAAAAACGAAGATGAGGAGGAAGAGGAAGATGAGGATGCGGAGGACGAAGAATATGAATTTTCAAAAGATGATTGAAAATTAAATAAAATGTAAAATATGTTTAACCACTAATTAATTTCCATACAATAATGAATCTTTCACATTACACGTCTAACACTATCATTTTGTTTAATCCCTAATTAATCTCCATGTTTTCATCAAACTTACCAGATGGCACATATAACCCAAGCACGTCGCTTGAGAGGCACAGATGGCTGCTGAGGAGGTAGTGGTACCACTTGCGGCTGAGGAGGTAGTGCTTCCTCCTGCTGCTGAGGAGGTAGTGGTACCTACTGTAGAGATGAAGTTCAAGGAAGAACTTCCTCCTACTATTAAGGAGGAAGTGATTCCTAAAGTCGAGATAGCCGTGAAGGAGGAGGTGGCACCAGAGGGCAGTTGTACCGGGAGTTCCAGTCATCCATCTCCTCTGGATATTGATCTTGCTGGCGTGGATCCTACTTATGCGCAGTATGGCTGAGGAGGGAGATCTCTCTGCGCCTACATAGAGGATAATATATATATATATATATATGATTTTTGACCGGATTTTTTTTTTGGTAGACTTATTTCTGGGTTTGACTTGGATGGTTTTACAACTCTTGATTTTTTTTATTTTCTAGACATGGTTATTTTCTAGACTTGGATGTTTTTGGATGCTATTATCTAGACTTGTTATTATCTAGAAATTCAACGAAGGGTTGCTCCGGGTCTCATTGATGTATGTTGGTTCGTGTGATGTATTTGGGATAGATATTTGTATATTGGTGTTTGATGTATATTGGTTTGTTGGTTTGTGTGAGGTGTGATGCATATTTTGATGTTTCGATGTTTTGGATGTTGTACGAACATGGAATGCTCTGTTTTATGTAAATATTTTTCAAAACTTTTCCAGTTAGCGACGGACTTGCGACTACCAAGCGACGGCTGAGCGATAGAATATTCCGTCGCTAACTGGAGAATTTTCAGTTAGCGACGGATGTCGAGGGATTAGAGACGGATTGTCCGTCGACAAGGTTCTAGAAATATAAAGATTTCCAAAACCTAAGCGACGGATATTCCGTCGCTAAACCGTCGTTCTTTCGTCGAGTTTTAGCGACGAATTGTCGACGAATTTTGTGTATCAGAAACTCTCTGATATGCGGTTACCGACATATTACCGACGGACTTGTCCGTCGCTAAAAGGTAGTATCAGAAACTTCTTGATACTTGATTTGACGGAAATCCGTCTGCTAGCCGTCGCTAAATGTACGATTCTTGATGACGAAAATCCGTCGCTAAGCCGTCGAATGGAGACAGCTTAGCGACATACGTCTTTTAGCGACGGGCTATTTCCCAGCGGATTTTTCCAGTCAAATTTCGTCGGCAATCCGTCGCTAAGCCGATTTGCCGACGGAGTAGCGACGAATATGGCCGTCGCTAATTCGCTGTATTTTAGTAGTGGTGGTAAGCATTATTTTATTACTTTTATAGATGATTATTCCAAATACTGTTATGTTTACTTTCTTAGAACAAAAGATGAGGCTTTTAGCAAGTTTGTGTCTTTTAAAGTTGAAGTTGAAAACCAGCTTGAAAAGAAAATAAAAATTCTTAGTTCTGGTCGTGGGGGTGAATACACCTCTACTGTATTTGATTCTTTTTGTGAAAAGCATGGAATAATACATGAAGTGACTGCCCCTATGCTCCTCAGCAGAATGGAGTAGCATAAAGGAAAAATAGAACTTTTGTTGATATGATTAATGCTATGTTAGGTAGCTTTGGTTTATCTGACAATTTGGGGGGGGGGGGAAGCCTTACTTTCTGCATGTCATATTCTGAATAAAGTTCCTTTTAAAAAGACTGATAAAACCCCCTTATGAATTATGGAAGGGCAGAAAATCATCTTTGAAATATTTTAAAGTGTGGGGGTGTCTTGCAAAAGTCTTTGTCCCTCCTACTAAGAAAAGGAAATTAGGACCCAAGACCGTAGACTGTGTATTTTTGGGTTATGCTCAAAACATTATTGCTTATAGATTTCTTGTTATTAAGAGTGAGGTTAATGGTATTGATGCAAACACTGTTATGGAATCTAGGGATGCTATATTTTTTGAAAATGTCTTTCCTTTGAAAAATAGAACCCCTAGATCTTCTATATCTGCACAAGTTCCTATTGCCACTTCTAGTTCTCAAGTAGAAACCCTAGTAGAACCTAGGAGGAGTAAAAGTACCAAAAGAGAACCAAACCTAGGAGAAGGGTTTTTCACCTACCTTGTTGAAAAGGACCCTATATCTTATCAAGGGGCTATGTCTTCTGTAGATTCACTATTTTGGAAAGAAGCTATTAACAGTGAAATAGATTCTATTATGTCAAATAGAACCTGGGATTTAGTTAACCTTCATGTAGGTTGCAAACCAATTGGCTGCAAATGGATCTTCAAGAAGAAGCTAAGACCTGATGGGTCTATTGAGAAGTTCAAAGCAAGGTTAGTTGCTAAAGGGTTCAAACAAAGGGAAGGAGTAGACTTCTTTGACACTTACTCTCCAGTTACTAGAATTGCCACTATTAGAATGTTAATTGCTATTGCTGTTCATAAACTGTTTATTCATCAAATGGATGTAAAATTTACTTTTTGAATGGAGATTTACAGAAAGAGATTTACATGGAACAACCTGAAGGGTTTGTTGTTCCGGGACAAGAACACAAGGTATGCAAATTGATTAAATCTCTTTACGAGCTGAAACAAGCGCCAAAGCAATGGCTTGATAAATTTGATAAGGTAATTCTATCTTATGGTTTTGCTATTAACGATTCTGATAAATGCATATATAGCAAAAATGTTAGTAGTTCATGCGTAATATTGTGCTTATACGTTGATGATATTCTTATTTTTGGCACTGACATGGATATTATTTATGATATCAAAAGTTTTATGTCTCAAAATTTTGATATGAAAGATTTAGGACCTGCTGATGTGATTTTAGGACTTAAATTAAGTCGCACTTCTGTGGGAATTGGTATCTCCCAATCTCACTATATAGAAAAGGTCCTGAAAAGATTTAACTATTTTGATTCTAAACCTGTAAGCACTCCATATGATGCAAGTATAAGGTTGAAGAAGAACAAAGGAGACAATGTGGCTCAGCTAAAGTATTCTCAGCAAATTGGATGTTTGAACTATATTGCTAACCGTACCAGACCTGATATTTCCTACGCAGTAGGAAAACTTAGTCGGTACACAAGCAATCCGAATAGTTCAGACTGGACTGCCTTAGAAAGGGTAATGAGATACCTGAAGGGCACGTTATCACATGGATTATTCAATGGAGGATACCCGTCTGTATTGGAAGGGTACACTGATGCAAACTGGATCTCAGATACAGATGAGACCAAAGCCACAAGTGGATATGTATTCAAATTAGGAGGAGCTGCTGTCGCTTAGAACTCTACCAGGCAGACCTGTATATCTAGATCGACTATGGAGGCAGAGTTCATAGCTCTTGACCTCACCAGTAAGGAAGTAGACTGGCTCAGGAATTTGGTAACAGATATTCTTCTGAGGAGCAAACCAGTTCCTGCTATCCCTGTACACTGTGACAGTCATGCTGTAATAGCAAAGGCTCAAAGGACAAGCTATAATAAAAAATCTAGACATATACGTCTGAGGTACAATCGGGTGAAGCAATTGCGGTCCGATGGAGTAATTGCAATTGACTTCGTCAGATCAAAGAACAATCTAGCGGATCCTCTAACTAAAGGTCTCTCGAGGAGACTAGTGTTGGAGACCGCAAGAGGAATGGGGTTGAAGCCCATAGATTGAGTGTTACGACCCACACCCACTGTGAGGGTACGAGTATGTAACAGCGCCCAGCCTACACCGCAGAGTCGGCGGTAGAACGCTGTTCTAAGTCTCTAGCTAACCATCAACTCATGCAATATATAATATACTCATCAAAAACAACTCTGAATGGAGGACAAGTATAAGATATGGTACAACTCAATTACAGTCTAAGCACGATAAGATTACACAAAAAATGACTACAAATAGAAAGACAACTACAACTACTGAAATAATAACAACATCTCAACAATCTGAAATACAACACAAGTCTTAAACCAATACAACAAGTCCAAAATAAGAACTAATGCAAGACTAAAACTGTATCCCGATCACTGCTAAGTATCGGGATCAAAGGTGGCTAATCCCTCGTCAGCTCCATAATGAGTAGGGCAAGTGTCCTCAGGGCAATCATCTGTAAAATTTTAACAGGTCCAGTCGGGACAGAAACGAGCACAATCTCATCTAGGAAACCCAAGTAAATGACAGAGAACTATAAAGCAGTTATAGACAGTTGTATTGATGAACATGGCAGTTTTTATTCAGGTGATGGTATAGAGAGACAGATAAAGTACAAGGAAAGTAAAGTAACTAAAACAAGAGAAGAATCATGGCAATAAAGACTGTAAAATAGAATCTAGCTGAACTAGAGTAACATGGTATAAGTTCAGACAGTAAATGTAGACAAGTGTAAACTCCAATGTAAGTCCAGTGCAAGATGAATCTAATACAAGATGAATCCAGTATGAGACGATTCTAGTCAAAGTGATCAATGATTCCAGGGTGAGTCCAGCCTATACTAAAATAGTGTGTTTTAAATAACGAGATCGACATGTAAACGGTTATAGGTAATCTGGCACATCACACACCTGGCCGGGTGTGAGATGGCTATCATTCCAGTTTGATTCCAGCATGTGGGGTGATTCCAGAATTGGGGTATGTCTACATGTCTTACTCAAGTATTTTCCCTCCCAGCAAGTATAATTGTATCCAGAACACGACACGAGAATCGACATGAGTCCAGCCAAACATGATGATACCAGCAATGATTCCAGAATGATTCCAGTAATAGAGGCCAGACAATATGGTATGTGTGTTGCATACATGAATCCAGAAATATCCATACGTGTTGTAACAGAGAATCGAATACAACTAACTAGAACTGAAGTACATTAATTGACAAGTAAATGAGAGAACTATCAGAGAATATACTCGCCTGATACCCTGTGCAACTGATGAAAATAGATATCTGCACCGGAGTCACAATGTCCTAAATAGAGCAGTACAGGTTATAATGTGTTTAAAAATAAGATAAATGAAGTTTGCGATGCAATCTACATGATTCTAGGTCAATCTAGGTCAAAGTCAACTATTAATCAACTCTAGGTACTTGGTCAACATCTAGTCAACATTTGGTCAACTAAGTCTAACTTGGACTA
Source organism: Iris pallida (assembly GCA_029216955.1). Classification (NCBI taxonomy): domain Eukaryota; kingdom Viridiplantae; phylum Streptophyta; class Magnoliopsida; order Asparagales; family Iridaceae; genus Iris; species Iris pallida. The sequence goes on along the minus strand of JANAVB010016196.1, from coordinate 2,598,616 downwards.
TGGTCAAACTAGGTCAATGGTCTATTTAGGGTTAGCTATAGGTTAACTCGGTCAATGGTTAACTATCTAATCAAACTCTACCTATTACATATCATACATCTAGGGTATATTACATATATACCTATATAGAGCATTACACATAAACATAGATATAATGTATTACACTACCACCTCTACTCTAACTCATGTCCTATAGCCTATGAATACAATACATATCATAACTCAATATCCTTTACTAAGACCATATACCATATACCCACATGTATACCCAATATCAACATTAACCCTTACTACCTCATCCTCAAATAATGCATGCATTTGCCACACATTACATGACCAACATATATGTATACAAATGCATCTACTAGTAGATAACTGAACCAAAAAGGGAGGATAATAGGGAAAGATCCTAACATTGAACCAAGGACATGGGACTCAAGTCCAATACCTACGCCCTATAATTTCTGCTACTGCTACCCTCTTCTCCCTTCCCTTACTAGCTCAATAAAGTTTAACCCAATCAAGACAACCTATAACAGAACATGTAGAGAAGAATGGGGAAAACTGGAAGGGAAGGGGATTTGCTTTAACATACATTCAATCATTTCATACATTAACATAGAGGTATACCCTACACACATGTACAAGTGACTAAGTAGCCCCTGCTACTGCTCCTTCTACTGCTACTGTATAGGCACCCCTGCTACTCCTATTGCTACTGCTGCTGTTACTGACATCTCCCCTCCCAAACCCCAACTCAACCTCCAACTGACACCAACCCACAACCACTATCTAGTAACTGACACATAGGTTAATACATTAAGCTCATAATCATAACAGATATTAACCTTACTACTCAACCTAACTAACATCAACTCAAGTCCCCAACCTCCTGACACTCGAGCCACAAACCCCATCTCTCTGAACACTAACCAAAATCCTAACCCAGGTCCTATTTTGGACTAGAGTCTTGGCATGAACAGGGCATTAGATCAAGGGTCGGGTACATGTGAAGATGTGAACAATATAGGTTAGAGTGTCCCAGGTTTGTGCTTTTGTGTATGTGTGCATATGAGTATGATAACTGTGCAATGTGTCTCAGATTTCAGTGTGAGGGTGTGTGTGAAAATCAGTGTCATGATTCCCAGGTTAGACAGTGTATAAATCTCAGGTTTTCAGTATTCTCAAATACATGTGTGTGTGGGTGTGGGTGTCAATACATCAGACATGTATCAGAATCTACAGTACAGAGTATCAAAACTATTGTGTTGTGTCCAAAGTGTCATGTATCAGTGTCCAGAGGGTGTCAACAGAGTGTACAAGTGAGTGTCAATTGGTGTACAGCATGTCCAAGTGAAGCAAGTGTCAAAGTGACAGAAATGTTAAGTACCAGAGTGTGTGTCGAGCAAGGTGTCAAGTGCAAGGGTTTGACAAGCAATGTGTTCGAGTGTCATTGCAAGTATGAGTCCAAGTGTCAAGGGGATGTGTCAAATATGTGTCCAGAGATGTCCAAGTGGAGTGAAGAGTGTCCAAGTGTCGAGAACACAAAGTGCAGTGCTCGACTGCACTGGGTCAGATCTGTGGGTCGAACCACAGATCGAATACTCCACCAATTGAAACCCAAACAACTAGGCTAGGGGTCAGACATGTGGGCTACCCAATCGTGTCACTAGCCAAGGAATTGGTGTCGTGTTCAGTGTGTACGAACACTGCAGTAGCAGGGGATGCTACCGTGTTCGTGTAGTGTCAAACAGTGTATCAAAAATACAGCACAGTCAGACTCGTGCAGCGAGGATACAGCCTCGTGCATGCGATACGGGGCACGACATGACTCGTGCTCGTGCCCACATATACGCCCCATATAGGGCTACGCATGTGTCGCCCTGCACGGTGTCAACGTGTCCCCGTGTCGTGTCAAATGGTGCGTATTCGAGCGCAAAAACTAGTCTGTACGTGTCAGTGTAAAACCAGTGCAACGACGATTTCGTGTGGGATACGACATGAGGGGTCATGAAACTCGAGGGGGGCTTGTCAGTGATTTCCCCCACCTCTGTGGCAAATGGCACGTGTCCACGTGGCGTGTCGTGTCCTACAGAGGACTCGAGCAGTAGGGGAGCCGCACGAGCCTTGTGCAATATGTTCCCGTATCCAAACTGACACGATTCATGTCAGAAATCAAATCAGTCTTCACAAAAGTTAATATACATATTTAGATCTATAAATTCATGTAATTAGTTTTACTAAAATTGAAAATAGAATCCTAAGTGGCATTCTATCAAACACTTACATATACACTATGGCACGTATCCGATACGGACACGAACTGGACACGATTTCGATCTAAACTCTAGGAAAAGCTAGGGGACACCTAGATCTAGCATAATATACAAAGAAATCAGAATATTAGCACAATTTGAGAAGTTTTACCTATCGGTGCAAATAGCAAGAGAAAGCTTCAAATGGGGGGTTCCTCCTTGCTAGCCAAATGCTCCAAATTGACCCAAAGCTGGGATTATTCTCCACAAACAAAAAATAGGAGAGTATTAGGCTCTAATGCAAGAAACTAGAGTGAAAAAGGAATTAAAATGAAGAATCTATGGATTGGGGAAGAATGGCTATACATTTCTTTTCTCTAAGTGTTGGAATAGTACAAAAGAGGCAAGAACTAAATGAGGAGAATATTTATCGCAGGGAATGACCTAGTGGCTGGTCATAAAGGAAAGAATTAGGGTTAGGGTTTCACTAATGGGCTATGGGCCAAGTTGCACTAGCTAACTAGCTTTAGTCCTTAGCCTTTGGTCCAATGCAAAAATCCTCCTACTCTCTCCATGAAACTTAGCCAACTTAAGTCAACCAAGACCAACTTAAGTTATATTAGGGTCCATACCATGTTAACTAAGTCACCAAGTCAAGGTCAAAGTCTAGGACAGTCTCTTAAGTCACAGCTAGCAAAAAGTCCAACTTAACAATCACCAATGCAATAAATCATAAAATAATTTAAAGAGGCCAAATGACCAAAATATCCTCATGCTCAAAAGTAAAATAAACCATCCTAATGACATGGTTAGGCTCTAGGTCATGCAGTCTCTAGGGTTACACTAGTAAAATATCAAAATCATAAGTCATCGATCAAAATGGTTTTTAAATTGTTTTTTAAAATCACCAAAAATCATAATGTGATTTAAATGCAATAAATAATGATTATAACTACAAAATTTCAAAAATACCCTCATTTCAGAAACTGGGTATTACAAGTCTACCCCCTTAGAAAAATTTTGTCCTCGAAATTAAGATGATCACACCCCTACTAGGTCAAACCCCAACAATCAAGGTCAAGAGAAAATCAGGCAAACATAATCTTACTGGTCGTGATTCCACAGTCTCGAATAGGGTAGCTACACTATCTAGCAAATCACAAGCAATATCCTGGCATGTACTAATGGAAATCACACATGAAAGTGGGGAGGAAGAACAATTAGGACAAACCTGCTAACCCATCACCTGCACCGTCAGTATCCTCGACTTCCATCGCAAAAGCTCCACCCCTCTGGTGCTGTGCTACAGGTGGCCTAGCTCCCTCAAAAGAAGGTACAATGGGACAATCTATCTTCTGGTGGGCACCAGACCCACAGAAATAGCAAACCTTCAGCCTCTTCCTGCACTGCTTCCAGATGTGTCCCGACTTCCTGCAGTAGGAACAACTGATCGCCTTCGGGTCCTGACCCCGATACTGATGTTGCACCTTCTGAACTCCCACTCGTGCCTGCGTCTGATAAATCTGCACATGAGGCCTCTTGTCCTGGCCTCCGCTACTGCTGGTACCGTGAGCGTCCCGTTCCCTCTTGAGCCTCAGCTCAAGATCATCCTCTGCTGCTAAGGCACCCACCAAGGTCTCCTCAAAAGTGGCACCGTGGGCACTCTTGGTATAGGACTTCACCTCATTGACCAGTCCCTTTCTGAACCTTCGGGCCTTCGTTGCCTCGGATAACCCCTCGACAAATCTGCCCAGACGGCAGAACTCCCCAGCATACTCCTCTACGGACTGACTGCCCTGGACTAAGGCCTCGAACTGAGTCTCGAGGGCACCTAACGCTGCATCTGGAAAAAACTTCTCCTTGAACAGCTTCTTGAAGGCTGCCCAAGTCTGCCCATCCGTACCAACCCTCGGGTCGGTCTGCTACCAAGTGCGGGCCAAATCCTGCATCATACTGGCCGTCGTCTCGATCAGTAGCCTCGCCGGAATCTCTACAAATCTGAAAATCTCCTCCATATGCTCTATCCACTCATCAGTGTACAGAATGCCCTCTGTACCCCTGAAATCCTGCGGGTGCATCTTCTGGAAGTCCTGGATGCCCTTTTCCTTCGGCTGGTGTGGCTGCTGAACTGCCAAAGGCTTAGCTGCTGCCCTCTCAACTACCGTGAAGGCCAGATCGATGCCCCGACTGAACTATGCTATCTGACGCTGTTGCAGGGCCTGTTGGGCCTCCATGAACTGCTGGAAGAAAGTGAACAGCTGAACTGCGTCAACGGATCCCGAAGGCGGCTGCTGCGGCTTGAGCATCTCTGGAATCACCAGGCTCTGCATGTGCACTGGTAGAGGAGCTCCTCCGAAAGTAGCTGAAGCACCTACCCCAGCTGGCATAACTGGTGCTGCGGTATCGAGGGCTGGCTGTACAGGACGAGAGGTAGCAGACCTCTCAGCAGTATTCCTCGGTCCGGAGCGATGAGATCTAGTCTCGACCATCCTGGAGACAGATCAAACAAGGAATCAATACTGAGATAGAAGCAATAAATCAAGGGAGGACAATTAATTTCAAGGAAGACAAATCAGCAAGATGTATAGATGGCATGAATTGAAGCAGAATTTTTCCTAACTGTGATTGAGTACCTCTCCGTTAAAGCCTATCGCTCAATCCTATCTGTAACGACCCAGAACCAGAATATTGGAGAGCGGGGGCATACATAGCCAGCTACGTATAATGAAATGGAATCCATCTCACCATACGGTCACGGCTGTATAGATATATGAGGGTTTAACTACAAGCCATCAGTCTCTTAAGGTCATGAACAAGCCTAGTGTCTCAATCTCAAGCAAGTAATAACAGTCACAAGATGTTAGAGCATCAAATATACAATAGTAAGGCGTCCCATACATTACATATTTGGATGATCATGAAGCTAGTCATTACAAAATATGAAAACTAGCAAGAGTTTCAGTCATACATGATCAACCCTAGGATTTACCAATCATGTTACAGCCCGTAGGCAGACAGTAATTAAGGTGCAATACGAGCTAAACATGTGCTCGCCGGCTAAATACCTCAAAAGAATATTTTTACAATAAAGTGGGAGGGCCAAAAATAAACCCACTCGTTGCCAGGGTTACGCCTGGTGGTTACCATCTGGCTGAAAAGTAGGTAAATCCTCTGGAGCTGCTCTAATATCTGGCCATACAAAACCAGCTGGGTCAGACCCCAAAAGAGCAAGTGCCACAAAGGAGGCTTCACTTAGGAACTAAAACCAGCATACGATAAGAGAATATTAAAGTTAATTATAAAAGAAACTGATATTAACGGGACAACAATAGAGAATTGAGTACGAGGAAACTATTCAAGTAGCCAGGTCGCAACCCTTAAACCAAACAAGGACCGGGGTTGCAACCCTTTACCTGAATAGAAACCCATCTCAAATACTGTTGGTAAAATAAAACATGATAAGCTTGATATAGGGTACAATAAGACAATAAACGAAGAGAGGACACAGAACTGCTCCGGGAGCCAGGTTACAACCCTTAAACCAAATAAGGATCGGGGTTGTAACCCTTCGCCTGAACCGAACTGGACCCCTGATCATTATTGTTAAGGTACGCATAAATAATCATGATGATATATGATAAGAAATCCATGGAACTATTCAGATAACCAAGTTACAACCCTTAAACCAAACAAGGACCGGGGTTGTAACTCTTCACCTGAACAGAACTTGGTTTCTCATCATTTATCAATAAGTAAAGCACAAGAAATCAAGTCGTATTACAATCTTATACAGGATCAGGACGAGATGAAGCTATACTAGACTCCATCCAATCAATCACGGCCAAGCAATGAATACGGCTTGATACTTTAACTAACTAGGGTTATCACAGGCTAGTTATCACAGGCCTAGTTACTAGCAAGATGCAATGAGATTATTCCAACAGCATATAAGCCCTGCAGACCATCCGGGTTATCCAGACGCAATTAGGGGATTGAATCTATGAGGGTACATCGTCCAAGGAACACAAGTACCCTTAAGTAGCTTAGTGGGTGCAACACATGACAGTGTGCTAGAAATGTGCCCTACTCGACGGTAGGCTACAAATCCCATAATGGGGCGCCCAGATAACGGGATTGCCTGTAGCTGGGAAATCTCTCCATGACTACTGGATTTTCTAGTTATTAGCCTTAGTCGATTTCAGTAGGTACCCCTGACCCTAGTATTCAGGGTTCCCAATCCTAGACATGATGCAAGACATTACAGGTTTATTTGTACAAACACAATCGTCCACGGTATCCAGGTCAATCATTCTTGTCATGTCAGGCTAGCTGTCTTAACCGCATATCAGGGAATGTCATGTCAGGTTTGCTTGTCAAGAGTACGCCACGGTGGGCCACTGTCGTGTTCAGAGAATATGTACAAATCTATACAGCATTTCAATATAATAATAATAATAATAATAATAATCAAAGAGGACAAGGATTAAGGGAAGGGCCATGCGGCTAAGGGAATTAAGCTCCTGCAGCTAGGTGGAAGAGCTCATGCGGCTCGGGAAGGAAGGGGGCGCATGCGGCTGGAGAGAGATGCGAGCTTATGCGGCAAAAGCACAGGGCGTATGTGGCTGGGATGACGCAAGCATATGCGGCTGGAGAGGAACAAGCTCATGCGGCTGGAGAAGACTAAGCACCTGCGGCTGAAAATAACTTCATGCGGCTGAGAGAGAGAACAGGGGTATACGGCTCGGAAGAGCGGGCTTATGCGGCAAGGAGCATGCAGGCTCATACGGCTGGAAGGAGATGCAAGTCTATGCGGCAAGGACTGGAACATATACGGTTGTAAAGACTTCAGGATTTATACGGCAAAGGCAATACGAGCATATGCGACTGCGGATCAATAAGACCATGCGGCTGGGAGTTGCCAAGGCCTTATGCGGCTGAGAAGGGACGGGTTATATGCGGCTACAAATAATTGAGTTCATACGGCAATTATTGCCATGCGGCCAAGGAAAACTTGCCGTATGAAAGTCCATACGGTCAAGTACTGCCATGCGGCTGGAAGACTGTTCTTCTTCTCCACTGGTCCGAGAAGAAGAATCATGAATCCATGGCTTCAAAGCTTTATAAATCCTTCATCCAAGGTCTGAATTCAGACTTCCATAGGTCAAAATGGGGCAGAATGAAATTCTCTACAACATGGAACCATCAAAACTAGATAATAATAAGGTTAAATAGATCAAAACCCAAGAAATCCAAAAATACAATAAACTTAGATCTACACAAATTGAACCATGGAAATTGAAAATGCTAAGTATTAAAGTGTGTTAGAATCTCGTGAGAAAGAGAATGGAACAATAAAAACTGAGTTCCTCCATGAAGCAAGCTGCACTTGCCTAAGCTCTCCCTTTCTCTCAGGTAGGTGAAGAGTAAATGGTTAGGAAGAAGAAGAGTAAATGAGAAGTAATAAGGAGAAAGGAAAGGGGATGGGTTAATAAATGGTAATGGTGGTAGGTAGGGGGTTTTTCTTTGGTTCATAATGAACTCAAAAGCAAACCAAGCCAAGCCGAACCAAACCAAGATAAACCAAGCAATAAAATACCCAATTAAATCATGAAATAAGACATGCAATATACGTACACGTATACCAAATACGTAATACGAACTATGGTCGTTATAACTCTATCCACCTTAAAAGAATTCTGTCCTCGAAATTTAATTAAGAGGCTAGAGAGGCAAGGACAAGCTATACTAATCACAGGCAAGCTATAACAAGACAGTCTATTATGCAATCGTTCATTCAAAAAAGGAATTCAGAGCATAAGACATAAGAAGGACATCATACCTTATGAGTCAAACAGGTCGGGATATCACGATCGGATATCATCCTTACGCTCCCATGTTGACTCACCCAAAAAGTGATGACCCCAAGCAACACGGACTAACCTAATAGTCTTGTTCTTGAGTATTTTCTCTCTAGTCCAATATAGACACGGGCCTTTCCTCATACGAAAGGTTGGTACCAACAACCAATTTTGAATGATTCAGGATATGGCTCGGGTCTGGGATATACCGTCACAATTGGGATACATGGAAGACATCATGCATCTCACGTAACGACGACGGAAAAGCGAGACGATAGAACATATCTCCTACTCGCTCCAAAATATCAAACGGCCCTATATACCTAGGACTAAGCTTTTCCCGTACGCCGAAACGAATGACGCTACGGTTTGACAAAATTCTCAGGAATACATAGTCGTCGACAGAAAACTCCAGAGGGCGCCGATGAGAATCGGCCCAATGGCGCTGGCGATCTTGTACGACGCGAAGATGGTCTCTAACTCTTCTCACCACCTCAACTGTCTGAGTAATCATTTTCGGACTGAGTATCTGTCTCTCTCCAACATCGTCCCATGCTAGCGGGGATCTACACTTCGTACCATACAGTGCCTCGAACGGAGCCATCTGGATACTGGCCTGGAAACTATTATTGTACGAGAACTCCACCAGGTGCAGGAGATCTTCCCACAAACTACCGAATTCGAGTGTACAAGATCTCAACATATCTTCCAAGGTTCGTATGGTATGCTCTGACTGACCGTCTGTTTGTGGATGATAAGCTGAGCTGAATTGGAGGTGAGTTTCCAAACTCTCTTGCAGGCTACACCAAAAGTGCGATATAAATCTAAAATCTCTGTCCGAGGTGATACTGACTGGTACACCGTGAAATCTGATGATCTGTCTGAGGTACATCTCTGCCAGCTGAGCCATTGACTGACCAACTCTGAACGGGAGAAAGTGAGCCATCTTTGTGAGCCTATCTATAATAACCCAAATAGCATCTCTACCGGCCGGGGACCTAGATAATCCAATCATGAAATCCATGGTTATATGCTCCCACTTCCATTCCGGAATCGGCAAGGGCTGACGAAGTCCAGCCGGCCTCTAATGTTCAGCTTTAACTTGTTGGCAAATCAAACATCGAGAGAGACAAACCGGGCTATCTCCCTCTTCATGCCATTCCACCAAAAGTTCTGACAGATATCATGGTACATCTTCGTACCGCCGGGATGAATCGAATACTGAGAACTGTAAGCCTCTGCCGTGATCTCTTATCTGATATCTGTACTGGGTACACAAAGACGCTTCCTATGCCGAAGTGTACCATCCTTATGGATACATAGCTCTGGTCTTCGTCCTGCTACACGCTCTGCTCTGAGCCGCTGAATCTTGGAATCTGCTAACTGAGCTAACTTGATCCTTTCAACCATACTGGACTGAACTTGCATGCTGGCCATCAATGCCACACTGGTAGAAAGGACCACCTCGATTCTCATCTTCTAGAGATCTGCTAACAACTCTGGCTGCGCTGTGAGGAAATAAACTCCGGCTCTCCTGCTCAACGCATCTGCTACTACATTGGCCTTCCCTAGGTGATATTACAGGTTGACATTATAATCCACAAGTAGCTCTAGCCATCTTCTCTGGCGCATGTTAAGATCCTTCTGAGTGAACAAATACTTCAGGCTCTTGTGTCGGTAAAAATCTCTACCCTATCTCCATACAAGTAGTGCCTCCACAACTTAAGTACAAATACTACTGCTGCCAGCACTAAGTCATGGGTCGGGTAATTTCTCTTATGGTCACGAAGATGACGTGATGCATAAGCTATTATCTTCCCATGCTGCATCAAAACACATCCTAAACCTCTGCCTGAAGCGTCACAATATACTGAAAATCCTTCGGTCCCATCTGGAAGAGTGAGAATGGGGTGCTGTAATCAAACCTCGCTTCAACTTCTCAAAAGAATCCTGACATTCTGCTGTCAAAACAAACTACACATCCTTGCGGGTTAACTGGGTCAATGGCGCTGAAATCCGAGCAAAGTCTGAAACAAATCGCCGATAATAGCCGGCCAAGCCAAGAAAACTGCAAACTTCTACAACTGTGCTGGGTACTGGCCACGTCTCAATGGCCACGATCTTCTGGGGATCCACTTCTACTCCTCCTCTGGTGATGATATGACCCAAGTATGAAATGCGATCGAGCCAGAACTCACATTTACTGAACTTGGCATACAACTGGTGCTCTCTGAGAATCTGGAGGACAACTCTGAGATGCTGCTCATGCTCCGCTTCACTCTTGCTGAAGACCAGGATGTCGTCTATGAACACAATCACGAACTGATCCAAATAAAGCATGAAGATGCGATTCATGAGGTCCATGAATACAGCCGGCGCATTGGTTGCTCCAAATGGCATAACAAGGAACTCCCAATGCCCGTACCTTGATCTGAAAGCTGTCTTTGGCATGTCCTGCTCTTTGACTCTGATCTGATGATATCCTGACCGCAAGTCGATCTTCAAAAATATTGCTGCCCTCTTGAGTTGATCAAACAAGTCATCTATCCTCGGGAGAGGGTATCTGTTCTTGATTGTCACTGAGTTCAAGGTACGATAATCTACACATAACCTGGACGTACCATCTTTCTTTTTCACAAGAAGCATCGGGGCTCCCCAAGTCGATCCACTAGCACGAATGAATCCCATGGTCTTGAGTTCTTCAATCATCTTGTACAATATCTCTAACTCCGACGGTGCCATCCTGTAGACTCTTTCTGACACTGGTGTTATCCCTGGGATCAAGTCTATGGTGAACTCGATCTCTTACTCTGGCAGCATTCCTGGAAGCTCTTCTGGGAAAATATCTAGAAACACTTCAACTATTCGGGGTAACTATACTACTGCTACGGCCATTCGCAATACGGAAGGAGAAGGTTCAACTTCGCCTCAGGAAAAGGAAAATACTGGCTCGTCGGGAATGCTAAAAACAACCCTACCAACATGGCAGTCTATCCTAGCATACTGGTCTCTCAACCAATCCATCCCTAAGACCACATCATATCGGCCATCGAGAACTCTATCAATCTAGCGGAAAACTCTCTACCGCTAACTACGATCCGACACCAAAAAAACACTCTATCTACTCCCACAAGTGCATTACCAGTAAGTATATTGAGCCTTACTGATAATGACTCGGGCTCCAGTCCTATCCGTGTCGCGAATCGTGCAGACATAAATGAATGTGATGCACCAGAATCAAATAATACTGAAGCCGGAAAGGTGTTGACGAGAATAGTACATGCGACCACCTCACCTGGTGCTAATCCTTCTTATCCCATGGTCAAAGCCAACACTTGACCATGTCCTCCGGGTGCGGGTCCTCTCTGCTAAAAACCTCTCTGTCTACTCTGGATCAGGGCTTGGGCTTGGGCATACTGTTGCGGTCTCTGCTGCTGGAATGTCTGGGCCTGCGTCGACAATGGTCTCGGGAACGAGTACTGCTGCTGCTGCTGGAATGTCTGGGCCTGCGTCGGCAATGGTCTTGGGAACGAGTACTGCTGCTACTGCTGGACTGGTACTGGTCCTCTAACTGAAGGACTAGAGAAGGCTGGTGAAGATGAACTCCCCTTGTTTGGATAGTTCCCAATCCTGTGGTCTGGGGCACCACAAACCAAGCACAAACCCTGTGCTCTGCGACACTCTGATATCACATGCCCAGGCTTCCCGTAGTGTGAACATCCCACTGCGGAAGAGTGCTTATGCTTCTGCTGCTAACGGTATGTCGGGGTTAAATGTTGAACCGACATCACTGAGGCCGCCCGCCTCAGAGCTCCAATGGTCAAAGCCCTAGCCGCCGGGACTGGTGCTGAAGACTGATTCATCTGGCCATGGGATCGCTTCCGACCCCCGGTCCTATCCACGATCCTCTGGGAGGTATACTCATGCCTCCTGGCTGCTCTCAATACTGCATCAAAAGTCTAATGCTTAAACTGCTCTACTGCCAATAAAATCTCTAAATGGAGCCCCTGCTGGAACTGCTGGGCTCTATCGAACTCGGTCGCTACCAAGATGGGAGCAAACCGACTAAGTCTCAAAAACTCGACCGCATATCTATCGACCGTTCTGCCCATCTACTTCAAATTGGTGAACCTCGTCTGTAGATCGTACCGAGCTACAGTATCGAAATACTTGGTCTGGAATCTTTCTCGAAATATTGCCCAGGCAATACGTGCCACTAATCCAACGGCCTGTCCCGTCCACCAGCTGCGGACTAGATCCAATAACTGCAAGCGCACCACGGCCACCTTTTCGTTCTCTGGGGTCCTGGCTGCTTTTAGAATCACTTCGGTGTCCTGAAGCCACGCGTCTGCGGTAATAGCATCTTCGCTACCATCGAAGAAGGGAGGGTTCAAGCACTTGAAACTGTTGGCCGCGCTGTTACCCTGATGACCTCCTCTGGTCAGAGCATCTGTTACTGCCTGGTGTAAGGCATCTCCTCGACGATCCTGAGAAGCTAACAACGTCCGGATGAGACCCACCAAGGTGCCATCATCAGGCCCTACAGGCTGGACGGGCTGAACTGGTGGCTCTTGACCTCCAGTAGACATGACTCTAGAGGCTACTCCTGAATGCTGGACTTGATCTCCAGGTTGCTGTTGGTCTAAAGGAGGTGCTCCGCCTTGCTGATCGGCAGGACCAGGAACAATGCCGCTGAAGAAGACGACAAAGGGATCAATAAGGATGGACTAGGACAGATCAAAGATACAAGCATGTGATCAGGTCAAGAATCCAGGGATTTAGAAAATACGAGTAGAGATCAAGGGCGAGTGCTGATTGAGACATCTATTCGGTAAACCCTCACATATCTTGATTTTACAAGACCTGTATGGGCCACCACTTAAACCATGTAATGCCCCAGAACCAGAATACTGGAGAGCGGGGGCATACATAGCCAGCTACGTATAATAAAATGGAATCCATCTCACCATACGGTCACGACTGTCTAGATATATGAGGGTTTAACTACAAGCCATCAGTCTCTTAAGGTCATGAACAAGTCTAGTGTCTCAATCTCAAGCAAGTAATAATAGTCACAAGATGTTAGAGCATCAAATATACAATAGTAAGGCGTCCCATACAATATATATTTGGATGATCAGGAAGCTAGTCATTATAAAATATGAAAACTAGCAAGGGTTTCAGTCATACATGATCAACCCTAGGATTTGTCAATCATGTTACAGCCCGTAGGCAGACAGTAATTAAGGTGCAATACGAGCTAAACACGTGCTCGCCGGCTAAACGCCTCAAAAGAATATTTTTACAATAAAGTGGAAGAGCCAAAAATAAACCCACTCGTTGCCAGAATTACGCCTGGTGGTCACCATCTGGCTAGAAAATAGGTAGATCCTTTGGAGCTGCTCCGATATCTGGCTATACAAAACTAGCTGGGTCAGACCCCAAAAAGAGCAAGTGCCACAAAGGAGGCTTCACTTAGGAACTAAAACCAGCATACGATAAGAGAATATTAAAGATAATTATAAAAGAAACTGATATTAACGGGGCAACAATAGAGAATTGAGTACGAGGAAACTATTCAAGTAGCCAGGTCATAACCCTTAAACCAAACAGGACCGGGGTTGCAACCTTTCACCTGAATAGAAACCCGTCTCAAATACTATTGGTAAAATAAAACATGATGAGCTTGATATAGGGTACAATAAGACAATAAACGAAGAGAGGACACAGAACTGCTCCGGGAGCCAGGTTACAACCCTTAAACCAAATAAGGACCAGGGTTGTAACCCTTCGCCTGAATCGAACTGGACCCATGATCATTATTGTTAAGGTAACCATAAATAATCATAACGATATATGATAAGAAATTCATGGAACTATTCAGATAACCAAGTTACAACCCTTAAACCAAACAAGGACCGGGGTTATAACTCTTCACCTGAACAGAACTTGGTTTCTCATCATTTATCGATAAGTAAAGCACAAGAAATCATGTCGTGTTACAATCTTGTACAGGATCAGGACGAGACGAAGCTATACTCGACTCCATCCAATCAATCACGGCCAAGCAATGAGTACGGCTTGATACTTTAACTAACTAGGATTATCACAGGCCTAGTTACTAGCTAGATGCAATAAGATTATTCCAACAGCCACAAGTCCTGCAGACCATCCAGGTTATCCAGACGCAATCAGGGGATTGAATCCATGAGGGTACATCGTCCAAGGAACGCACGTACCCTTAAGTAGCTTAGTGGGTGCAGCACATGACAGTGTGCTAAAAATGTGCCCTACTCGACGGTAGGCTATAAATCCCATGATGGGGCGCCCAGATAACGGAATTGCTTGTAGCTGGGAAATCTCTCCATGACTACTAGATTTTCTAGTTATTAGCCTTAGTCGATTTCAGTAGGTACCCCTGACCGTGGTATCCAGGGTTCCCTATCCTAGACATGATGCAAGATATTACTGGTTTATTTGTACAAACACAATCGTCCACGGTGTTCAGGTCAATCATTCTTATCATGTCAGGCTAGCTATCTTAACAGCATATCGGGGGATGTCATGTCAGGTTTGCTTGTCAAGAGTGTGCCACGGCGGGCCACTATCGTGTTCAGGGAATATGTTCAAATATATGCAACATTTTAATATAATAATAATAATAATCAAAGAGGACAAGGATTAAGGGAAGGGCCATGTGGCTAAGGAAATTAAGCTCATGCGGCTAGGAGGAAGAGCTCATACGGCTCGGGAAAGAAGGGGGAGCATGCGGCTGGAGAGAGATGCGAGCTTATGCGGCAAAAGCACAGGGCGTATGCGGCTGGGATGATGGAAGCATATGCGGATGGAGAGGAACAAGCTCATGCGGCTGGGGAAGACTAAGGGCATGCGGCTAAAAATAACTTCATACGGCTGAGAGGGAGAACAGGGGTATACGGCTCGGAAGAGTGGGCTTATGCGGCAAGGAGCATGCAGGCTCATGCGGCTAGAAGGAGATGCAAGTCTATGCGGCAAGGAGACCGGGACTTATATGGTTGTAAAGACTTCAGGATTTATGCGACAAAGGCAATGCGAGCATATGCGGCTGCGGGTCAATAAGGCCATGCGGCTGGGAGTTGCCAAGGTCTTATGCGGCTGAGAAGGGACGGGTTATTTGCGGCTACAAGTAATTGAGTTCATGCGACAATTATTGCCATGCGGCCAGGGAAAACTTGCCGCATGAAAGTCCATGCGGTCAAGTACTACCATGCGGCTGGAAGACTGTTCTTCTTCTCCACTGGTTCGAGAAGAAGAATCATGAATCCATGGCTTCAAAGCTTCGTAAATCCTTCATCCAAGGTCTGAATTCAGACTTCCATAGGTCAAAATGGGACAGAATGAAATTCTCTACAACATGGAACCATCAAAACTAGATAATTACAAGGTTAGATAGATCAAAACCCAAGAAATCTAAAAATACAATAAACTTAGATCTACACAAATTGAACCATGAAAATTGAAAATGCTAAGTATTAAAGTATGTTAGAATCTCGTAAGGAAGAGAATAGAACAATAAAAATTGAGTTCCTCCATGAAGCAAGCTGCACTTGCCTAAGCTCTCCCTTTCTCTCAGGTAGGTGAAGAGTAAATGGTGAGGAAGAAGTAGAGTAAATGAGAAGTAATGAGGAGAGAGGAAAGGGGATGGGTTAATAAATGGTGATGGTGGTAGGTAGGGGGTTTTCCTTTGGTTCATGATGAACTCAAAAGCAAACCAAGCCAAGCCGAACCAAACCAAGATAAACCAAGCAATAAAATACCCAATTAAATCCTGAAATGATACATGCAATATACGTACACGTATACCAAATACGTAATATGAACCATGGTCGTTACACTATCGCAGGCTTGCAGCAGTACAACTAAGTCGGCGTACTACCACGATATCGTACTAATGCGACTCTCGACCTGTATGGGCCATCACTAAAAACGTGTCACGACCCGCACCTACTGTAAGGGTACAAGTACGTAATAGTGCCTAGCCTACGCCGCAGAATGGACGGTAGAACGTTGTTCTAAGTCTCTAGCTAACCATCAACTCATGCAATATATAATGTATTCGTCATAAACAACTCCGAACGGAGGACAAGTATAAGATATGGTACAACTCAATCACAGTCTAAGCACGATAAAATAACACAGAAAATGACTACAAATAGAAAGATAACAACAACTACTAAAATAATAACAACATCTCAACAATCTGAAATACAACACAAGTCTCAAACCAATACAACAAGTCCAAAATAAGAACTAATGCAAGACTAAAACTGTATCCCGATCACTGCTAAGTGTCAGGACCAAAGGTGGATAATCCCTCTTCAGGTCCATAATGAGTAGGGCAAGTGTCCTCAGGGCAATCATCTGTAAAATTTCAATAGGTCCAGTCAGGACAGGAACGAGCACAATCTCATCTAGAAAACCTAAGTAAATGACAGAGAACTATAAAGTAGTTATAGATAGTTGTATTGATGAATATGGCAGTTTATATTCAGGTGATGGTATCGAGAGACAGATAAAGTATAAGGAAAGTAAAGTAACTAAAACAAGAGAAGAATCATGGCAATAAAGACTGTAAAATTATAATATCCCAAATTCGTGATACGTATTTAGTGTACGTATACGTGTTTTGGACCCCTATTTTATTTAGTCATGATTAGTTATCTTGGTTTATTTTGCACTGGCTTGGTTTTATTGGCATTGATAGTTTAAATAGTTTTAATGGTTCATTGGTTTATTTTGGATTAGTGAGGCTTGGTTTATTCCTAGGGTTGGTTTGGTTCGGCTAGGCTTGGTTGCCTTGGTTCATCAAGAACCAAGGGGTGAACCCCCTACCTACCACCACCCATAGTATTTATTATCCTTTCTCCTTCTCTCTCTTCATTAATATCTTCTTCTTCTCCACCATTAACTCCTGCACCTACCAAGAGAGAGAGAGAGAGAGCTAGGCAAGTGCATCTTGCTTCATGGAGGAACCCGAATTTTGTTGTTCCATTCTCTTACTTGCAGCATTCTAATACTCTTTAGTACTTGGCATTTTCTATTTCCATGGCTAGATTCTTGTAGATTCAAGTTTATTTTATTTTTGAAGTTCTTGGGTTTTGATCTATTTAGCATTGTTATTTTTAAGTTTTGATGGTTCCATGTTGTAGAGCATTTCGTTCTACCCCATTTTGACCTATGGAAGTTCGGATTTGGGCTCTGGATGGAAGTTTTACGTTGCTTGGAAGCCATGGTTGCTTAGCTCTTCTTCTCGGAAAAACTTGGAGAAGAAGAACAGTCTGGCCGCATGGACTCAGCCGCATAACTCTATGCGGCAAGTCCTACTGGTCGCATGGAATTCCCCAGCCGCATAAGACTTCTTGAGTACTTGACCGCATGAACAATCATGCGGCATGTCTTTTCCAACCGTATGAGACTTGACTCGGATCTAGCTGCATAGCCTTGCTCAGACTGAGCCGCATGAGTCCCTGTTATCTTGACCGCATGGACTTCTGAGTTCCCAGCCGCATGAGTTCCTTTATTTTCTCAGCCGCATGGGACTATTCGTTCCCAGCCGCATAAGGACTAGTCTCTCCCAGCCGCATATGACACATCTCCCGCTGGCCGCATAAGCACCCGTCCTGAGCCGCATGACCCTTGCTTGGACCCAGCCGCATGAGGCTCGTTCTTTGAGCCGCATGAGACCCGTCACCCTGAGCCGCATGAGATGTGCTGTCTCAGCCGCATAAGCCCGATTCCCCCTTCAGCCGCATAAGGCTAGGACTCCCTGAACCGCATAGGACCCTGCTCATTCCCTGAGCCACATGGACTCGGATTCCTGAGCTGCATGAAGTCTTCCCGAGCTTTGTCTTATTATTTGTATGCGATTATTAATGTTATATTTATCTTGTAACTTCAGTATAACTTGAGTATACATTTATCCCTTATTGTATATTTTTACGCCCGTTTTATATCCTTACGCCTTTTGTCCTGAACTTGATTGACACGATTGAAATGATAACCTGACATGACCTGATAGTGGCCCATCGTAGCGCACTCCTGACAAAGTATACTTGGCATGATAACCTGACCTGATATATCTTGATAAGCTGTTACGACGGCTACCTGACATGACCTGACTTGTATAAGTAACCTGGACACCGTAGGCGATTGTGCTTGTACAAATAATCCAGTCCTGTCTTGCATCATATCTAGGAGGGGACTCTTGAGTACCACGGTCAGGAGTACCTACTGAAATGGACTAAGGTTAATGACTAGTATGATTCACTAGACATGAAGAGATGTTCTCCAGTTACAGGCGATCCCGTTATCCCGGCCGCAAATGTTTGGACTTGTAGCCTGCAGACGAGTAGGGCACATTTCCAGCCCACTGTTACATTGGGCACCCACCATTGTCACTTAAATGATTGAACTCTATTGTCACTCTAATGCATTGTACTCTCTAAATTGTTACTATAATGATTGCCTGGATAACCTGGATAGCTGCAGGGCCTGTGACTACTTGGAGCATCTCATTACATCTTGCTAGTAACTAGGATTGTGATAACCCTAGTTAGTTAATGTAGAAAGCCGTAGGCAATGATTGGCCGTGATTGCTTAGATGGAGTCTAGTCCAGTATAGTATTATCTAGAAGTGATTGATTGCAAGATTGTACCAGAATGATTGAATGATTGTCACTCCAGATTGTCACTATAATGATTGTCACTCCAGATTGTCACTATAACAATTGTACTCTATTGTCACTCTAGCGTATTGTACTCTTCATTGTCACTTTTATCATTGTACTCTCTCCTTTTCACCTTAATGATTGTCACCTTTAGCCATAAATGATCAGAGACTAAGTTCTGTTCAGGCGAAGGGTTACAACCTCGGTCCTTGTTTGGTTTAAGGATTGTAACCTGGCTTCCGGAATAGTACATTCGTCTTCTCTTTATATATTGTCCAGCTATAATTATTTAGCACGATTCTCCAGTTCTTTTATGTCAATGATGCTTCTCTTAATTATTTTCTCTGATTGGGGCAAGTGCATTGGTAGTGTACAAACCTCAATCTGTGTTACTTATTGTTTTCTTACATGTTGAATGCTAATGATTTGTTTGTTTTAGTTCTTAAGTGAAGCCTCCTTTGTGGCACTTGCTCTTTCTGGGGTCTGATCCAGCTGGTTTTGTATGGCCAGATACCGGAGCAGCACCAAAGGATCTCCCTGCTTTTCAGCCCGATGGTTGTCACCAGGCGTAACCAGGGCATCGAGTGGGTTTCTTTTGTTCTCCCACTGTAATATTATAAATTATTCTTTTAAGGCGTTTAGCCGACGAGCAAGTGTTAGCTCGATTGTACTTACTTACTGTCTGCCTACGGGCTGTAACATGATTGACAAGCCCCAGGGGTTGATCATGTATGACTGAACTCTTGCTAGTCCTCACATTTTATAACGACTAGCTTCATGATCATTCCGAAGATATAATGCATGGGACGCCTTACTATTGTGTATTTGGTGGTCAAATATCTTGTAACTATTATTAGTTGGTTGTGATTGAGACAATAGGCTATCTATGACATTAAGAGACTGATAGATTGTAGTGAAACCCTCACATATCTAGACAGCCGTGACCGTATAGCGGTATGGATCCCATTCCGTTATACGTAGCTGGCTATGTCTGTCTCCGCTCTCCAGTATTCTGGTTCTGGGGCGTAACAAAAATAGAATCTAGCTGAACTAGAGTAACATGGTATAAGTCCAGACAGTAAATATAGACAAGTGTAAACTCCAATGTAAGTCCAGTACAAGATGAATCTAATACAAGATGAATCTAGTACGAGACGATTCCAGTCAAAGTGATCAATGATTCCAGGGTGAGTCCAGCCAATACTCTAACAGTGTGTTTTAAAATACCAAGATCGACATGTAAACGACTATAGGTAATCTGGCACATCACACACCTGGCCGGGTGTGAGATGGCTATCATTCCAGTTTGATTCCAGCATGTGGAGTGATTCCAGAATTGGGGTATGTCTACTTGTCTTACTCAAGTATTTTCCCTCCCATCAAATACAAGTGAATCCAAAACACGATACGAGAATCGAGATGAGTCCAGGCAAACGTGATGATACCATCAATGATTTTAGAATGATTCCAGTAATAGAGGCTAGACAATATGGTATATGTGTCACATACATGAATCCAGAAATATCTATACGTGTTGTAACAGGGAATCACATACAACTAACTAGAACTGAAGTATAGTAATTGACAAGTAAATGAGAGAACTATCAGAGAATGTACTCGTCTGATACCCTGTGCAACTGATGAAAATATATATCTGCACCGGAGTCACAATGTCCTAAATAGAGCAGTACAGGTTATAATGTGTTTAAAAATAAGATAAATGAAGTTTGTGATGCAATCTACATGATTCTAGGTCAATCTAGATCAAAGTCAACTATCAATCAACTCTAGGTACTTGGTCAACATCTAGTCAACATTTGGTCAACTAAGTCTAACTTGGACTATGGTCAAACTGATGCAACTGGGGATTCCCAGGACCCTTCCTTTGGTGTGCGTATTGATAGATAGAAAGTTAAACAGATCTAATACGTGTTCTAACCCTTCATAGGCGAAAACTAGGGTTCACGAATTATACCTGCGGCAAAAAGAAGACAAGTAATTCCTGGCAATCTCGAGCGGACGACCCCAAGCTCTTCTGCACGTATTCCTTCTTCGAGTTGGACGTCGTGAGGGCGACGATCTCCCAACCTTTTCTTCTCCTTGGCAGCCCTCTCTTTCTCTCCTTACGTGAATTACGAATTTAGAGAAAATTTTAGATTTCTGATCAGTAATCTGGCGGCCAGAGAATAGAGGATATATATAGGCTACGGCAGGGACCATGAGGAGAAATTAGGGTTAGGCCTCCTAATGGATCTGGATATCCCGTGTTCAGCCCGAACACACAATCCAGGCCCATTAACAATAGCTCGGTCCACTAATGAGCTATTGTTGCACTACCTCCCTAATCCTAAATTATGTTTGTGGGCTCCTTTTATTATATGCTTGTTTGGCTTCCCATGTTAAGATATCGTATGTCCGTCAATCAAATTAAGTTACTAACAACTATATTGATTTGACATCTTTATCCTTAAGTAGTACCGCTCAACTTTATTTGTCATGTCGGATATAATCCACCTGCAGGGTTTACATGACAATCCTTATGAGCTCCTTAAGAGGACATCATCAACCTGATGTATCGGGACATGGATTCCATTTATAATCAACAGCCCATCATACATACAATGTTGTTACCCAATTCATAGAGGTTGTTGATCCATAATGAATCTCACTCTTTTATGAGTTAAAATAATGCACACTGCATATACATGTCCGTTATTATATCCGGATTAAGAGTACAAGCATCCATAATAACAGAGGTATTTGTTCTCTTATGTAGTCAGTACAAAGAAAAAAACCTCAAGTGGTCCTGTTCAATACACACAAAGTGTACTAGTGTAAACCTATAGTCAAGATAGACTAATATCAGATTACACTACAACCTTTCCAATAGATTGTCCAAGTCCATCTAGGTTGTGAACTATTTATAAACTCCATAGGAAACTGATAATATGATCTTTTGTGTGACACCACACACCATATTATCTACAATATAGAATATCAGACATTTGCATTAACACTTGCAACAAATATAATATGCAAACATTTGCCCATATGATTCTCATTCAAAATTTAAGAAAATAAGGTTACTACAAAAGTGATGTTTTTAGTATATAACCCTAACAATCTCCCACTTATACTCAAAGCATTATTTTTCAGTATACTGTTACAAATCTTCCACTTATACTTAAAGCCATGCTGCTACACATCTGACTCCCATTCCCTCAACATGACTATCAAAAGCCTTAGCTGGTAAGCTCTTTGTAAAGGGATCAGCTAGGTTGTCGGCTGATGCTATCTTGATCACAACAACTTTTCTTTTCTTTACGAAATCTCGTATCAGGTGGTACTTGCGCTCAATGTGTTTGCCTGTCTTATGGGCTCGTGGTTCCTTCAAGTTTGCAACTGTACCACTATTATCACAATAAAGTGTAATAGACTTAGGCAAACTAGGTACCACATCCAAGTCCAACAAAAAGCTTCTGAGCCAAACCGCTTCTTTGGCTGCCTCAGAGGCTGCCACATACTCGGCTTCCATGGTGGAATCAGTAATACATTTTTTCTTGATACTCCTCCACACAATGGCTCCACCTCCCAAAGTAAACACATAACCTGAGGTAGATTTCCTGGAATCCCTATCTGACTGAAAATCTGAGTCTGTATACCCCAAGGGAACTAAACTATCTGCCTGGTAAACTAGCATATACTCTTTAGTCCTTTTCTGGTACTTCAAAATATGCTTTACGGCAGTCCAGTGCTCTTGTCATGGGTTAGACTGATATCTGCTGACCATGCCTACGGCAAAATAGATATCTGGTCTCGTACATAGCATTGCATACATTAAGCTTCCTATTGCTGAAGCATAAGGAACTGCCTTCATGTTCTCTATCTCTTTAGGTATCCTCGGACACTGCTCCTTTGATAGAGCAATTCCATGTCTAAAAGGTAAGAAACCTTTCTTAGAATTTTGCATACTAAAACGAGTTAGTACAGTATCGATATAGGAAGCTTGGGATAAGCCCAACATCATTTTCTTGCGATCTCGTAGAACTTTGATCCCAAGGATGTGACCTACTTCTCCCAAGTCCTTCATATCAAACTGTTTGGATAACCATACCCTTACATCAGATAATACCTTCATATTGTTTCCAATGAGCAAGATGTCATCCACATAAAGTACTAGGAACACCACCACGTTTCCGTCACACTTTCTGTATACACATGATTCATCCTGACATTGATCAAATCCGAAGAATTTTATCACCTGATCAAAACATATGTTCCAAGATCTGGAAGCTTGCTTAAGTCCATAAGTGGACTTCTTGAGCTTACAAACAAGATGCTCCTGGCCCTTTTCAATGAACCCGTCTGGTTGCTTCATATAGATGTCTTCCTCAAGACTTCCATTAAGGAAAGCTGTCTTGACATCCATTTGCCAAATCTCATAATCGAGATGAGCTGTAATAGATAAAAGAATCCGAATAGACTTAAGCATGGCTACAGGAGAAAAGGTTTTCTCGTAATCGATACCCTCTCTTTGAGTAAAACCTTTTGCTACAAGCCGAGCTTTAAAGGTTTTAACCTTACCGTCTGATCCTCTTTTTCTCTTATAGACCCACTTGCATCCAATGGCTTTTACACCAACGGGTGGTTCTACAAGCTCCCAGACCTGATTAGAATCCATAGTTTCTATTTCAGATATCATTACTTTTTGCCAAGACTCTGCATCTTTATCTTGGAGTGCTTCATTGTAGGTACAGGGATCATAATCTTGTTCCTCAGGGACGAAGTCTGACGACTCTCCCAAGAACATATATCTATCAGGTTGTATTACAACCCTCCCACTACGACGAGGCACTATCGGTTGTGGTGTAACATTTTTGACATGTTGTGCAGTTATTTGTGGTTCATCCTCTTGTACTGTTGGTACTGAAGTACTTGGTGTCTCACGTCTCAGTTCTTCTAGAACAACTCTACTTGTGGGTTTATGGTTCATCACATAGTCTTCCTCTAAGAATCGGGCATTGGTGCTAACAATGACCTTCTGATCCTTAGGACTACAAAATAAACCTCCTTTCGTTCCTCTTGGATAGCCTACAAACAAGCGTACTTCTGTACGAGATTCCAACTTATCTGCTTTCCCATTCAGCACATGTGCTGGACTACCCCAAATGCGAACATGTTTCAGACTAGGCTTACGCCCAATCCACAGCTCTGTGGGAGTAAGAGGTACTGACTTAGAAGGAACCAAGTTCAAAATATAAGCTGCAGTCTCTAAGGCGTATCCCTAAAACGAATCTGGCAAATCCGAATAACTTATCATTGATCTAACCATCTCCATAAGAGTTCTATTCCTTCTTTCGGCTACACCATTCTGTTGGAGCGTTCCAGATGCAGTCAATTGGGATGCAATCCCAGCCTCTGATAAATAATTCCTAAACTCTCCAAAGAGGTACTCGCCACCATGATCTGATCGTAATGACTTGATACATTTTCTATGATGTTTCTCCGTTTCAGCCTTGTACTCTTTGAATTTCTTAAAGCACTCAGACTTACGGCACATCAAATAAATGTATCCATACCTTGAATAATCATCACTAAATGTGACAAAATATTCAAAGCCACCTCTAGCTTGGATAGTCATGGGTCCACACAAATCAGAATGAACCAATTCCAACACATCTTTGGCCCTATACCCCTTTGCCGTAAAAGGCCTTTTGGTCATTTTACCTTCTAAGCAGGATTCACAGACTGGTAGTGCCTCCACTTCCAATAAACTCAAAGGTCCATCTTCAACCAGTCTTTGAATCCTTCTTAGGTTAATATGTCCCAATCGCAAGTGCCAAAGATATGTTTGGTTCATACAAGAAGGTTCTTTTCTCTTATTTAAGTTAGATGACATATTATTCATTTCCATAAGTTGCATTGTGGGCGAAATAGGATTAATGACATACAAATTATCAACCAATGCACCAGAACAGATAAAATGTTTATTCTTTCTAATAACAATATTGTCATTAAAATAAACTGAATATCCATCCTTAACTAACATAAAAACAGAAACTAAATTCCTTCTAAGTGAAGGTGCATAAAGACAATCTCTCAATGTCAAAGACTTATTTCTACCAAAAGATAAAGTAACATCTCCTAATGCAACGACCGATACTTTTGTAGCATCACCCATGAACAAACATATCTCTCCATCACTGAGCCGTCTGGTTTTCTGGAACCCCTGCAATGTATTGCAGACATGATTAGTGGCTCCTGTATCTACACACCAGCTGCCGGTAGATAACATCGCTAAACATGTTTCAACTACTAGTAAATGAGATATACCTTCTTTGTTCCCTTGTTTGAGAAATGGATAATCAGTCTTCCAATGTCCTGACCCTTTGTACTTGAAATATTTGCCTTTCGGCTTTTTCACCGCGCCTTGAGGTCCCATGCCCTTCTTTGCTGAGTATGCCTGTTTCTGAATGTTATTCTTCTTCTTACCGCCTTTTGGCTTAGAAGTAGAAGCCTTTTCAGAAACAAAAACATGACCACTCTGCCTAAAGAGAGATTCAGCATCCTGTAGCTCTTTTACAAGTTCTGCCAAACTATACAACCTTTTGTTCATGTTGTAATTAAGGCAAAAATTATCAAAACTTTTAGGCAGAGTCCCGAGAATGATATCAACCTGGGATTCTCCATCGATTTCAGCTCCAAGGATCTCCATCTCATTCAGATGACCCATCATCTTGAGAACATGATCCCTTACTGGTGTACCCTCAGCCATTTTTGTATTCATCAAACATTTCATAGCAAACTGCCTAGCTGCTCTACTCTGATGTCCGAAGAGTTCCTTGAGGTTATACATCATGTCATAAGCTGTGGCCATGGCCTGATGCTGAAGTTGCAGTACATTTGACATAGATGCCAGAATGTAACACCGCGCCATCTCATCTGCCTTTTTCCACTTCTTATAAGCCTCTTTGACCTCTTCATCAGAGTTAGCATCAGGCTTAGGTGGGCATTCCTCAACAAGTAGATATTTGTACTCCTCAGCAGTCAGAACAATATCCAAATTACGTTTCCAGTCAATATAATTAGGTCCAGTAAGTTTGTTTTCTTTAAGAATCACCATAAGTGGACTGAAAGAACTCATTTTTGAAATCCTGAGAATCACATAAATAAAATTATGTAGGGCAAAAAAAGTTTTTTGAATTAACTAAATATTGATTACCTCAAAACAATAATAAGAAATTTACCAACACCTTGAACACCATGAATTTAGCTTGCCACGATAGTGTGGACGTATACAAATTCAACTTTGTTCAAGTAGATTTTTCTTATTAATTTTACTATCATATCAATATAACTTTATGACAAATAAAATTAATATGCTGGTCTTGCTCTGGTCATACAAATAATAGCAGTGACTTCAATGGGAAGGATACCATTATTTATATCTAAGTGTATACCATTACTTAATACTAAGTCCATTACCTTGTAATGAGTTCCTTCAGATGGAGAAGTGAACACATACTAGATAACTTTCTATAATTATCCCTAAGGAAGTTTGTACTGGTGATCCATAATTATACTCATCCGATATGGAGGAAAGCACTAAAGCCAACACGCAAGTATAATTACATCACCTACAAACCAGTAATGGAGACCATAGGATTTATACGAAATAAAAATCCTCTCCCACTTAGTTATTTAACAATGAGGGTTTTTCTACTAGTTGATATTATGTCCATGTTGTCCATTATTAATGCACGCTTGGTTTTTCAAAAAAACAACCACACAATAATAAACATGCATAATCAGAAAAAGCAAAATGACAAAAATAAGAGAAAATATCCAACTATTATGGTCATCTTTGCTGCTACGTCCTCAACTATCCGAATCCAAAATCTGGCGCTGCGTAGATCTATTCGGGGTTCGACCTGCCCGGTCAGGTCGCGGGGTTCGGGGCAGCGCCCAGAAACAGCCACCACCGCCATCACGATTGATCAAAAATAATTAAAATTACATCAATCATATGCCTCCCGAAGGAGTTCACACATAATCTAGATTAAAAAATTAAAATAATAAGCACGATCAACCCTCGTGATTTTTATTACATCCACAGCAACAACAACATCCACGACATGTCCGTGGTTTAAACAACACAATCAAAAAATATGCATTGGACCATAATAGTTGGATCTAAGATGTCTACAAAACCGAGTTAGAACAGATCTACATCTACCGACTATTACACAGCGCAGGTTTTTTAGGACAACATGGACGTATCAATCAATACGTAGATCCAAAGTGGCTCTGATACCAATTGATGGAACTGGGGATTCCCAGGACACTTCCTTTGGTGTGCGTATTGATCGATAGAAAGTTAAACAGATCTAATACGTGTTCTAACCCTTCATAGGCAGAAACTAGGGTTCACGAATTATACCTGCGGCGAAAAGGAGATAAGTAATTCCTGGCAATCTCGAGCGGAGGACCCCAAGATCTTCTGTATGTATTCTTTCCTCGAGTTGGACGTCGTGTGGGCGACGATCTCCCAACCTTTTCTTCTCCTTGGCAGCCCTCTCTTTCTCTCCTTACGTGAATCACGAATTTAGAGAAAATTTTAGATTTCTGATCAGTAATCTGGCGGCCAAAGAATAGAGGATATATATAGGCTACGGCAGGGACCATGAGGAGAAATTAGGGTTAGGCCTCCTAACGGATCTGGATATCCCGTGTTCAGCCCGAACACACAATCCAGGCCCATTAACAATAGCTCGGTCCACTAATGAGCTATTGTTGTACTACCTCCCTGATCCCAAATTATTTTTGTGGGCTCCTTTTATTATATGCTCGTTTGGCTCATTATGTTAAGATATCGTATGTCCGTCGATCAAATTAAGTTACTGACAACTATATTGATTCGACATCTTTTATCCTTAAGTAGTACCGCTCACCTTTATTTGTCATGTCGGATATAATCCACCTGCAGGGTTTACATGACAATCCTTATGAGCTCCTTAAGAGGACATCATCAACCCGATGTATCGGGACATGGATGCCATTTATAATCAACAGCCCATCATACATACAATATTATTACCCAATTCATAGAGGTTGTTGATCCATAATGAATCTCACTCTTTTATGAGTCAAAATAATGCACACTGCATATACATGTCCGTTATTATATCCGGATTAAGAGCACAAGCATCCATAATAACAGAGGTATTCATTCTCTTATGTAGTCAGTACAAAGAGAACAACCTCAAGTGGTCATGTTCAATACACACAAAGTGTACTAGTGTAAACCTATAGTCAAGATAGACTAATACCAGATTACACTACAACCTTTCCAATAGATTGTCCAAGTCCATCTAGGTTGTCAACTATTTATATACTCCATAGGAAACTGATAATATGATCTTCTGTGTGACACCACACACCATATTATCTACAATATAGAATATCAAACATTTGCATTAACACTTGCAACAAATACAATATGCAAACATTTGCCCATATGATTCTCATTCAAAATTTAAGGAAATAAGGTTACTACAAAAGTGATGCTTTTAGTATATAACCCTAACAGTCAAACTAGGTCAATGGTCTATTTAGGGTTAGCTATAGGCTAACTCAGTCAATGGTTAACTATCTAATCAAACTCTACCTATACCATATCACACATCTAGGGTATATTACATATATACCTATATAGAGCATTACACATAAACATAGATATAATGTATTACACTACCACCTCTACTCTAACTCATGTCCTATAGCCTATGAATACAATATATATCATAACTCAATATCCTTTACTCAGACCATATACCATATACCCATATGTATGTCCAATATCAATATTAACCCTCACTACCTCATCCTCAAATAATGTATGCATTTGCCACACATTACATGACCAACATATATGTATACAAATGCATCTACTAGTAGATAACTGAACCAAAGAGGGAGGACAATAGGGAAAGATCCTAACATTGAACCAAGGTGTAACGCTCCAGTCCCAAAATACGTAGGACTAGGAACGTAGACATGCCAGCTGTATTCATATGAAGTACACTCCAACATATAGAAACCTCGTATGAATACATAAGCTGTAAAATGAAGTAGAACCATAACTAATCTCATCCACACAAAATAAATGAATAAAAGATATCATATAATGATAATAAATTGTATTGATACAATATGTTGGGCGGAGACAAACTCACTACCAACAAGTGAAGAAAAAATACATAAGAAAAGAAATAAATTTGGCGAGCGAAGCGAAGACGATCCAAGCGCAAACATCCTCGAAGAAATAGAGATGGTCACGACTAGAGCTAAAGCACCTGCGAAAGATAATAGCACACACCTGGGAGATAACCAGGTCCTCAGAGGGACGTAACAAGACACATAATATCATGCCATATAAACTGAATAAATATTGCTCAAATAATACGGGACGCATGCAATAGGGTACCTAACCGTACTATAGTGAATATGCAATAAAGAACAAACCTTTGACGCATGGGTCGGATCAGGAATATCATGAATCAGGACCGTATCTCCCACTGGAGATAACCGACAATCAGGACCGTACCTTCCACTGGAGATAACCGGCTATCAGGACCGTACCTCCCATTGGAGATAACCGGCAATCAGGACAGTGCATATATGACCCATACATTAAGGAGTTGTTCTTCCCACCCAATGCCTACCATGTTGTATCCACAACAGTAACCTCTATACCGCTAAGTCAAACTAGCATGCAATTTCTATTAGCGGTTATTCCTATCGCACGGCTTATACGCACCGGTGGCCAGCCAGTCACGTATGTCCGTGTTCTACATACGACACACACAACTTCATGTTACAACGTGTCAAGGCCAATGAATGCAACACACAAGGTGGTCCCTTAAATCTAGGTTTAATGTGTAAGAAAAATAATACATAGCAGAAAATATAAATGAACAGTAAGTTCTACAGGTTATGCCATGTATCACAGTTTATTTTGCATAAAGAAAAATAATAAATAATGTATGAAATATGAGCTAAAATAATAAACAGCAAATGGCAAGGTGTCTTGCCTGGTAGGACGCCTGGTGTACTGCAATGCTCAAGGTAGCACGAACTGCGAATTCGGTGCAACAACTATACAAGGTGATCTCGGGTGGTGGCACAGACAGTTCCATTGGGTCCAGAAGGGTCAAATTAGTTAGGGTGGACATAAGGTAGGCTTGGATTGGCGAGGAAACATGAATAATATGATTAATTATGGACAAAAGGATAATCAAGGAAAATTTGATAAATAATATATAAAAGAAATTTATAATGCTTGAAAATATTTTTTATTAGCTTAAAAATAGTTTTTAGATAAATGTTTGAAAATAATAAAATTATTTTTAGGCAAAACTCTAGTTTGTCCCAAATAGGATTTCTAGGTAAAAAAATACTATAAATATTTGAAAAGACTAGTAAATTATTTCATAAATTTGGAAACTACCCTTTATGGGTCAAAAACACTTTTAACTAAATACTAAATATTCTAGAAAATTATTATACTTTACAATATAGGTGTAGATCAAGCCTCATGATATAACCTTTTAGAAAATTTATAATTTACCTACAAATATTTTAATAACAATTATTATAGTAGAAAATAACCATAATAAGGATAGAATAAACATGATGAAAATGTTTATACACTATACAAAATATATATACATAATTTTAGTTAATTTGTAAAGATAACACCTATGGTATTAATAAACTAATAATTAAATAGCCATATCCTGGAACATACTAGTAATTAATACCAAACATCCCATTGTTAATAAATAAATAATAACATAAAATAATAATAAAAACAAACAAATAAACAAACAAACAAAAAAAGACAAACAAAACCAAAAAAAAGAAAGAAAAAACAACCAAAAGAAACAAACAAATGCAAAACCACCCAACAGATCTCCTCTTTCCGAGGAGGGAGTCACAGTAAGCAAAAAAACTCAACCCATAATTAATTAAAATGAGGGAAAGGAGAGAGAAAGTAGTTGAGAGAGGGAGATCGAGCGAAATGAGAGAGAATGAGGAAGAGGGAAGTGAAGGAGGGAGATGATCGGAGTGGAGGAGTATGGAGCTGGGAGCGGCCGCGGAGGGGAGAGGATGGTGCGGGGAAGGCGGCGTGACGGAGGGGCGACCGACGGATGCACGGAGGAGGCAGCCCGGGGTTCAGCGGCGCACGCGGCGGAGGATGCTCGCGCGCAACTGCACGGCGGTCGGGTGCAGATCTGGGGCGGTGAGGCGCAGATCCGGCGGAAGAGGGGTTTCGTTCCGGCAGAGCTCGCGGCCAGGCGAAGTCCAGGGAGGTCGTGTGGCAGACGCTTGGGAGGAAAGAGGAGTCAGGAAGAGGAAGCGGAGGTCTGGGAGGTCGGGACAGGGCGCGTGCGGCGGCGCAGGCGGGTTTTGGTGGAGGCGCGGCCGCGAAGGGAGGAGAACGGCGGAGAGAGGTGTGCGAGCGCGCGGCCAGGCGCGGTTGGGTGCGGCGTACGCCAGCGGCTCGCAGTGGAGGTCACGCGGGACGGGGGCTGGGTCGGCCGGCGAGCGGTGGTTGGGCTACGGACGGTGGCGGAGGAGAAGGGAAAAGGGCAAGGGCTTGGCTCGGTCAAGGAGGCGGCGGATCGAGGCGGCGGATCGAGGCGGCGGTTCGAGGCTGCGGCCAAGGTGGTCGCCGATGAGGTGAGTTTGGGTGTACGATTTATTTTTATTTTTTTTGGTGGTGTTATGGGTTAGAGGTGGTGGAGCGGCTGGTGTGGGGTGGCTATTTTGGCAGGTGGGGGTTCCGGTGGTGCGTACGGAGGTGGTGTTAGGCCGACGGGGTGGTTCGGGTGGCGGCAACGGTGGTTGTGGAGGTGGTAATGAGATGCTGGGGTCTGGGGTTCGTGGCGACGGCGGGGTGCTGTGACAGGAGCAGGGACTAGGCTAGGCTAGAATTTAGGGTTGGGTCGTGTCAGTGATTGTCCGACACGACATGGATGGACGTCCGGGTTTGTCGGACGGGACAAAAAAATAGTGTATATGTAGAAGAAGAGAATTAGTGGAAAAGATTGAGACACGGACACGATGCACAAGTTTGTTTGTGGAAAATTATTTAGAGAAATAATGAATGATAGAAATTTGGAGGAGTACCTGCCTATTTATAGGATGTAGGAATTCCCAATTAGGAGTAGTTTAAACCCCAAAATAGATAATTCAATCTATAATTTAATTTAATTCAATAAATCCAAATCCAAATCAAATCCAATTTAAATCTAATTAAATTCTATCTTTTATTTTAAAATCAATTAAGATAAATCAAATTCCAAATATAGATATTAATTTACTATTTAAAACATATCCATAAATCAAATCAAGATTTAAATTGGTATAATAATTTCAAAATATGTTTTCTAAAAATGCTATAATAATAAATTCGAAAATACACTATTATTTAAAAATAAATTAATAAATAATTACGAAATATGTATGTATGCACAAATAATATTTACAATATATACTTTTCTAATATACCATTTTATAAGAAGGCTTTTCGTAAATAACTCTTATATTTAGAAATAATTATTATATATATTATCTTGGAACTATAAAAATAGGAAAAAAATGTTTTTCTAAAAATATGTAAGCTCGCACATATTCGCACTCGTCGAGCAATTATGAAAAATAAAATTTCGTGCGCGATGTACAATACGACTACGCGACGTAAAATACAAAATTTTAAATCAGTACCAAATTTAATAAAAAAATAGTAGAAATTTAGGGATTTTACATCCTACCCAACTTAAAAGAATTTTGTGCTCGAAATTAAAAATTAGTAGGAGGTGAGAGGTGCAAGGGTATATCGATTAGGAAGCACAATCAAATCTTTGGGCGAGACAAGGAAACGACGTTGAATGAAAACATGCATTAGAGTCGTGAATTCAATAAAGGCGAAGATAACCATGGATTAACGCAAGAAGGAAAATGTTTTAAGATGACGCGCAATAAGCAATAGTATGGGTTCAAGTAAAATAAATAAATTTGAGACCTTAAAGTTATAATCTCTTGAGAGTAGGTTGAGGGCACGATTTAGAGAGCGAATTAGATTTCACTCTTATATTTAAGCGATTTGAAAGTCGTGATAGGGCCGAGAAAAGTACAACACCTTCGTCCTTCTAAAATAGGTGAAGGCGAAAGCAATAAGTGTTCCAAAGACGATATTATCGAGTACGAATACGTGATTCAAAGACAACCGAAAAATTTCAAAGAAATTGTCAAGGCAGTCATGGATGGGATTCTAGAGGGCAAGTTTAGCCATGTCCCCATCCACGTAGAACGATAGATAAAAGCGAACGAAAGTGCACTAGGTTGATCAGACCATCATGCATCGGTTCTGAGTATATAATACGTTAGTGGATGGATCCAATAACATATGTCATGAACAAGCTTGTTAAAGAATTTAGCTTGCAAAAACTAGGCTACTTTAGCATCATTAGTTTAGATAGTAAAAATATAGGCACGATGGTAGATGAATAAAAACAAATATGAATAGTCTAAGAGTCATAAGGATCTAAGTCTTGTTTATTCCTATACCATTATTCTACGGTTTTATTGACCAAGGCTTGGTTGACCAAATGGGTTAAATTCCTCTAGTCTCTATGGTCTAGATAATACTATTTGTATTCTCTTAATGGTCAAGGGTGTGTTAGGTCATGGGGTGTTCTACCCAACTTAAAAGAATTAAGCTAAGGGTGTTTGGGACATCTAACTTGTAGGGTCAATCTCTAGCAAGCACGAAAGGAAGATAAGAATATGATAGAAGGAATCAAGCAAGATACAGTCGATGAGTCGAACGATAGTTCGAATATGGAATCGAGGAAAGAGGTCAAGTATGTGGATGAGATCCTAGACTTCTAATCCTATTCGCTGTCACGCCCCACTCCCGTAGGAGCGATCGTCATCGCTAAGGCGTGATGCCGCACGAGCCTAGATTGCGCTCGTGCAAGGCGGGTTCTATAACGACCGATTTCAGCGGCTGCGACGGGGTCGTCGCGCAGAAGTCCCAAGCAGAGACATTGAATTATAGCAGCGGAATTTTAGAACAAAACACAAGTTACTCAAAAGAAGCTCTTTATTGATATTGAACAAAGGTTACATTGGGGGCGCAAGGCTAATATTACAATCACTCAAGCTCACTCTTCTCACATTTTACAAGTTCACTCAGCTCTCTCTCATCTCTCAATTACAAGTCTTGATCCAGCGGAAGCTTCGGAAGGCGATGTCCATACATTATGTCCCGTATAAGTCTTTTCTCCATGCGGCCGCACGCTTCGAATCGCCAAGGAACTCCGTGCCTCGACGCATCCAAGCGAGCTCCGTGCCACGAGCTTCTACCTGTGCCTGCACATGTAAACTATGTGGGTGTCAGTACTCAACTGTACTGGTGGAGTGAGCTTCTCGCCCACCCATACAAAACCTACACGTTCATTTACTTTGTGCAGCTTAAAACCCTTTCGATTGCCTTTCTAGTCTTGTCTTAGGTTCAGTTTTAGGACCCGCGCCTTGGCACAACTTGTGTGTCAAAACCATCCCGTGCTTGTAAGGTCAACGTTAACTCATACTTTGCCTCTAGACCCCTTCTTGTGCCAACAACGTAACCTATCAGGTCGTGCTTGCCTTTCGGCCAAAATCAGAGACGCAACTACGCGATAGTACCCAATTTCCTTACGACCGTGCTATAATTCCTTTGTGCCGTGCCTCGCATTTCGAGGTCATGCCCAATAACTCACGTAACTTCAAGAAAACTGCCCTACGGCCCTTCTTGACTTAACTCGTAACAGTTCAAGTCTAACTCATACACTCTATCCAACGACTTATCACTCGATGCCACATCCCGTGCCGAAGCACGCCGCCTTCGCTGTTGCCAAATCTTAGGCCCAGACATTGTGTCTTTCTTACTGCATACTGCATACATATTCAACTCAACTCAATCCAAAGGCATACACGCGGTTAGCCGCTATCTGCCGACATCTATATGAACTTGGTCACTGGCTCCCAGAGCCATAGTGGACTCCTCTTTCTTTTATTAGACGGGCGTACCTTTCAGCGCAAGGTAGCTAGCCCCACTGCAAGTCCCCGCCTAACCCGTGCAAAGCACAGTTTATCTTTTGTTTCTCAATGCCCGCAACGGTCCCGTGGCCTCGGGCTTGCCGTGCGGGGAAACTTTTACCCTGTCGACAAGTTGCATGTTTCCCAATGCCCGTAGCGGTTCCGAGGCCTCGGGTTACCGTGCGGGGAAACTCACTTTTGTCGACAAGTTGTCCAATGACCATGCAAGACGCGATCGACACTTTCCAAATCTGAGTCCGCCACGACGACCTATAGTCGCAGACATTCTTCTTTCTTCTGAGACCGCCTCGACGACCTATAGTCGCGAGGTCTCGCCGACATGTAGCCGCGAGCATACTTCTTTCTTGCCCTACCATTTTACTCCACTCAAGAACAACTATTCACAACACTTTCCAATCTCAATGAATCAATCGTGGCCAGTGCCTTAAAACTCTAGGATCGTGCCATCGTGTCTCAAACCGACTTTCGATCTACGCGACGCTATCGCCCAAGTCATACTTCATGTGACGGGCCTTGGTATCGTGGGACTATTTAACTTGACAACCGCAGAAAGAGCGGGACAGTACTAGAAATGACTTAGGTCGATCGGCGTTACTTTGCCTAACTTAATCGAGCCTATAACTTGACTCAAGGGACGAGCAAGGCTATGCCAAGACTTGCATTATGGAAACGTGCATGCTTTAGCAAGCATTCACACAGGCGACGCCTATGACTTAGGCTATTTCATAACTTTGTGTCAAAGACCAACTTTCCTTCTCCCAAGCCACGGGACGAAGGATCGAGTGTCATTTTCAAAGCACGCCGTGCCCCAACTCTAAGCCGACCGTGGGACGTTTTTCCATGTTCTAACTCATTTTGACCCGTCGGGATTATTCCCTTAGCTATGTGGATTCATCTCTTTTATTATTAAGCCTACTTGTGCAAGTTGAAAACACGATTTATTATGTGAAGGCAAAGATGAGACAAGTTCACCGAAACTACCCCACCTGAGCGAGCGGTCGCCTTGACCGAGATGTCTTAGAGTCGCCGTTGTAAGGCTAAGTCCGAACACCGTCGGCATTTCGATTCCTCCGATTGACTGAGCGGGACGGGGCACTACATCATACACCACTCAGAAAAAGTTTCGTCCTCGAAACTAACTGAGTACACTTATTGACTTATCACTTTTACTCAACGTTCTTGAACTCTCGCACACACCACGCCTATGCATTTCCTCAATCCGATTTCACGTATCGTTCATCCGTTTATCTTAAGTCATCGACTAACGTATTTCCTCAATTTGCATCATTCCTTTATCAATCGATCGACATCCCTGAGGCTACCGCATACACCACTCAGGGATGAAGTCATTCAACAAATCCTCAACTTATCATTCGAATCAAAATTGATTTCTTTGAATCCCGTTCGAACCATTCCTCTAATTTCAAGCACGCTCATCTATATCTCATCGACGTTATCGTCGCTCGTTAGCACCCCTATCGATAGTCACTCACTTTACTCAATCGAGTTCAACTCATTCTCGTCCGACGCTGTTCAATTTTCGTACTCGACTTTTCTAAGGTCGACACAACTTTGGTGTAT
The DNA here is from genome assembly GCA_029216955.1 of Iris pallida. Classification (NCBI taxonomy): domain Eukaryota; kingdom Viridiplantae; phylum Streptophyta; class Magnoliopsida; order Asparagales; family Iridaceae; genus Iris; species Iris pallida. The sequence continues at coordinate 2,562,046 of JANAVB010016196.1, read as the reverse complement.
ATACCCAGCCCGACTTAGCGTGCGACCGCATGAAGAAAAGACTTATAAGGGACATAATGTATGGACATCGCCTTCCGAAGCTTCCGCTGGATCAAGACTTGTAATTGAGAGATGAGAGAGAGCTGAGTGAACTTGTAAAATGTGAGAAGAGTGAGCTTGAGTGATTGTAATATTGGCCTTGCGCCCCCAATGTAACCTTTGTTCAATATCAATAAAGAGCTTCTTTTGAGTAACTTGTGTTTTGTTCTAAAATTCCGCTGCTATAATTCAATGTCTCTGGTTGGGACTTCTGCGCGACGACCCCGTCGCAGCCGCTGAAATCGGTCGTTATGGAACCCGCCTTGCACGAGCGTAATCTAGGCTCGTGCGGCATCACGCCTTAGCGATGACGATCGCTCCTACGGGAGCGGGGCGTGACATTCGCAGGCTTGCTTGGTACGGTAAAGTAACCAAACAATTTATCTTGACCTGCATGGGCCACCACAAAAACATGTAGCGCCCCAGTTCCAAATTACGTAGGACTAGGAACGCAGTAATGCCAGCTGTATTCATACGAAGTACACTCCAACATATAGAAACCTCGTATGAATACATAAGCTGTAAAATATAGTAGAACCATAACTAATCTCATCCACACAAAATAAATGAATAAAAGATATCATATAATGATAATAAATTATCTTGATACAATATGTTGGGCGGAGACAAATCCACTACCAACAAGTGAAGGAAAAATACATGAGAAAAGAAATGAATTTGGTGAGCGAAGCGAAGACGATCCAAGCGCAATCATCCTCGAAGAAATAGAGATGGTCACGACTAGAGCTAAAGCACCTGCAAAAGACAATAGCACACACCTGGAGAGATAACCAGGTCCTCAGAGGGACGTAACAAGACACATAATATCATACCAAATAAACTGAATAAATATTGCTCAAATAATACGGGACACATGCAATAGGGTACCTAACCGTACTATAGTGAATATGCAATAAAGAACAAACCTTTGACGCATGGGCCGGATCAGGAATATCATGAATCAGGATCGTATCTCCCACTGGAGATAACCGGCAATCAGGACCGTACCTCCCACTGGAGATAACCGGCTATCAGGATCGTACCTCCCATTGGAGATAACCGGCAATCAGGACAGTGCATATATAACCCATACATTAAGGAGCTGTTCTTCCCACCCAATGCCTACCATGTTGTATCCACAACAGTAACCTCTATAACCGCTAAGTCAAACTAGCATGCAATTTCTATTAGCGGTTATTCCTATCGCACGGCTTATACGCACCGGTGGCCAGCCAGTTACGTATGTCCGTATTCTACATACGACACACACAACTTCGTATTACAACGTGTCAAGGCCAATGAATGCAACACACAAGGTGGTCCCTTAAATCTAGGTTTAATGTGTAAGAAAAATAATACATAGCAGAAAATATAAATGAACAGTAAGTTCTAACAGGTTATGCCATGTATTACAGTTTATTTTGCATAAAGAAAATAATGAATAATACATGAAATATGAGCTAAAATAATAAACAGCAAATGGCAAGGTGTCTTGTCTGGTAGGACGCCTGGTGTACTGCAATGCTCAAGGTGGAACGAACTGCGACTTCGGTGCAACAACTATACAAGGTGATCTCGGGTGGTGGCACAGACAGTTCCATTGGGTCCAGAAGGGTCAAATTAGTTAGGGTGGACATAAGGTATGCTTGGATTGGCGAGGGAACATGAATAATAGGATTAATTATGGACAAAAGGATAATCAAGGAAAATTTGATAAATAATATATAAAAGAAATTTATAATGCTTGAAAATATTTCTTATTAGCTTAAAAATAGTTTTTAGATAAATGTTTGAAAATAATAAACTTATATTTAGGCAAAACTCCAGTTTGTCCCAAATAGGATTTCTAGGTAAAAATACTATAAATATTTGAAAAGACTAGTAAATTATTTCATAAATTTGGAAACTACCCTTTATGGGTCAAAAATACTTTTAACTAAATACTAAATATTCTAGAAAATTATTATACTTTACAATATAGGTGTAGATCAAGCCTCATGATATAACCTTTTAGAAAATATATAATTTACCTACAAATATTTTAATAACAATTATTATAGTAGAAAATTACCATAATAAGGATAGAATAAACATGATGACAATGTTTATACACTATACAAAATATATATACATAATTTTAGTTAATTTGTAAAGATAACACCTATGGTATTAATAAACTAATAATTAAATAACCATATCCTGGAACATACTAGTAATTTATACCAAACATCCTATTGTTAATAAATAAATAATAACATAAAATAATAATAAAAACAAACAAATAAACAAACCAAAAAGACAAACAAAACCAAAAAAAACAACCAAAAGAAACAAACAAATGCAAAACCACCCAACAGATCTCCTCTTCCCGAGGAGGGAGTCACAGTAAGCAAAAAAACTCAACCCATAATTAATTAAAAGGAGGAGAAGGAGAGAGAAAGTAGCTGAGAGAGGGAGATCGAGCGGAATGAGAGAGAATGAGGAAGAAGGAAGGAAAGGAGGGAGATGATCGGAGTGGAGGAGTATGGAGCTGGGAGCGGCCGCGGAGGGGAGAGGATGGTGCGGGAAAGGCGGCGTGACGGAGGGGCGACTGGAGGATGTGCGGAGGAGACATCCCGGGCATCAGCGGCACGTGCGGCGGAGGATGCTCGCGCGCAGCTGCACGGCGGCCGGGTGCAGATCTGGGGCGGCGGGGCGCAGATCCGGCGGAAGAGGGGTTTCGTTCCGGCGGAGCTCGCGGCCAGGCGAAGTCCAGGGTGGTCGTGTGGCAGATGCTGGAGAGGAGAGAGGAGTCGGAAAGAGGAAGCGGAGGTCTAGGAGGTCGGGACAGGGCGCGTGCGGCAGTGCAGGCGGGTTTTGGTGGAGGCGCGGCCGCGAAGGGAGGAGAACGGCGGAGAGAGGTGTGCGAGCGCGCGGCCAGGCGCGGTTCGGTGCGGCGTACGCCTGCGGCTCGCGGTGGAGGTCACGCGGGACGGGGGCTGGGTCGGCCGGCGAGCGGTGGTTGGGCTACGGACGGTGGCGGGGGAGAAGGGAAAAGGGCACGGGCTTGGCTCGGTCAAGGAGGCGACGGTTCGAGGCTGCGGCCAAGGTGGTCGCCGACGAGGTGAGTTTGGGTGTACGATTTATTTTTTTTTTTGGTGGTGTTATGGGTTGGCGGTAGTGGAGCGGCTGGTGTGGGGTGGCTGGTTTGGCAGGTGGAGGCTCCGGTGGTGCGTGCAGAGGTGGTGTTAGGCCGACGGGGTGGTTCGAGTGGTGGCAACGGTGGTTGTGGAGGTGGTAATGAGATGCTGGGGTCTGGGGTTCGTGGCGACGGCGGGGTGCTGTGACAAGAGCGGGGACTAGGCTAGGCTAGAATTTAGGGTTGGGTCATGTCGAGGATTGTCCGACACGACATGGATGGACGTCCGGGTTTGTCGGACGGGACAAAAATAGTGTATCTGTAGAAGAAGAGAATTAGTGGAAAAGATTGAGACACGGACACGATGCACAAGTTTGTTTGTGGAAAATTATTTGGAGAAATAATGAATGATAGAAATTTGGAGGAGTACCTGCCTATTTATAGGATGTGGGAATTCCCAATTAGGTGTAGTTTAAACCCCAAAATAGATAATTCAATCTATAATTTAATTTAATTCAATAAATCCAAATCCAAATCAAATCCAATTTAAATCTAATTAAATTCTATCTTTTATTTTAAAATCAATTAAGATAAATCAAATTCCAAATATAGATATTAATTTACTATTTAAAACATATCCATAAATCAAATCAAGATTTTAATTGGTACAATAATTTCAAAATATGTTTCCTAAAAATGCTACAATAATAATTTCGAAAGTACACTATTATTTAAAAATAAATTAATAAATAATTAGGAAATATGTATGTATGCACAAATAATATTTACAATATATACTTTTCTAATATACCATTTTATAAGAAGGCTTTTCGTAAATAACTCTTATATTTAGAAATAATTATTATATATATTATCTTGGAACTATAAAAATAGGAAAAAAAATGTTTTTCTAAAAATATGTAAGCTCGCAGATATTCGCACTCGTCGAGCAATTATGAAAAATAAAATTTCGTGCGCGACGTACAATACGACTACGCGACGTACAATATAAAATTTTAAATCAGTACCAAATTTAATATAAAAATAGTAGAAATTTTGGGGTTTTACACAAGGACATGTGACTCAAGTCCAATACCTACTCCCTATAATTTATGCTACTGCTACCCTCTTCTCCCTTCCCTTACTAGCTCAATCAAGTTTAACCCAATCAAGAGAACCTATAACAGAACATGTAGAGAAGAATGGGGAAAACTGGAAGGGAAGGGGATTTGCATTAACATACATTCAATCATTTCATACATTAACATAGTGGTATACCCTACACACATACACAAGTGACTAAGTAGCCCCTGCTACTGCTACTGTATAGGCACCCCTGCTACTCCTATTGCTACTGCTACTGTTACTGACATCTCCCCTCCCAAACCCTAACTCAACCTCCAACTGACACCAACCCACAACCACTATCTAGTAACTGACACATAGGTTAATACATTAAGCTCATAATCATAACAGATATTAACCTTACTACTCAACCTAACTAACATCAACTCAAGTCCCCAACCTCCTGATACTCAAGCCACAAATCCTATCTCTCTGAACACTAACCAAAATCCTAACCCAGGTCCTATTTTGGACTAGAGTCTTGGCATGAACAGGGCATTAGATCAAGGGTCGGGTACATATGAAGATGTGGACAACATAGGTTAGAGTGTCCTAGGTGTAATGCCCTGAATCCGTTGCGGAGCACACGGTGCGGGCTAGCGGCCGAATGGCCGAGTCGGATGAGAATTTGGGAAACTTTACTTGGGAAAACTTTACCAGGATCGCGGGATAATGAATTGAGATCCTTTCCTCATTATGGATTGGACTCTTTTGAAATGATGCCCAAGATGCAGTGGCGCGCGTCTTGGGGGAAGAGTTCTATATAAGAGTCGCTTGTCCCGAGACCGTTGCCCTGCTGGTTTTCGATGTCGCTTTTGCTGTTAGCTTTTGTGTGCATTTTCGTGATTGTTTTCGATGAATGTTTTCATGGATTTACTTTCACTGTCTACGCATTTCATATCGAATCACTGAGAGAAAGAGAAGAAGTATGCTGACCAAACGTTGGTGCCAATGCAGGTGCTAACGTAGTGAACCGAGCTTGACGTTGCGTGGAAGACCTCTTTCTCTCGGCAATTCACCAACAAGTGAGTGGCTTTGATCCTTCGACGATCCTTGATCTTCGCGCATAACAATGGTAGACTTGTTATTGCGTTCGGTGCTTAATAAAAGATGCCTAGTAATAATACGGGAAAGATAATAAAAGATAAATTATCACATGGCTAGGCTTATGTTGCAAATTGAATGATGCTCGTATGCTATATGAATTGTTTAACAGGTGATGCAAAGACCCAAGTATTGGAAGGTAAGTATATCGGACTTCGGTTCGAAAGAATGGATTACAAATGAATAGTCCCTTGGTTGGATGAACGAATATGCGAGCCTATGGCTCAAAGTAAGATGGTAAGATGGCAAGTTGGAAAGATGGGAAAATGGCAAGATAAAATGAGAACTACGACTATGTGTGGAAGATGCTATTATCATGCATGTCATGTCCCTTATTAGTTAAGTTGTATTGCATGCATGGTCATGGACAACTTGTATACAAGGTAGTTCCTCGAACGGTAATTCGAGGCCACGGAACCGATTCGGCCAAGGAGGAACATAGTGCTGAAGTAGTAGCACAGTGCTGAAGTTGTAGCACGGTCTTTCGGGAACCTTTCGGATGGGCTAGCTACCCACCGCTGAAGGGGAGCCGTCCGACCAAGATGTCCTAGATGGCGTGTAGTCAGTGACCTTCATATAGACAGGTGGCATAGCTAACAATGTCTTATGCAGGCAGAGTAAGTGGTATTCATAAATATTTACAGGGATGGCTATCGACCGTGGGTAAGATTCACCAAATTGGTGATCAATATGAATTGCTTATGTTAGAACAACATGAATTGCTTATGTTTCTAACATCACTGTATGCTCCTTATATTTCTCATCAAATATATGAATTGTTAATGGACTCTAAGACAAGATAGAAAGAATACAAATTAATAGTGAACATTCATGTAATTTTACTACTGTTGATTTATGGTGAGATTGGTTACGGCCGCTCACCAGTACATATGTGGCAATGTACTGACCCTCGTCTCCACAGGTGTCGGGAACCTAGTGGATAATCATAGACGCTGAAGGCTTGTTGTCCGACTCTTTAGAAGGTTCGTACATCTTGAAGTTTCTACTTGAAGAAGAATGCATTTTGCTGAAGGTGGTTATTGACGCATTATTAATAAAGGGATATGATGTATGGAACAAGTTGTATCTCATTTCAATATTTCTGCAAGTTGTAGCCAAGTTTGGTATTTCATCTCGGCTGTTTGAGAGCCTTATGTTTTATGCAATATAATTTCAAAGATATCAATAAAGAACTTATTTCAGATCATATCTGTGTTGCCCAATCTTCTTTATCAACCGCTGTGAATCTCTATTCAAAATGTCTCTTTTATAAAAGGAACATGAGCACGCCTTGTACAAGTGCAATTCCAGACTTGTACGGCATCACGCCTTAGCGAGGACGAATGATTCGGCGTGAATCAAAGCGGAGGCGAACGATTCCCCGAATCGGGGCGTGACACCAGGTTTGTGCCCTTGTGTGTGTGTGCATATGAGTATGATAACAGTGTAATGTGTCTCAGATTTCAGTATGAGGGTGTGTATGAAAATAAGTGTCATGTGTCACGACCCGCACCCGCTTTTCGTGCGCGAATGCGTGAGCAAGACAGCTACGTATCGCACGGACTCCAGCCCGACTCGAATACGTATAAGCTATCCAGAATAGGGTATCATATCTAATCTAAACTATATCTCAATCCAGAGGAATCATATAAAACAAGAATGAACAATTATGGGTCATGGTCTGCAGCCCATTAGCATATTGTCCGATCAGACTCCAAGAATGATATGAGTCTATAAAATAAGCAGAATATATCATGGCATGGAATATAAAGTACGAGAGGATAATAAAGAAATATCACAAGCAAATACCTGTATCCCTGCAGGTGTAATCACTACCATCATGAGCCGCTAACTAACTCCATGAAATCAGCTACTTGAAGAGATCATCAGGTCCTCAGGGGACATAGCAAGATATATAAAAACATGCCTATCTAACAGTTTATTCATGCAATAATATAAACAGGATATAAACAGGAACTAGACATGAGACTGACATGTAGCTTCTGACAGGTAACTATGAACACAGATACGGGATCAACTATGCACAAATGAACTGCTGGAAGAACAAGAGATCAATGGAATACCAACCCTTGCCCCAACGTGGACTCGCAGGTCAGTTTCAAGACAAGTCACCCTCGCCCCGTGTGTGGACTCGCATGTGCAAACGAACAACCCTCGTCCTGTGTGTGGACTCGCAGGTTGTGGGAACAATACAGGAGTAGCAGTTCAATCACACATACTTGCAGACACGACTTAGTCAAGATACAGGTGACGATACGGTACAACTCAGTCATGACACAGGTAAGGACAACTCTAGCATGAACCATAATATGGACAAGCCTGGTGTAACTACACTATCAAGTCAGGAAATACTGATATACAAGCAAAATAATAAACTAGTAAACATGGTATCATATAAATCTATAGCAACTAAGGTAACTAAATATAACATACTAAAATAGATGAACTACAAGCATAAAAATAAACTGTAGAGGGAGGCAAGGTATCTTGCCTGGAGTTTGCACGCAGATTCCAACAAATATAGTCAACTGCTAAGCCATAAAGTCCAAATCATCACAACTGTCTCCGAAAGCTGAAACAGACATTGCCAACATTCTCAGAATAGTCAAATTAGCTAGGATTGCCTTTCCTTAAGTCCAATTCTAGGCACATGGATAAAACAGTAATTTTGGACAAAAATAATGTCCGCTGTTGGACCCCCTTTGCACCGAAAAGCGTGCCAGAGTCAACGGTCTCTAAAGTCGTCAAACTATATGTCAACAGGTCCAGTTTTCTGATACAAACCCAACCGTATATCCAAAGTTAGATTCCGGCGGGGCGTGCACAAAATCGCCCGTTGAGTCGGACCGTAGGGCCCGCAAAACGGTTGTCCGATTCAACTGTCTCATAATTGGACCAAACTTGGCATACAGGACCAGAAAAATGATACGGTCCTGTCACAAGTTTCGTCTCGATCTGACGAACGTGCACGAAGTAATTGGGAAATTTGCACAGAGGCCGATACGGTGAATTTTGACGGATACGTATCAAATTCGTCGCGCACACGCGACCAATTTTAATTCCGTCAAAGCCCACACATCCACGAAGCCGATACGCACCTTTCGATGCTTTCTGTTCGCGACTACGTCGCCCGGATTGGCGGGATGCACGTCGCATCGATGAATTTTATGGTTTTTAAAATAGGTTTTTTATGAACTTCGGAATCCGATTTCTTGGCGCGTAGTCGATGAAATCGACTTTTGCGAATTGGGTTGTGGAGCCCTACATATTGTCTAAAAGTGTCTTCAATTAGTTTCCTAAAATTTCTATTATTCTGTTCTAGAATCCCCTTCCAAAATAGGAGATTGGACTGTTTGGGTTCTGTTTTGCCATCAACGAAGATCGAGTTTTTCTGAGTTTTGGAACTCAATTTACCACGCGTACATCGCTAAATAATTACATCTACTTGAAGGGAAACAAGGAGGGTTAGGTTAGATATGTACCGGAAGAAACGGCTCGTCGAATGATTGCTCGTGCGAGAAGAATTCTCGTGCCGAAGTTGTTCATCTGCTGCACGCTGCTGCTGTCGTTCCGCTGTCATCCCCCGCACGTGCGCTGCATCCGCACGGCCGTGGCCGGTACGGCGGCGCCCAGGGTGGCGCACGGTGGCTGGGTGCACCTGGGGTTAAGGTTGGTGTTGGGGTTGGCTGCTACTACATTCCCTATTCTCTCAATAATTCTGAGTATAAGTCCACGTGGGGGAGGGGTTTACTGACCTGGAGAGAACAGTTGGGTCAGGCCAGGAGCTGGAATGGGTGCTCGGGCTAGTTGCATGGGCCGGGCTGGGATGAAATTGTGGGTATTAGCTGCTGTTAGCTGCTCTTTCTTATTCTTCTTTGTTTTCTTTTTTTTTCTTTTTTCTATTTCTTTTAATATTTCTATATAAAATATGTATACACACACACACACACACACACACACACACACACACACACACATATATATATATATATATAAAAAAAAAAAAATATATATATATATATATATATATATATATATATATATATATATATATATATATATATATATATATATATATATATATATATATACACATATACGCCTATAAATATATGTATATTACATGCACATATACACCTTTATATATGTATTTATATATATATATATATTCCCATATACACCTATATATACACACATGTACACCTATATAAATATATTTATATATATACACGTATACACCTATATATATTTATATATTTACATATACATATATATATTTATGTACACATACACATATATAATATTTATTTATATATTCATACTCATATATAATATATATTCATATATATTCATATTCACATACACTTACACACATATATTCATATATATATATATTTTTTTTCATATATATATATATATATATATATATATATATATATATATATATATATATATATATATATATATATATACACACACACATATATCTTTACATCTAAATAAATTCTATAATACCAATAGCCACTAAAATAACCCAAAGAGTCTTGGTGAACATATCTGGCCCTAGAAAATTGTACCAATATTTTAAAACTCTATTTAAATATTAATAATACCCATTTTGTATAAATAACCAAATATTTAAAAAATATCATTAAGTCCACCCAAAAAGTTAAGAAATATTTGTACGTACCTAAAAGTATGTCTACATAGGCTTGGGCTTGGTTTGGGTCCAATCTGGTCAGGTTCGGTACAACCGAATTCCCTAAAACTTAATAATATAATTAAATAATAAATAAAATCTTTGGTAGGGTTAAGTCACAACTTGGCCTAGTTTTCCTAGTTAGGACAATCCTATGGCTTGGCATTCCCCTACTATGGCTAAACACTAGTCAAAGCACGCTACTGCACTATCCGTGCCATGATTTCTAGCCGTATTGTACTTCAAAACTTAACCATGGCTAAAGTCGTCTATCGTAATAATTAACTAAACAATTATTTATAAAATTCTAAAAATTACCATTTAAATCAAATAAATAATAAAAATATTTCAAATAAATTTCCGGGAAGGGGAGCTATGTCATGTGTGTACAGAAATAACAGTAACGTGTGGCAAAATCAGTATCATGATTCCCAGGTTAGACAATGTGTAAATCTCAGGTTTTCAGTGTTCTCAAATACATATGTGTGTGGGTGTGGGTGTCAATGCATCAGACATGTATCAGAATATACAGTACAGAGTATCAAAACCATTGTGCTGTGTCCAAAGTGTCATGTATCAGTGTCCAGAGGGTGTCAACAGAGTGTACAAGTGAGTGTCAATTGGTGTACAACATGTCCAAGTGAAGCAAGTGTCAAAGTGACAGAAATGTTAAGTACCAGAGTATGTGTCGAGCAAGGTGTCAAGTGCAAGTGTTTGACAAGTAATGTGTTCGAGTGTCATTGTAAGTGTGAGTCCAAGTGTCAAGGGGATGTGTCAAATATGTGTCCAGAGGTGTCCAAGTGGTGTGAAGAGTGTCCAAGTGTCGAGAACACAAAGTGCAGTACCCGACTGTACTGGGTCAGATCTGTGGGTCAAACTACAGATCGAATACTCTACCAATTGAAACCCAAACAACTAGGCTAGGTGTCAGATACGTGGGCTACCCAAACGTGTCACTAGACAAGGAATTGGTGTCGTGTCCAGTGTGTACGAATACTGCAGTAGCAGGGTGTAACATCCAGTTTTCCAAATAAGGGTAATTTTGAAATTTTATAATTTTGATTAATCGATAATAAGATTTAACTCATGTTGTGATTTTTGGTAATTTTTTAATCAATTTAAAACTATTTAAAATGTTGAATTGTGATTTTGATGGTTAACTAGTTAATCCCTAGTTTTGCTAAGCTTAGAGACTAACCATGACCATGGGGACCTAACCATGTGATTAGAATAACTATTTACAACTTTTTAGGCTAAGGGTATTTTGGTCATTTCGTGACTTTTGAATTATTTAGGATTTTGATTAATTGGTAAATTTTAGATTATTTTAATAATATTTAAATTGATGTATTATGATTTTGGTCATTTTTCATATTTTAATATTTTGGAAAAATTTTATATTTTTAATATTGTTTTTATTGGATTTGTTTAGTCGGGTTTGAGTTTCGTCTCGTTCCGACTTGTATTGTGACCCGGGTAGCTTGAACTCTAGATGGGACCCAATATTAAGTTAAGCATGGCTCACAAGATCCAACATTAAGTTAGTTAATTAAACTAATTTTTATCATGTTAGAATGGTTAAGTTAGAGACTCAAAACTAGATCATTTTGACCCCAAACTTGAACCTAGTCTAGACTTAACCATATGAGACTAGAGAGGGACAATTAGGACATTTCCCATTAGCCCTAATGGACTCTTTATGGCAGCCACCTTTAGGAGAGAATGATTCATTTCATTCATTACAATCTTGCCTCTTTTATTTTCCTTTTGTTCTTCCCCAATTTTAGAGAGCCTTTCCATTGATTTGATCTCCAAATCAAATCATTCCTTCACCAGACCTTTTCTCAATCATTCCCATTCTCCAAGGGAAGGGTGCTACCAAGGATTGGAAGAGGAGTGCAAGAAGGAGTGTCTACTTTGAGGGATCTTCGTATCGGAGCCGTGTCCTAAAGGATTTTATTGGGATTCCACTCCCAATAGGTAAAACCCATCCTCTAAATCGATTTCCTTTGCATATAAATTAGTTTTGAATCCGTAGGATCCATACTCATGCATGTGTCCCATTTAGATTCAAATTTGAGGCCATTTGGAGCTCTCTTGAAGATTTTAGATATGTGTCTTGTGTCCTACTTGATAGATCCTAAATTAGGACACCCCATATGTATGTATGTATGATAATAGTTTAAATAGATATTTAAATTCAGTTTTATCATGGTTAGAGAGTGGATTGATCTTAGTTAGGATAGTTAGAATGAGTTTCATTTGGATACCTATATTTGTATCCAAGTATCTTGGCCTATATGTGTTCTTTTGTCAAATCCGTCATAATTTTTATCTACGTTTTTATTAACCAAAATAACTTAGAAATGTCATAACTTTTAGCTTAGAACTCTGATTTATCTTCCGTTTTTTTTAAAGAACCGTATCGAAGTTAGATTTCCAAATATATATTTTAATAATCCAAATTCCTTCTGTAACTTCCTGTAGAATTATTTGAGTGTCAGCTGTACGAAAGACAAACGTGTTTCGATATTTTTGCGATTCCGGAAGCTTTCGGACACGAAAATGCGATCTGTTTAAAGTTTCGGAAAGCTAACACAAAGGGCTACGACATACTTTAATCTTAGAATTTAGTGAATGCCCAATTGGTACAGTATTGGTTTTAAGTAGAAGAGTGACTATACGATATATGCATTTTGTGTAACCTATGAGCCTATGTAGTATGGATATTAAATGAATATAGAGTATGTAATACATGATATGTTAGATGAATGAAATAATATATATATGATATATATTCTCTTTACATTAATGTATATATGGTTGAATGCAAGCATATAGGAATGCAATTAATATAATGCATATAAGCAATGCATGAATGAATGAATGATATACAATGTATGCATGAAAGTATATAATGAATGCTAGATATGAATACAAGATATATATGTAATGATATATATGAATGCATAATGTATAAATGTTGTAATACAATATATAATGATAACATGTATGATAATGTAGAGTATATGATGTAAGCATGAATGAATGGAGGAAATACATGTATATAGGTAATATAGAATGTAATATATGAATACAAGCATGCAAGATAATGTATTGTATCCATATATGATGTATTCAACTTAAAGATAATGTAATATATGAAAGGAATGAATGATAATATATAACATGATATGTAAGGTAATGCAAGATATGAAATATATGATGTGTGCATGTTTGTATGTCTCTATGTTAATGTATGAAATAATATGAATATACAATGTATGCATATGTATAAAATATGTAGGTAATGCATAGATGCATGAATGAAATGAATGTTTGCAATATGTTAATATAAATACAAGTATCTAATATGCATGAATGTAAGTATAATATAATACAAGTATACATGTATGTATCATGTAAATATAATATACATGATATGTATGTATGCATGTATACAGGGTAAGTATGTATGTATGTATTTCTATAAACTGAGTTAACCTATAACCTTTTACACACATGCATTCATACACCCTTTGACATCATGTATCCCATGTCACATACACCTACCTATCACTAAATTTTAGAACATTAACACATATCCTTTCACACACATGCCAAACACACACATACTTACTTACTCTTTTACCTCTCATTCTCTCTATATATATATATGTATGTGCCTATATATATAGCTTTCCTATATATATCTATGTATATGAATATGTGAATAGTGATGCATATATATATATATATATATATATATATATATATATATATATATATATATATATATATATATATATATATATGTGTGTGGGATGTACATATAGGTAGCCTATATGTTATGAGTGTACTACAATATATTAGATATATATATTGTTACGTGTATATGTGTTTGTGGTTTGGCTTAGGCATGATATAGCCTATAGCCTAGGGCTCTTAGCCTATGGTGTGTCTGTTTGCCTAGTGAGAGTTTAGTTAGACTTGTTTAGTCTTGATTAGGCCTAGAATAGACTAGTTAGACTAGTATAGACTTGTTTGGTTTAGGTTTGACTTAGTTGACCTAGTTTGACTAGTCTAGTTGACTAGAGTTGACCAAAGGTTGACTTTAGCCTAGATTGACCCCAAACTTCATGTAGATGTATTGTAACAGTCTATTTTCTTATTTTAGACTTGTTGTGACTTGTACTGTTCTATAGGAGACAGACACCACTCCTCGGACAGTATATTCTTTTCGGACATTCAGGATACCAGGCGAGTACATTCTCTGATCATTTCATATCCTGCTTAGAATTATTTTCCTGCTTTAAATTACTTTACTTGTTACTGTCACGTTGGTCACACGGATTGGTACTATATGGATCCCTTCTTGAGATGTTATCCTTAGGGAGCATCGGGTACTACATGTTCTGTACGTTTCACTTACATGGCGTATCACTATGCTTTATTGGTTCATTGATCACTTGTGGCATATACTCTTATGATCACAGAGTCTCCTTGAATCCTTATCCCATTTACTGGGTATCCTAGAATCTCCTAGAATCCCCATTTATGGGACATCCATGTATCACCCTTCGGGGGCCTTTGCATGGAATCATAACATAACCTGGTTGGATCCTTGTGTATTGATTGGGGGTACGAAGGAGTAGAAGTAGACATGTGAATAATACCTAAGTAGTATCTCATCAGAATCTTTCCATAGTGTCTCATCAGAATCTCCTATGCCATTTACATGTCTATATTGTACTCTGACTCACTAGCCACTGTTAGTTCTCTATTGTATAGTAGATATTTCTATTACAGTTCTCTCTCTGTTTACATACTGTATTTCCTTCAGTACCTGTATCTTACTTTACTGCATGATTATATTTTCTAACCTGCTATGAACTGTTGAGATGTATTGTGCTCGCTCCTGTCCTGACTGGACCTGTTGATAAATTTTATAGATAGCCTGGAGGTTGCCTGCTAGCCTAGAGGAGACACATTAGGGGTTGTTTAGATAGCTATTTCAGTTGTCTGGAGTTGTATTTACTTTATGGATTACTGTATTTGAGCTTTGGGATGTATTTCTGGGTTTGTGTATCTTAGACACTTAGACTTCTATCTGTTGTATCTCTTTTGGATTTCATGTTTTATCTATCTTCCATTATGCTCTACCTTAGATGTGATTGAGTTTACATTCTGCTATGTCACCCCCATTCGGGGAGTATAAACTGTTTAGCCTTATACTGTTAGATGCATGAGACCTAGGACAGCGTTCTATCGTCGACACTGCGGCGTAGGCTGGACGCTGTTACGTACTCGTACCCTCACGGTGGGTGCGGATCGTGACACGTGGGATGCTACCGTGTTCGTGCAGTATCAAACAGTGTATCAAAAATATAGCACAGGCAGCCTCGTGCAGCGAGGACACAGCCTCGTGCATGCGACACAGGGTACGACACGACTGGTGCTCGTGCCCACGTGTTCGCCCCATATAGGGCTACGCATGTGTCGCCCTACACAGTGTCAATGTGTCCCCGTGTCGTGTCAAATGGCGCGTATCCGAGCGCAAAAACTAGTATGCATGTGTCAGTGTAAAACCAGTACAGCGACGGTTTCGTGTCCGATATGACACGAGGGGTCATGAAACTCGATGGGGGCTTGTCAGTGATTGTGCCCACCTCTGTGCCAAATGGCACGTGTCCACGTGGCGTGTCGTGTCCTACAAAGGACTCGAGCAGCAGGGGAGCCGCACGAGCCTCGTGTAGTGTGTTCCCGTGTCCAAACTGATACGATTCGTGTCAGAAATCAAATAAGTCTTCACAAAAGTTAATATACATATTTAGATCTACAAATTCATGTAATTAGTTTTACTAAAATCGAAAATAAAATCCTAAGTGGCATTCTATCAAACACTTACCTATACACTATTATACGTGTCCGATACGAACACCAAATGGACACAATTTCTACCTAAACTCTAGGGACAGCTAGGGGACACCTAGATCTAGCCTAATATGCAAAGAAATCAGAATATTAGCACAATTTGAGGAGTTTTACCTATAGGTGCAAATAGCAAGAGAAAGCTTCAAATGGGGGTTCCTCCTTGCTAGCCAAATGCTCCAAATTGACCCAAAGCTGGGATTATTCTCTACAAACAAAAAATAGGAGAGTATTAGGCTCTAATGCAAGAAACTAGAGTAAAAAAAGAATTAAAATAAAGAATATATGGATTGGGAAAGAATGGCCATACCTTTCTTTTCTCTAAGTATTGGAATGATACAAAAGAGGCAAGAACTAAATGAGGAGAATATTTATAGGGAGGAATGACCTAGTGGCTGGTCATAAAGGAAAGAATTAGGGTTAGGATTTCACTAATGGGCTATGAGCCAAGTTTCACTAGGTAACTAGCTCAAGTCCTTAGCCTTTGGTCCAATGCAAAAATCCTCCTACTCTCTCCATGAAACTTAGCCAACTTAAGTCAACCAAAACCAACTTAAGTTAGATTAGGGTCCATACCATGTTAACTAAGTCACCAAGTCAAGGTCAAAGTCTATGACAGTCTCTTAAGTCACAGCTAGAAAAAAGTCAAAATTAACAATTACCAATGCAATAAATCATAAAATAATTTGAAGAGGCCAAATGACCAAAATACCCTCATGCTCAAAAGTAAAATAAATCATCCTAATGACATGGTTAGGCTCTAGGTCATGCAGTCTCTAGGATTACACTAGTAAAACATCAAAATCACAAGTCATTGGTCAAAATGGTTTTAAATTAATTTTTAAAATCACCAAAAATCATAACGTGATTTAAATGCAATAAATAATGATTATAAATACAAAATTTCAAAAATACCCTCATTTCAGAAACTAGGTGTTACATTGAGTCACCTCAAAGGCAGCCCAACCTTCGATTGGTAGCACCAAGAAAAGGATCAATGGGTAACAACAAAATTAATGTGTGACTGGAAAGCACTATATGAATGTAATTGTAATGAACCATTCCTCTATTATATAGTGTTGATATGCAATAAAAAGGAGGTTGATTGTAAAATCTTAATAAATATGTGGCTTGTAAAGCAGGGTATTTAAATTGCAGAATACCCAGAAAGATTCACCTATTTGGGAGTGAAAGTGGGGTCACTTTCTATGGGAACTCGGGCTGTTCTTTAGAGCTCTCAAGAAACCGAGATAAGCACATGTCAGAAAAGTGCACAACTGTTGATACAATCAAATGCCTGCAATGTGTTTGTGTGTACGTTGAGTCTGTACAAATAAGATCCTAAGTTCAAGACTTACGTCACTTTGGGTCTGTATAGATGAAATGTACAAAACTAAGTGGAGGTTCAAGTTTGGAAGACACCTTCCTCTGATACACAGTGCAACTGCCCAAATCTTACTCTCTTTTCTATCGTTCTATCGATCTATATCCTTTTTGTCCCTTTTTGAATCATGTGGGGGATTGTTGTTTTTTTGATGTGTTGTTGCTTGGGAAGCAACTTATATGTGATTCAAAAAGGCACTCCATTCTTTTAGTCCCACATGGAAAAGGAGAAAAAGTTCTCATTTCCATATAAGGCTTTTCCCTCCTTAGTGGGTTAGTGGGTTGTGTAGGGGATGGGCTCCATCCCATCCAACCCACGAGCGGGTGCGCGATTTAATGCGCATTTTTGATGGTTTTATTTGTCCCGCACTTAGCACTTAGCACGCTTGCGCGCCGCGGACCGGACCGGACCAAGGATATAAAGGTAATTTTCTATCTCATTTTAATTTTATTTTATTTATTCTTTTTGTTTCGGTTGCTTGGTCTTCCGTAGAACTGTTACCACGAAATTTCGTTACGGGATTTGTGGATCGCGAAGATAATTCTGGCCGCGCATAGAAAGATTTGATTTTAAATCAAATCCGTTGATCCGTTTTGAGGAGGTACAGAAAATCTTTTTTCTCTCTCTCTCTCTCCCGTTCGGAACACTGTTCGCGCAGAAGAGAAACATCGCAACCAGAACCTTTCTCCTCTCCTCCGTCCAACTCCTTCTAAGCTGTGATCGATCGAGGGATTCACTACCGGGTGCACGGTGCTGTGGATCGAAGGATTCGTTGTATCTCGGAGATAGATCACCTGGAACCCGTTGTACGATTGTGGGGGCAAAATTCTATTCTAAGGACAGCTTTTGTAACGTGCCTCGAATCCTACTCTTTATTTCTGTTCTTAATTTTACTTCTTCTAATTACATGCGTTAGAAAATCTGTCTAGTAATTCCAACACCTTTAAAGAAAAAAAAAATGTAAAACAATGAAAGGGATTCCCCACGCACGCAGCATTGTATTAGAACTGAAAGAGGAATCCACACCATTCATTCTTTTACACTACTCCAATAATTTATTCAACCAAAAAATCCAGCAGAGACAAACTTCCATTCTCCCAACAATCATCTTGTTTAATCTTTAGTTTAGGAGTTAAGGCACTTACTCCATGTGGACCTGCCCCCAGGATCTTTCAAGTTGATTGTGAACTGATCAAACGAGAGTATTAAGATGTGCAACCAAATGAAAAGAAATATGATCCAACGAAATAGGGAAATAATACTAGAAAGACCACACAAATAAGTTGCTAATGTACCGATCAAAATCGCTAGGATTCGCATGGTTGTTAAGCCTCAAGAGATCTTGCAACCATATTTGATGGGACCTCAATACTCTGATGAACCTTGCATGCCAAACATGTTAGAATTTGCTGATCGTTCAAACTTGCAGGATCAAACCAAGTTTCATAAATTCCACTATGTATCTTTGATTTTCTGTATGAACGGAACAATAAAAGAGAGTCACTTTGTTATTTTCTTTCCTTTTTTTTTTTTTAATATCTTTTATTATTATTATTATTTTCGAAAATGATATTTGATTTGCTAAGACCGGGCACACGCGGTGGAGCACGGCAGTGCCGCCAGAGCAGTCAAATTCAGTCGCATTTTCCTCCCCTCCTGCTCCGCTCATACTCCTCCTCCGACTCAACCGCCTTCCCGGCCTCCTAATGCTTTGCCCTCGTCCGTTGGAACGGCGCAGCCACCACCTCCTCCTCCTCCGCCGAGCCCTCTACCACTCCGTCTCACCCCTCCCCCCACCCACCAACCACCCCCCCCCCACCCCCCCCACACACACACACACAAAATCGCTCCGGCGTTCCCGCGGACGTTCCATCCTCGCTCCGGCGCACATGCATAAGGGTGCACGGCCGGAGCGAGTTAAATAGCAGGGTTGTTTCTTTTGTTAGTCCCGGGGCTTGATCAAAGATGGAAAAACAGATGCAATCGAGATCTGAGATGTCCCACAAAACTTTGCAGAGAGCAAACTCAAGATATACGATGGTATAAAAAAAAATCAAATAGCCAAATTACAATCTGAAGGAGGGAAAAAGAGAAGAGAATATCTCTCGTTCTTCCTTGCAAACGTGTTGCAATTGGGACAGAACGAGTTACAATAAAACTAGAGAGAGATGAGAAGAAGAACAATGCTGAGGTGTCAAAACACCGTTGCTCAAAGCAAGATTCGCCCCACACGATCTGCTTCCAGGAACCAGCAAGTTGAATAACTTGTGGAACGCTTGATGTCACCTCTGTTCTGACTCCTCGGATGGACTTGCAATGGCGGCAGCAGCTCTCTCTCTCTCTTTCTCCTTTTCTGACTTATATTTTCGTAATCCCCACAAAGGAGGCCAGAAGAGAGTATATATAGAGAGAGGGTGGAAACCCTAGCCGCCTCTTCAGTTATGAAAAGATTGAATCAAATCACAAAAAGATAGCAACGAATTAATTCTAATCCCACAAAGATAGGAACTGAATTAATTCAAATCCCACAAAGATAGTAACGAAATTAATTCAAATCCCACAAAGATAGGATCTGAATTAATCGCATTGATTCACCCTTTCCATAACCGATTTGAAATCTGCACAGTCAGCGTAGCCCTCCATGCGGCAGCAGCAGCAGCAGCCTGGCCGCATGGACCGCATGTGCCGCATGAGCCGCATGGACCGCATGAGCCGCATGAGCCGCATGGACCGCATGGACCGCATGAGCCGCATGGACCGCATGGACCGCATGAGCCGCATGAGCCGCATGGACCGCATGAGCCGCATGAACCGCATGAACCGCATGAACCGCATGGCCGCATGAGCCGCATGAGGCCGCATATGAGCCGCATGCCGCATAAGACCGCATGGCCGCATAAAGACCGCATGACTGCTGACTTGCTAAGTGCAAAGTGCGCCAACAAAATGCCACATTATGCCTCATGAGCCCATGAGCCCGAGTCCGAGTCCGAGTCCGAGTCGCTAAGCCCCTTTGGGGCTTAGCTCCAAGTGGAATTAATCCAAGAGAATGACAAAAGCATTAATGCTTAATCCTTGGAGCCCTATTCTTACCTCCTAGTAAAATCACCCACATGGTTCCCTCCTTAGGGTCACCACCCCATGTGCATCTCTCAACAACTCACCCAAGTATATATGTTGAGATAACTCATGGTGCTTTTCCAATGTGGGACTAAAATTTTACAAGGCATGTTGAGAGCAAGCTCTCTCCATGTAAATAAAGCACCAACAATCCCCCACATATCACAACATATATATGTGTCCAGGGTTGAGCGTTCCCCACAGTAACTGTCCATTTTGCATTAGGATAGATGTCGCTGACGACTTGAATCTTCCCGCATGGGTTAAATAATAATGTGATACAAGAATGGACTACGTCTTGAATTCTGCACCACGATTGTAATTCTCCCCACTCACAAAGTGTAGTTACGTGTGCTTCTGGCTGCACATTAAAGGTCCTGTGCCAGCCTGGTTTCAGTGTATAATTTTGGGCGTCTACAAGTTTACCCTCAAGAGACGGCCTGATATCTCTTTTCATACACTATAGGTGAGTTCTTTATTAAAGAGATATGGCATGAAGCCTTGCGCTTCCTTGCGGTGCTACGCCGCTATGACATGGCCTGAAGCCGAGGCATTACCCCTACCTGGGAACCTCATCGTAGTGTCATACTACTGTAGCATGAGATCACAAGCCTCTTTGTAGTGCCAAACTACCCAGCATGAAGCCTAAGGCTTCCTTACGGTGTTACGCCGCAACGACATGGCTTGCAATGTCGAGGCTTTACCCCTACCTGGGTACCTTATCGTGGTGTCGTGCCACTATAACATGGGGCCATCCTTCCCTTTGTAGTGCTGTCTACAACTCTTTAATTACGATATACAGCATTAGGCTACCTGGCTATTTGCGGTGCTACGCCGCTGTGACTTGGCTTGCAAAGCCGAGGCATTACCCCTACCTGGGAACCTCATAGTGGAGTCACCCCACTGTAGCATGGAGATTCACTCCTTGTAGTGCTGCTCTACCGTGCTTCCTGTAAAGCACACCAGGCATTCATTCTGCCTGAGAACTCATTAAGGCGTTTAAGCCAACCTTCCACAGGATTTGTTTTTCTGCAGAAAAATACATAGTAGACAACAGTGGTTATGGGTCCGTATCCCTTCCATGTTCCAGAGAACAAGTACCCACTGTTACCTGATAGTTTCCCAGTCAGTGATCCTCCTTTGAACCAAAATTTAGATGCCTAGTAGATTTCTCTTTGAACTAGTAGCATAAAACTTTTATGGTAGGATTACAAAGACATACTATCAGAATGCCTTCAAGCCCATTTTACAAGCTGTGTCATCGACCAACTGGCGCTTGAGGCCCTTTGTGAACGGATCTGCCAGGTTCTCCTGACTTCGAACATCAACCACTGCAATTACACCTCTTTTGATAAGATCGTGTACTGCCCTGTGCTTCAACCGCACAGTCCTCTTCTTCCCGTTGAAGAGGTCATTTGATGCCACCGCCGCAGTCGCCTGGTTGTCACAGTATATTGGTATCGCCGGTATCTGAGCCCCAACCACTGGAAGATCATACATGAGCTCCCGAAGCCATTCTGCTTCATCTGCTGCAGTTTCAAGTGCATAGAATTCAGATTCCATGGAGGAACGAGAGAGTATAGTCTGCTTCTTCGACTTCCACGATATAGCAGCTCCACCCAAGGAAAAGACATATCCACCTGTGGATCTCTCGCTTTCCATCTCTGAACACTAGCTAGCATCACTGAAGCCTTCCACTACTGTCGGATACCCGTTGTAGTGCAGTGCATATGTCTGAGTCTTCTTGAGATATCTCATTACTCGCTTCACAGCTTTCCAGTGCTCAACCCCTGGGTTGCTTGTGAACCGACTCAGCATTCCCACGGCGAAAGCTATGTCAGGCCTTGTGGCAGTAGTTGCGTACATCAAACTTCTGATAACGCTAGAATACTCTAGCTGCCTGACGCTTTCCCTCGAGTTTGGCTTCAGCTTCTGATCACACCTGTATGGCATATCGATCCCTGGAAGATCCTTATACCCATAGCGTGTGAGCATCTTCTCAATATAGTGAGATTGTGACAGCGCTACTCCAGTGTCTGTCCGGATGATCTTTATGCCCAAGATGACATCTGCATCCCCCAAGTCCTTCATACTGAACTTGGTTGAGAGGAACTTCTTTGTCTCTGTGACACAGCCTATATCCGTACCTAGGATTAGCATGTCGTCCACGTACAGACAAACGATGACTCCTCTTCCATCAGCGAACTTTGTATAAACACATTTGTCCGTCTCGCTGACTCTGTAGCCGTTTGACCTAATAACTTTGTCAAACTTCTCATGCCACATCTTGGGAGCTTGCTTCAAACCATATAATGATTTCACCAACTTGCAGACTTTGTCTTCAAGACCTTTGACGACAAATCCATCTGGCTGTTGCATGTAAATCTCTTCGGTCAGCTCTCCATTCAGGAACGCTGTCTTTACATCCATCTGATGTATCACCAACTTATGTATAGCTGCTAGAGCGATTAACATCCTGATGGTGGTCATCCGAGCTACTGGAGCGTACGTGTCGAAGTAGTCTATCCCCTGTTTCTGAGAAAATCCCTTGGCGACCAGCCTGGCCTTGAACTTGTCAATAGTTCCATCTGCCTTCATCTTCTTCTTGAAGATCCATTTACATCCAATAGGCTTTTCTCCTTCAGGTAGATCTACCAACACCCATGTGTTATTGGAGGTGATAGAGTCAAACTCGTCATTCACTGCCTCCTTCCAGAAGATAGCATCTCTGGTCTTCATCGCCTCATCATAGGTAAGCGGATCTGCTTCCACATGATAGGTGACAAAGTCATCTCCGAAATCTTTCGGTCTCCTCGCTCGCTTAGCTGACGGCTCGGCGAGTTCTGGTGCAAGAGTTGTTTCATCAACAACAGCTTCTTCTTGGACTACTGGCTCGTATGAGATTTCAGTCTCATTAGTACCTACATCATTTTCCGGAATGTCCGAAAGAACAATGTTTTTGTCTTTTGCGAACTTGTCTTCAAAGTATTCAGCATCGCGAGATTCGATAATATAATTTGATTCAATATCAAGAAATCTCCGAGCATCACTCTTCTCGGCATACCCCAAGAAGATAGCCTTCGTAGTCCTTGTCTCCAGCTTCTGAATCTTCAGATCTGGAAGCTTTACATACGCCAGACACCCCCACACTCGAATGACATTTAAGTTGGGTCTGACTTTGAACCAAAGTTCATGAGGAGTTACGTCCGAAGTTGCATCTGGCACTATATTCAGAATGAAAGTGGCCGTTAATGCAGCTTCTCCCCAGTAGCATTTTGGAAGACCTGCAGTGAGCAGCATGGAATTCATCATTTCTGTTAATGTCCGGTTCTTCCTCTCTGCTACTCCGTTGGATTGAGGAAAATATGGAGCAGTAGTCTCGCATATGATTCCATGTTCTTTGTAGAACGATGCGAATTCATGAGACATGTACTCCCCACCTCGATCACTTTTCAGCCTCTTGAGTTGTTGTCCAGTCTGCCGTTCAGCCTCGGCCCTGAACTCTCTGAACTTCTCGAAAGCTTCGTCTTTGGACTTGAGCAAGTAGACGAACGCGTATTTTGAGAAGTCATCGATGAAGGTTATGAAATACTTTATCCCGGCCTTCGTGGAGAAATGTTTGAAGTTACAGATATCGGAGTGCACCAACTCCAGAAGATCTGTGCTTCGATTGACCCGATGAAAGGGTTTCCTTGTGATCTTCGTCTGAGCACACACTTCATACTTCTCCACCTTACCCCCACATTTGGAGATAAGTCCTAGACTAGACATTTTGTTGATTCTTTTACTATGAACATGTCCTAGTCTCTTATGCCACAACTCAAGAGAATAATCAGAAAATACAACTGCATTAATGTCATCAAACTGGTTGACAAGCTGAATTTTAAACATTCCTTCGATTTGATAAGCCTTTCCGAAGTATGTTCCTTTCTTGGACATAACCATCTGACCAGCGTTGATGTCCATCCTCAAGCCTGCGTTGCAGAGCAGGCTCCCAGAGATTAGGTTCTTGACAATCGCAGGAACATGCTTCACTCCTTGAAGCGTCAGAGTGTTCCCAGAAGTGAGTTTCAGCTCCACAGTCCCAATTCCCAGTACTTCAGCTTGGGCCTGGTTCGCCATGACAACTTTCTCAGATGTCGGCTGGTACATGACGAACCATTCCTTGTCAGAACAGACATGACAAGTCATACCAGTGTCTATCCACCAGTCAGAGTCAACCCCCACAGTTGTGACCTGTCCGATCATAGCAACAATGTTAGAAACCAATGAAACCTTATTAGGCTCACCTTTCTCTGATTGTTTAGGCTTAGATCTGCATTCACTCTTGTACTGGCCTTTCTTGCCACAATTGTAACAAGTCACGTGGGACTTAGTCTTCTGTTGCTTGAATGAAGGACCCTTCACTTTCAGATTAGTGAAGTCCTTCTTCTTGGGATGAGAAGTCGCCTGCTTCCCCTTGGGATCCCTCGTCTGCACCAGATTGGCTTTAGCCAACTGTTTGGACAGAGTGTCCACCTTCTGTTGAGAACGCATCTCGTCCTCAACATGGATCTCTTGAAGTAGATCTCCCAAGCTAATGTCTAGATTCTTTCTGTGCATCCTTGCATAGAAGGTACTCCATCCAGCAGGAAGTTTTGAGACGATCCCTCCGACGACAAACTTGTCGGGAAGGGGCATCTCTTCGTCTTCCAGTTTCTGACGCAGCTTCAGAAATTCTTTCACCTGTGGTAACATGGACTTTTCGTCCTCAAGAGCAATTTGTGATATTTTTCAACCACAAATTGCTCCTATTCTTGTCTTCTTCATACAGATTTTCCACAGACTCCCATATGTCTCTGGCAAGTTCCTTCTTCGAGTAGGATTCTGTCAGGGAATCCTCCATAGCATTCAGGATGAGAAGCCTGCAGATACTATTTTTCCTTCTCCATTTGGCCTGGAGTTTGGTGGCCGTGTTGATTGCGGCAGTAGATCCAGTGTCTGGAACAGAGGGTTCTTCCTCCAACAGAACATGATCCACGTCTTTCAGTTGAAGAGTTAGGTAAACCTTTCTCTTCCAGACTTGATAATGCTCTCCATCGAACTTTTCCAACTTGCAGAAGTCCGATTGGAGGAGCGAAGCATTAATGTTTTCCATCTATACGGATCTTGCTTTGAGATTGTTAGTCCCGGGGCTTGATCAAAGATGGAAAAACAGATGCAATCGAGATCTGAGATGTCCCACAAAACTTTGCAGAGAGCAAACTCAAGATCTACGATGGTATAAAAAAATCAAATAGCCAAATTACAATCTGAAGGAGGGAAAAAGAGAAGAGAAGATCTCTCGTTCTTCCTTACAAACGTGTTACAATTGGGACAGAACAAGTTACAATAAAACTAGAGAGAGATGAGAAGAACAATGCTGGGGTGTCAAAACACCGTTGCTCAAAGCAAGATTCGTCCCACACGATCTGCTTTCAGGAACCAGCAAGTTGAATAACTTGTGGAACGCTCGATGTCACCTCTGTTCTGACTCCTCGGATGGACTTGCAATGGCGGCAGCAGCTCTCTCTCTCTTTCTCCTTTTCTGACTTGTATTTTCGTAATCCCCACAAAGGAGGCCAGAAGAGAGTATATATAGAGAGAGGGTGGAAACCCTAGCCGCCTCTTCAGTTATGGAAAGATTGAATCAAATCACAAAAAGATAGCAACGAATTAATTCTAATCCCACAAAGATAGGAACTGAATTAATTCAAATTCCACAAAGATAGTAACGAAATTAATTCAAATCCCACAAAGATAGGATCTGAATTAATCGCATTGATTCATCCTTTCCATAACCGATTTGAAATCTGCACAGTCAGCGTAGCCCTCCATGCGGCAGCAGCAGCAGCAGTCTGGCCGCATGGACCGCATGTGCCGCATGAGCCGCATAAAGACCGCATGACTTGCTAAGTGTAAAGTGCGCCAACAAAACGCCACATTACGTCTCATGAGCCCATGAGTCCGAGTTCGAGTCCGAGTCGCTAAGCCCCTTTGGGGCTTAGCTCCAAGTGAAATTAATCCAAGAGAATAACAAAAGCATTAATGCTTAATCCTTAGAGTCTTATTCTTACCTCCTAGTAAAATCATCCACATGGTTCCCTCCTTAGGGTCACCACCCCATGTGCATCTCTCAACAACTCACCCAAGTATATATGTTGAGATAACTCATGGTGCTTTTCCAATGTGAGACTAAAATTTTACAAGGCATGTTGAGAGCAAGCTCTCTCCATGTAAATAAAGCACCAACATCTTTCCACTGTTTTCTAGACATCAAACACCTATAAAGTAAGAGTTAACCATAGATACATCAAGTACTATAACAAATTAAATCACCCTTCACAAAATAACCCGATACTTCCCAAAACCATACCAACAAGTACAAACCAAAATCTTCTACTTCCTGCAACTTGACCAGATCTCAACCGACGTAAATTAACCAAGAATAAGTTACACAATTACACATATCTAAACATTATCAATGTTATAAATTCAATACGAGGCTGTGTAACTGTAAACAATTAATTAAATGAACACAAACTAATCCCGGAAGAATAGATAGCGGAACATTTAAACAGACTTCTCCAACCCGACCGCCGTGTCGACACTGGGAGGAACCTTATCCGTGGTGTCCTCCGACGCCGCGCTCTCGTCCTTTACGGCAAGAACCACCAGCAGCAGCAGCAACGGGTAGCTTATGGTAGTGAGCGCCCAGTTAATAATCAGCTGGGTCAGCAACGGAGTCTTCCGTGTGTCGATTTGCCAGGAGACGGCAGCGCCGGCGCTCTGCACTCCCTTGTAGAATCCGCTGTACCTGCAAATGTTGTCCATATAAAATTCGTGAATATCATTTGGCACGTGAATCTTGATGATGCAACTAATTAGCAAAAAGAAGCTCAACGTTTCAAATACTAAGTTTATCAAAATATTAATATACTTTCATAGTCATACGCTGACTACCTAAACTTAGGTTGGCACTTCCTATCCTTCAATTGTTTTCCTTCCAAATACTAAGGATTTGTTTGGTAACGGTATTTTTACCGGTTCTGAGTTATTTTAAAACTGACCATTTATGAAAATCCTTGCTTATTAATTTTTTTGAGGCACTAGTTTTGGTCGACTCAAAAACTTTCCAAAACTGGTATAATATAATTTTGGATGACTTTATAAACATTCCAAATCGGCAGATTTTGAGCGGCTTTATTATTTTATTTCATTTATATCCTGACAAAAATTATATAATTATAACTACTGATATCCTTCCCTAATTAATTATGTTCGTGTAAAAAAGTTTCAGAACTGCTCGTTAGTGAATTACCAAGTATGTTTTGGACTGATTTAAAAGCCGCTACTTAAAAACCATCCAAAATCGGACCCCTCATAACCGGTACTCTAAAAATACCTCATAACCGCTATCCATATATAATTGCCAAGCAGACCTAAGTTGCCAAAATATAGTGGATATAGGGTTGTTTAGTTTTACGGTATCCTATAATTTTTAAAAGGGATATTTAGACTTTGGGTCTCAAATAAGTTCTGAAATTTGTGTTTGGGTCTCTAAATTATACATAATTAGTGTTTGGGTCTCTAAAGTGTCGCCAAAAATAATTGGTGACACTTTGGGTGACACATTTGAGACATTAGTGACACTTTTGAGACTCAAACACTAATTATGTTAATATGGAGACCCAAACACAAAATTTGAAACTTATTTGAGACCTAAAGTCTAAATGTCTTTTTTTAAAATTTATGTTTAGATCTCCATATTATGTAGAATAAGGTTTTGGTCTCGTCTTGACAGTTGACTAATTGGACTGATTAGATCTCATTTAGGTTTTCATATTGTTTAAAATTTGCATTTAGTTTTAGGATCTCGTATGACATTCAAAATTTGTGTTTATGTCTCCATTTTGGACGTCCAGCTCAAGTCAATAATCATTACAAGACCCAAACTTTCTTCTGGATAATAAAGAAGCACAAACGTAAATTTTAAAAATTGGAAAATACTTTTTTTCCTGCAGGCGGACCAACCCGCTTGCATGGCACTCTCTCATTGCCTCTCCTGTTAGTATGAGGCTGACCTGCGGACCAAATAGCGGCGTTCTTTAAAATATTATACGAGACCCTAAAACTAAGTAATCCTTCTTATTACCGATGTGAATATAAATAAGTACCCTCCAAATACTAAGTTGCCAAAATATATGGCTGATGTTACCAAAGTCAATATAAATAACTAGACAGTACAAAAGTATAACTGGCTTAACATGAAAGAACTACGACAATTTGCTATGTAGTTGCCAAAATTTATAGTTGATGTTAAGTCCATTTAGAACAACTATTTAAGTGCAAATAGTAGAACTACAACAATATGCTATATATTGGATTTTTAGTTCCTATGTGTGGTTGTCTGTTGGCATGCTAAAATTGATTAATATTGAAGCACGCTGACGCTGTGACACCATTCCAGAGCAAAAAAGCAAGTGAATCATAAAAAATATAGGCACCTGCTAAGAGTCGGAGAATCATCAGCCAATGCTCCAATCAGCCAATAGCACAAGCTCTGGTATATGGCATCCAGCAAGCCATAGCTGAAGTAGAGAACAAATGGCCCAGCAAACTCGGCACCGGAGTTCTTGAAATCCAGCAGCTGCTCCTTCCCCCACTTCCCGTCGGTGTACCTAAGCTGGTTGGCGAGCCCTCCTCCCCAAATGACGGTACTGAGCACCGCGACGAGCCCGATCCCCACGTACCCCCTCGTCCTCCTGCTCTTGAAGCTGTAGTCCAAGAGACGGCCGATCGCCATCGACCCGACCATCTGCGCCCCCCAGTAGAACACATTGTTCAGCCCCTTGGTCCTCAGGTTGAACAGCAGCCCGTTCACGTTGTTGAACTGGTAGGTGTAGAAGAAGTTGCTAGCCCACGCGGCTGGGGCCATGAGCAGCATCTTCCAGTTGCCGAACAGCTTCAGGATCTCGAGCGCCTCCCTGCAGACGTCGTTGTACGCCATCGTGGAGGCGCTCGTCCCATCGTCACGGACGACCTTGGACGGAGGGAGGATGGCGAGGGAGAGCAGCGAGCCGGCGGCCATGAAGCACATGAAGCCGATGTAGGTGCCGTCGTTGACGGACACGGCCTCCGTGCGGTCGTAGTTGAGGACGAAAGGGATGAGGCCTCCGATGACGCCGCCCATGTTGAAGATGCTCCAGAAGAGGGAGATGTAGGTGCCCTTGCGGTCGGGCGGGGGGTAGGAGGTCATGATGGCGCCCTGGCCGGCCCAGAGGAGGCCGGCACCGACGCCTAGAATAGCGCCGGCGATGATGGAGAAGAGCTGGTGGTGGTAGTGGTTGTAGTAGAGGAAGGAGCCGGCGTAGAGGACGTAGGTGGTGCAGCCGGAGAAGAGGGTGACGCGGGGGCCGTAGAGGTTGTAGATGCCCCCTCCGAGGACGCCGAAGATGGCAAAGGTGGTATAGAGGGCGGTGTTGGCGTTGTTGGCGGCCTCGTGGTCGACCTGTCCGCCTCCGCCCATGCCGGAGAGGGCGAGGTACATGCCGGGGCAGCAGAAGCAGACCAGGCCTATTAGGCAAACCTGCGCTAGCGGGGAGTTGTAGCGATAAGGGGAGGAAGGAGGAGAAGAGGTGGCCGTGAGTTCTTCTCCACCTCCATACTTGGTTTCTTCTTCTTTGGATGCAAAGCCCATTTTGGAGGAAGTGTGTGTATGAGAGAGAGAGAGCAAAGTGGCATTCTATATATATATAAGGTTGCCGTTGGATAGCTAGGTTTTGAACCACATATGGCCACCGGCGGACGCAAGAATTAAAAAAAAGGAGGTCAAATCTGAAAATTATCAAAAACAACAATAAAATGTTGTATTTATCAAATTTGTTATGTCTAACAACCAAACAAACATATAAGAGAGATGCTACGTTGCGCTGGTCCGCCCCCATGTGGCATGTGGCAGACTGCCATTGGCTCCTCTATCTAGGGGTGGAATCCAGATTAGCAGGGAGGTCAATGGCTGCCCGCCACGTGGGCGCGGGCCGGCGCGGGTCCGCCACGTGGGCGTGGGCCGACGCGGGTCCGCCACGTAGGCGCGGGCCGACGTGGGCCAGCCCCACGGACGGAAAAAAAAGCCTTTTCCAACATATAATGATACAAAACAACATCTAATGTACATATTTCTGGGATTTAACAAGTGAATGATTATTTAACTATGTAAAACAACAACAAAATACTAGTAATCGCTTAAAAACAAGAAGAAAGAAACAAACTCCTACCGATCCAAACTGAATTGAAAGATCCGAGAACCGGTACAGATCTATCGAAAATGAAGCAACTACAATTAATTGTGTAATATATAAACAAGGAAAACTTTTGAGATCACAATTGACGATGAAGCGCACACACACACACACACACAGAGACATGGTAGGAGAGAGAGAGAGGAGCAGCACGGATGGGAGAAAGAGAGAGAGAGAGAGAGAGAGAGAGGGGGTTGAAATTTTGGTATGTTATCTCAGCTTTCCCACCAGATGAAGTCGATTCTATCCAGCAAATTTTGTTGGCACCATTTGTCACCTCCGATAAGCTCATCTGGATTCACACAAATAATGGAATTCTCAATTCAAAGTCAGTATGCAGGCTTATTTCTAACAAACGTACAGGGATCTAAAGAAGTATTGCAGAAGATGAATTCAAAGACTGGAAAAAGTTTTGGCGATTACACCATGTTTGCCCAAGAGTGCTATTGTTTGCATGGAGGGTCCCCACAAATTCTATTGCTAGTAGAACTAACATTCACAGGAGTATCCATTCATTTGATCCAACTTGCAATTTATGTTAGGTGCACATCGAGTCTTCGGATCATCTTTGTTTATATAGTCCTATTTGTCACGCCTAGGGCTGCAAATGAGCCAAGTCGTTCGCGAGCTGCTCGAAGCTCGGCTCAATAGAAGCTTGTTTGAGCTCGGTTCATTTAGTACACAAGCTGAGCTCAAGCTTCATTTTTGAGCTCGTTTAATAAATGAGCCAAGCTTGTCACGACCCGCACCCACCGTGAGGGTACGAGTACGTAACAGCGCCCAGCCTACGCCGCAGTGTCAACGGTAGAACGCTGTTCTAGGTCATGAACTATAACTACATAACATAAAAATACTCTCCAAAGGAGTCCAACACAGAGGTACACTCAATCACAGTCTAAGGTAGAATGTAGCACGATGGAAATAGATAAAGAAATCCTCAACTGAGGTACAGCAGAATGAAATAACAAGTCTCAACAACTACCAGTCTCAACATCTCTAAAATATACAACTCTGAAATCAAGGACAACAACTAAACATGAAAAAGAAAGCCAGTCTAAGCTATCTATACTATGCAACGTATCGTCATCAGCAGCTGCATGAACCTCCCCAGGGGTCCAAGTCGCGAGTGTCATCTAGGCAAGCTCCAAAGTAAGGGGTACATGGTTCTTCATCATCCTCTGTAAAATTTTCAACAGGTCCAGTCATGACGGGAGCGAGCACAGTACATCTCATGCAGTTCATATCATGGCAGGAAATATAAAGCAAACAATAGAGTAAGATACATGAAACGCTGTAAGAAGATGTACATGAAAACAGGAGAGATATTTGATAACTGAAAATATATACATGATAGGTAAGAACTGTAAGTGACTAGTGATTTAGAGTACGAGATGACATGTAATTGGCTTAGGTTGAACATGATGTACATGAGTGAACATGAGGGACACTAGCCAAGAAGGCTGTGTGGCACATGATAAAACATAAAAAGTAACAGAGTGAACATGATGGGTAAATCACATGACCATTTATACTCACCCCTACCCATAATCAATACACAAGGATCCATTCAACACACCAGATCAAGAATTCTGAAAAACAATCGGCCAAAGCAATCTTCCTTCCAACCAAGAAACAATCGCTCAAAGGAATCTTCCTGATTCCAACCAAGATGCCTTCAGTCAAAGGGATCGAACATGATGTTTTGGATACACACGAAACACATGAGAAAACATGAACGTACACGAGAGCACATGAAAGCACATGAGCGTATATGAAAGAACATGAGAGAACATGAGAGAACATGAGTGTACATGAATAACGCAAGAGCAAGGTATACTTGATGTACATGAAACACACGACATAAAGTATCCGATGCGCCCGCTAAGGGGGATAACATCCCATGAAAAGATCCATATAGTACCAATCTGTGATGATAACGTGACAGCATCAAGTAAAGTAATCAATAGCAAGAATATAAGTCGTGACAAGTATGAAACGATCAGAGAATGTACTCGCCTGATAACTGAATGTCCGAAGAGGGTGTACTGCCTGAGAAGAGGTGTTTGTCTCCTAATCAGAGCAACACAAGTTACAACATGTCTAAAATAAGGAAATAGACTGCTACAATGCATCTATATGATGTCTAGGTCAAACTAGGCTAAAATCAACACTTGGTCAACTCCAGTCAACTATACTAGACAAGGCTAGGTCAACTAGGTCAAACTTAACCCAACAAGTCTAATAAGTCTCACTAGGCCTAACCTGTCTACCCTAGCTAGTACACACCATACAAATCCAAGGCTATACAAGCCAACACAAGTCACATAACAAGATACATCACTTTCATGCATATTCAATATTATATATATATATATATATATATATATATATATATATATATATATATATATATATATATATATATATATATATATATATAAGAGAAAGGAACTAACATGTAAAGCTATGTGTGTGTGTGTGAACATGGAGGTGTACATGAAAAGAGAAATCAACACTAGTTATGAGTTTACACTACACATGGCACAAAACTAATACATCTACATTACACATGTATTATACTTAACATGCATGGCTACAAGTACACATCTGTATACATTAGAGTAGAGACTATTTAAGTTATAACTAACATGCATCTATAATCTACATAAATCTATATGCATTATAGCAATCATTTAGAGAAGGGTTACATGGCATGGTGGTTGACATAGAGTAGGGTGTCATTGTGCAGAGGGTGAAGTTCATTCTCAGTTTAGTTCCACATTTGCATATAAACTAAAGTAAGCTATCCCATAAACTGGTGTAACTAACCACATAAAATGAACCATGTTATCTGAAATCTGTCAGTAAGCCAACATCTCATATGTATACAGCTCATGCATTGTCTAATACTGAAATTAACTAACATTTCGAATTAAGGGGTTGAAGGTTAACATTACATTCATAGACATTCCACTATATTGAAAACTGAAATTGGCTTGGCAATAGGAAAAGGAAGGTATATATGCTTACATGGACAGTTCAGTGTTCGAACAATCTAAAATGAACTAACATTCAATCTAATATCAGCTATGCATTGGTTCAATGTCTATATATGAAATCTGATATTTCATTTACAATTGGAAGTAATGAAGGATAGGCAATTACATATGTGTATGTGTCACGACCTGCACCCTAGAGTAAGGGCACGAGAACGTAACAACGCCCAGCCTACGCCGCAGTGTCGACGGTAGAACGTTGTCCTAGGTCTCATGCATCTAGCAGTATAAGGATAAACAGTTTATACTCCCCAAATGGGGGTGACATAGCAGATACAGTCTCAATCACATCTAAGGTAGAGCATGATAAGGATAGATAAAACATAAAATCCAAAAGAGATACAGCAGAGAGAAATCTAAGTGTCTAAAATACATAAACCCAGAAATACATCTCAAATCTCAAAAATACAGTAATCCATAAAATAATACAACTCCAGACAATGGAAAAACTATCTAAACAACCTCTACTGTGTCTCCTCTAGGCTAGCAGGAAATCCCAGGCTATCTGTAAAATTTATCAACAGGTCCAGTCAGGACAGGAGCGAGCACAATACATCTCAACAAATCATAGCAGGTTAAAAAATATAATCATGCAGTAAAGTAAGATACAGGATCTGAAGAAATACAGTATGTAAACAGGGAGAGAGAACTGTAATAGAAATATCTACTATAAATAGAGAACTAACAGTAGCTAGTGATGTAGAGTACAGGATAGCACATGTGAACATGACAGATTTGTACATGATCTACACTAAAGAGTTGCACATGATCTACACTACTATAGAATTGTTCACATGACTACTAGCACTCCCCCGTTTCCCCAATCAATACACAAGGATCTAAACAGGTTATGTTATTGTACATGATATCACATGGGGGCCCATGAAAGGGTGCATATGATAGTATATATGAGGGCTCTGTGAACATGAGAGTACAAGATTCACAAGAGTGTATATGTATGGTGAAAGCACAGGAGTACATGATGAAAGTGAAACACACATGACACAATGTACCCGATGCTCCTGAGGGGAATAACATCGCATGAAGAGATCCATATAGTACTAATCCGTGATAATGTCATGACAGCATCAAGTATAGTAATCTAAAGCAGGAATATAATTCTAAGCAGGATATGAAATGATCAGAGAATGTACTCGCCTGATAACCTGAACAGCTGATAAGTATAGGGGGGTCCAACTGAAGCCACAGAGTCCTATTTAAACCAACACAGGTTACAAGGTGTTCAAGTTGAAATAAATGAAACTCTACTAGCCATCTATATTATCCTAGGTTCTTTTAAGTCAAAACAACTCTAGGTCGACTCCGGTCAATAATCTAGTCAAACTAGGTCAAGTGTTGACTTACAGTTGACTTTGGATCAACTGGTCAACTCTGGTCAAACAGGGTCAATTCTAGTCTAATATAAAGTGTACTTCGTTATTTGTACGTCGAAACTTACGACACACAAATCGAGACAAGATGATCAACGGTAAAGTTGATAATCTTATTATAGTGATCCACGTGTCCAACTTGTCAATTTCAGCGATGTGAGATCACTGGAATTGACTGATCTCAGTTTCGTTGTACTAATCCCGAAATACGAACATTATAAGAATTAATTATTAATTAATTATAAAAAGGTTAAACTCAGAGAAATTATCAACAAACATTGTCGGACAATGAAATAAACATCGCCAACGTGTCCAGAATGATCAAATTAGCTAGAATAGCGTACCCATCGGTCCAATTTGGACACAAGGGCAAAAAGGTAATTTTGGGTCAAAACGGTGTCCGTGTCGGAGCCGTTTTGCACCGAAAAACGTGCAAGAAAATAAGTCTATAAAATATAACAAATTATATGTCCACGAAACCAGAATGACGTTACGAACCCAACGGTATCTCCAGAATTAGATTCCGTTGATCCGATCTCAATTTGGTCCGTTGACCAGAACTTGGAATTCCGGTTTGCACGGAAATGCGTGCCGGAGCCAAAGTTCTCAAAACTCAGCAAACTACATGTCAACGAGTCCAGAATGACGATACGAACTCAACGGTATATTCGGAATTGGATTCCGATGAGCCGGCGTCAAAAAGTCTCGTTGACCCAGAATGTGGGACCCATTTTGCACCGAAAAACGTGCCAGGGCCCACGTTCTCCAAATCTAACAAATTTTATATGAAAATATGCCAGAACGACGCCACGAGTCTAATGGTGGTGTCAGAAATGAAATCTGGAGTCCCGTGTTCAAAAATAGAATTTTATAAGTTGGAAATTACGAATTCGGACGGCCAACTTTGGCGTCGAATTCAACCAATCAAACAAGCTCACAATGAAACAAAACTGGAGGGGTAGTAAAAGGGTTATACCGGCTTCACACAAGAACTGGTAGCACGCCAAAAGGAGCTGCGGTGGAGGAGATACAAGCTGACGAAGTTGGCCCCGCAAAACTGTCCAAATTTAATACAATTTAAACGGTCAACTTTGTGGCCGGTTTTGATGTATCAAACGATAAAATTAACGGACGAAAATTGACAGGAGTGAAGGTGGATATACCGAGATTGCGACGGAGCAAAGAAATTGCCGATCCAACGGTAGGATTCCCAGAAAAATGCGCACGAAGTTGCTGCGACGGAACGCCAAAATGAACTTGATTCCGCGCGCGTCACGACGGGACTTCGTGCGAAACGCACGAATCGCCTCGACGGCGCGTCCCAGAGGACGGTGGCCGTCAGGGGGCTGCTCGCTGGAGTGGAGCGCACGTCCAGGGTGGCCAAGGCAGCGATGCGAAGGCACGGCGGCACACGACGGCGGCCCGCGCACGCGCGCACGTGCGTGCCTGCAAGTGCAGCTGCTGCTACAGTGCTTCTGTTGGTGGCGCGGCCTGTCCTGGACGACGAAATGCAGCGACGCACTGTCGAGCCTGGCCCGGCGATACAGGGGCGGCTAAGGTGGAGGTGGTGCGGGCTGGTTGAGGTGGTGATGGCTCGGTGGTCGCCGGAAAAGATGGTGATGGTGGCGGCTAAGGTGGAAAGAAGGAGGAGGAAAGGGGAGTAGGCTGGGTGGTCGACGGCCACGCTCGGCCAGGGTGGCCGGCGGCGCCTGAAAGGGATAAGAGGGAGGTCGGCCAGGAAAGAAGTGGTCGGGTTGATGAAGGTGGTGGCGTTCATGTTGCTGTTGGTGTTGTGTTTTGTTTTGAATGGAAAAATAAGTGAGAGAAAGAAAGAGAGTAATTAATGTGAGAGGAAGAGAGAGAGAGAAAAGTTGTTCTCTCATAGAATTTAGGGCCGGCTAGGCTGGTAGGGGATTGGGAAAAAGTTTCATGGGGGAATTAATGGATATGATTAAAAGAGGAATTCAAGGCCTAGGATTAAATTTTGAGAAATTGGTCATTCCAAGGGATTTAATTCAACAAAAATTTCCAATAAATATTAGAAATAGGTAGAAGGATATCTGATATTATTTTTCAAGGATAATGATCTGAGGGTGTCATGATGGAGGGTAGCACGAAGCTGGATTGGACTTGGTGGAGCCGAATTGGGTCAAATCAGACATTGTGCAAAAATCGAATTAAATTTTAGGCGTTGATGATCATGAGTAAATAAGTAGCACATGGGAATTCCAATAAATGGGACACAAGTGGCATACAGATAGTAGGCTCAAAGTGGGCTATGTCCATAATTGGGGCTGACAGATTTTGGTCGACAGGGTACCCACAAATCAAGTTGGAAAATGAATGTGACGCCGTGGGATAAAATAAAATCGATCACGTGTCAGGAAAGTTGTGCGAAGCAAATGGAGCACAAAATGGCATGTCTGAGTGGGACACAAAGGTCATGGGTGACGAGCGTCTCGAGTAGATCATCAATAAGAAGTTGGTTTCAAGAAACTGACTGGTCTTGCGCTCCCAAATTAAAAGTCACGGTAACGTGCTAATAATGATCAAGGAAAAGAGTAGAAAAAATAATTAATAATCAAATGGTCTAATTCGACCCGAAGTTCTGTGAAGCAAAAAGAGCATAAGGGAACAAGTTTGAGTGGGACACTATATACCATCATGAAGGTAATCCTGTCCACTCCAAAGCTCGTAAAGAATATTTCCAGAGTTGAACATCCCTGACACTCCAAATATCAAAGGCACGGAAAAGTACACTTAAGGAAAAATAACAGAATAAATTATTTATCGAAACCAATCAATCAAAAAATAAAATAAAATAAAATAAAAATCAACCCGAAATTCAGGGTGCTCACATCCTACCCACCTTATAAAAATTTCGTCCTCGAAATTAAAATGTCCATACTCCTTCTAGGTCAAACCCCCACAATCATAGTCCCAGAACTTAAACAAATCATGTGATCAAAAGGACGACATACAGGGTAATGGCATACGGTGGTAGTTAAGTCTGATCTAGGTATACTAGTCATGCTAAACCAAAACGGTCTTAGGGTATCAAAACACACAAGCAATCCAGGATGCTAAAATAGAAAAGTTACAAAAATAACAAATCATCAAAACTGTAAGTCGGTCTACCATCCTATATGAAAACTAGTACTTATCAAAAATAAAACAAAGGTAACTACCAATTATCTGAAAAAGGGTACTATTCAAGGAAAAATTAAAATCACTAGTTAAGGAATAAAAGTCAATTACATGGAAATCCAATCACAATATATATAGAGAGAGAGCGTTAGAGAGGAAAAAGCTAGCATTATGTAATGTTATGTGGTTTGTGTGTGTATGGGTGTATGTGAACAGGTCAATATGGTTATATAGTAGGCATGTGTGTAGGTGAAATATACATAAAATTGTATATGAGGATTTGGGTTTCAAACAATAGCTATTTAGTTACACTAATCATGGCATATTGGTTAAACAATCTACAATATGCAACATGTTTACTCATAACATACATGGCTAACCTTATACATATATATATAAAGAGGTAGAGATTTAGTTATGTATCTATATACATTATAACATGTACGTATAAACTCTCTATATATCTATAGATATATGAACATAACATAGAGAGGAAATGTTAGGCTACATGACAGCATATACTAAGTTAGGGTGTGTGTGTGTGTCCTTGTACAGGGTTATAGCTTAGTATTGAAAGGTTAAACCCAGTTTTAGTTCAGCATTTACATTAAAAAAAAATCTGAAAATAAGCTAACATTTAAACCAGGGTAATATGAACATAACGCAGTTTCAGATTTTACGGTTTTGAACATCGCAACTAATCTCAATGCTCCCAACACATCCTAACATAATAGAAATGAACCCTAACATACTATCCATACATTTATCTACGCATACAGTTCAATATTACATGTTAAATCTGAAATTGAACTAAACATTTGAAATCAATGTAAAAATGTTAACATGTATTCAGTTTTCAAGATTTCGGAAAAAAAAATTGAACATCAAAACCAACTCAATGTTTATCACAACCTAACATGTAAGAATATGAAGCCTAATATTATATTCCTACATACTACAAGGTATATAGCTCAGAATATTACATAAAAAAATAACAGCAAGTTGAACTAACATTTGGAATCCCGTATCAAGGGTCAATATGCGCACAGTCTTAGATTTGACAATTTCAAACGCAACTTAACCAATTTCTTTAAGAATTGAAACCCTGTGTATAACATACAAGTGCAGTGATGTAAAAATAACTAATAACATAAAATTTATATTTAATTTACGAGTTAAGCTGGAAAAAGCAGAGAGCCGGAAATATTGGGATTTTGACAATTTAAACATTAACGACATATTAATATGTATTCAGATAGGTGAAAATCAAGTGTAGCATGCATAAGTGTCAGGAAAAGTGTCTGCTGTATATATTCATATATATATTCTCATGTCCCAATATAAAAATTAATTCTACGTTAAGACCAACATTCAGATTCCTACCAAAATTACAAAGTAGGTGATTGACGAAATCAAGACAGTTTATTATTATCTAATACAAGAATAGTAGCAAGAAAGAAATAACGATAAAATCTGTTTTGCTTATCTGTTTAAAGAAGAACCATTTTAAAACCCAGAGTTAAAATATCAATCCAAGATAAGGTCTAGCAAAATCATCGATTCATGGTATTAAGAAGAATTTCATGGTAAAAAATTACACAAGCTACTCCTAAGTAAACAATGAGAAACAAAACAACAATAATTCCTTTTTTTTTGAATGACTGAAACAAAAGTAGCAAAAACATGTTCGAAAATATTTAAGGTACAATCTGATAATCATATACGTCTATCCAAATTCATGGTACTCTAAATCCTCGTCATACTAGTGAGCAAGGCTACGATAATTATAGAGTCCTGGACTTATGCACATACCTCTAGAGTCATGGTATTTAACATTTTTGCGATGCCGCTAGCTTGGCTGCGAAAACCTTAAATTCCTACACCCGAGAAATATATCCAAAATCAGACTATATGTCCTCACCATGCTAGCTAATGTGACTATAGAAGACAATATTTCCATAACTTAGATGACCTAGCCTATATAATTTCATCTTGCCAAAAATTAAATTAAATCAACAATGAATACCAAAAAAATCAAATTTATCAACGAACATCAAAATTCAAAAATGAACAAAATCCTTCAAATCATATAACTACAAACTCGGATGCTACAGCTAACATCAAGATTCAAAATTCCACAATCTTCATCAAAATCAATAAATACAAACTCAAATTCAATAATAATACATCAAAATCAAATTCAACAACAGATAGTAAAGATAAATCAAATCAAGGAAAAAGAGTTTTCAAATCGGAGTTAAACAAGATTCTCAAGGGTCGTCCCAGGAATCTCTCAAGGGATCCTAATTGTGATTGAGTATCTTCAAAAATATATCCTATTCCTACTGCAGGCTGTAGTGGTACTCTCGTTCGAATACTACTACATAAACTCGACCTGCATGGGCCACCACTAAAAATGTGTCACGACCCGCACCCTAGAGTAAGGGTACGAGAACGTAACAACGCCCAGCCTACGCCGCAGTGTCGGCGGTAGAACACTGTCCTAGGTCTCATGCATCTAGCAGTATAAGGATAAACAGTTTATACTCCCCGATTGGGGGTGACATAGCAGATACAGTCTCAATCACATCTAAGGTAGAGCATGATAAGGATAGATAAAACATGAAATCCAAAAGAGATACAGCAGAGAGAAATCTAAGTGTCTAAAATACACAAACCCAGAAATACATCTCAAATCTCAAAAATACAGTAATCCATAAAATAATACAACTCCAGACAATAGAAAAACTATCTAAACAACCTCTACTGTGTCTCCTCTAAGCTAGCAGGCAATCCCAGGCTATCTGTAACAACAGGTCCAGTCAGGACAGGAGCGAGCACAATATATCTCAACAAATCATAGCAGGTTAGAAAATATAATCATGCAGTAAAGTAAGATACAGGATCTGAAAAAATACAGTATGTAAACAGGGAGAGAGAACTGTAATAGAAATATCTACTATAAATAGAGAACTAACAGTGGCTAGTGATGTAGAGTACAGGATAACACATGTGAACAGGACAGATTTGTACATGATCTACACTAAAGAGTTGCACATGATCTACACTACTATATAATTGTTCATATGACTACTAGCACTCTCCCATTTCCCCAATCAATACACAAGGATCTAAACAGTTTATGTTATTGTACATGATATCACATGGGGGCCCATGAAAGGGTGTACATGATAGTATACATGAGGGCTCTGTGAACATGAGAGTACATGATTCACAAGAGTGTACATGTATGGTGAAAGCACAGGAGTACATGATGAAAGTGAAACGCACATGACACAATGTACCCGATGCTCCCGAGGGGGATAACATCGCATGAAGAGATCCATATAGTACTAATTCGTGATAATGTCGTGACAACATCAAGTATAGTAATCTAAAGCAGGAATATAATTCTAAGCAGGATATGAAATGATCAGAGAATGTACTCGCCTTATAACCTGAACAACTGATAAGTATAGAGGGGTCCAACTGAAGCCACAAAGTCCTATTTAAAGCAACACAGGTTACAAGGTGTTCAAGTTGAAATAAATGAAACTCTACTAGCCATCTATATTATCCTAGGTTCTTTTAAGTCAAAATAACTCTA
This sequence comes from Iris pallida, assembly GCA_029216955.1. Taxonomy (NCBI): domain Eukaryota; kingdom Viridiplantae; phylum Streptophyta; class Magnoliopsida; order Asparagales; family Iridaceae; genus Iris; species Iris pallida. The sequence goes on along the minus strand of JANAVB010016196.1, from coordinate 2,519,946 downwards.
GGTCGACTCCGGTCAATAATCTAGTCAAACTAGGTCAAGTGTTGACTTACAGTTGACTTTGGATCAACTGGTCAACTCTGGTCAAACAGGGTCAATTCTAGTCTAATATAAAGTGTACTTCGTTATTTGTACGTCAAAACTTACGACACGCAAATCGAGACAAGATGATCAACGGTAAAGTTGATAATCTTATTATAGTGATCCACGTGTCCAACTTGTCAATTTCAGCGATGTGAGATCACTGGAATTGACTGATCTCAGTTTCGTTGTACTAATCCCGAAATACGAACATTATAAGAATTAATTATTAATTAATTATAAAAAGGTTAAACTCAGAGAAATTATCAACAAACATTGTCGGACGATAAAATAAACATCGCCAACGTGTCCAGAATGGTCAAATTAGGTAGGATAGCCTACCCATCGGTCTAATTTGGACACAAGGGCAAAAAGGTAATTTCGAGTCAAAACGGTGTCCGTGTCGGAGCCATTTTGCATCGAAAAACGTGCAAGAAAACAAGTCTATAAAATATAACAAATTATATGTCCACGAAACCAGAATGATGATACGAACCCAACGGTATCTCCAGAATTGGATTCCGTTGACCCTATCTTAATTTGGTACGTTGACCAGAACTTGGAATTCCTGTTTGCACGGAAATGCGTGCCGGAGCCAAAGTTCTTAAAACTCAGCAAACTACATGTCAACGAGTCCAGAATGACGATACGAACTCAACGGTATATCCGAAATTGGATTCCGATGAGCCGGCGTCAAAAAGTCCAGTTGACCCAGAATGTGGGACCCACTTTGCACCGAAAAACGTGTCAGGGCCCACGTTCACCAAATCTAACAAATTTTATATGAAAACATGCCAGAACGATGCCACGAGTCTAATGGTGGTGTCAGAAATGAAATCTGGAGTCCCGTGTTCAAAAATAGAATTTTAAAAGTTGGAAATTACGAATTCGGACGGCCAACTTTGGCGTCGAATTCAACCAATCAAACAAGCTCACAATGAAACAAAACTGGAGGGGTAGTTATACCAGCTTCGCACAGGAACTGGTAGCACGCCAAAAGGAGCTGCGGTGGAGGAGATACAAGCTGACGAAGTTGGCCCCGCGAAACTGTCCAAATTTAATACAATTTAAACGGTCAACTTGGTGGCCGGTTTTGATGTATCAAACGATAAAATTAACGGATGAAAATTGACAGGAGTGAAGGTGGATATACCGAGATTGCGATGGAGCGAAGAAATTGACGATCCAACGGTCGGATTCCCAAAAAAATGTGTACGAAGTTGCTGCGACGGAACGCCAAAATGAACTTGATTCCGCGCGCATCACGACGGGACTTCGTGCGAAACGCACGAATCGCCTCGACGGCGCTTCCCGGAGGATGATGGCCGTCAGGAGGCTGCTCATTGGAGTGGGGCGCACGTCCTGGGTGGCCACGACGGCCGTGCGGCGGCACAACGGCGGCCCGCGTGCACGCACGTGCACGCCTACAAGTGCAGCTGCTGCTGCAGTGCTTCTGTTGGTGACGCGGCCTGGCCTGGCCGACGAGGCACGGCGGCGCGCTGTCGAGCCTGGCCCGGTGAGGCAGGGGCGGCTAAGGTGGAGGTGGTGTGGGCTGGTTGAGGTGGTGATGGCTCGGTGGTCGCCGGAAAAGATGGTGATGGTGGCGGTTAAGGTGGAAAGAAGGAGGAGGAAAGGAGAGTAGGCTGGGTGGTCGACGGCCACGCTCGGCCTGGGTGGCCGGCGGCGCCTGACAGGGAGGAGGGGGAGGTCGGCCAGGGAAGAATTGGTCGGGTTGATGAAGGTGGTGGCGTTCATGTTGCTGTTGGTGTTGTATTTTGTTTTGAATGGAAAAATAAGTTAGAGAGAGAAAGAGAGTAATTAATGTGAGAGAGGAAGAGAGAGAGAGAAAAGTTGTTCTCTCATAGAATTTAGGGCCGGCTAGGCTGCTAGGGGATTGGGAAAAAGTTTCATGGGGAAATTAATGGATATGATTAAAAGAGGAATTCAAGGGCTAGGATTAAATTTTGAGAAATTGGTCATTCCAAGGGATTTAATTCAACAGAAATTTCCAATAAATATTAGAAATAGGTAGAAGGATATCTGATATTATTTTTCAAGGATAATGATCTGAGGGTGTCATGATGGAGGGTAGCACGAAGCTGGGCTGGACTTGGTGGAGCCGAATTGGGTCAAATCAGACATTGTGCAAAAATCGAATTAAATTTTAGGCGTTGATGATCATGAGTAAATAAGTAGCACATGGGGATTCCAATAAATGGGACACAAGTGGCATGCGGATAGTAGGCTCAAAGTGGGCTATGTCCATAATTGGGGCTGACAGGTTTTGGTCGACAGGGTACCCACAAATCAAGTTGGAAAATGAATGTGACGCCGTGGGGTAAAATAAAATCGGGTCACGTGTCAGAAAAGTTGTGCGAAGAAAATGGAGCATAAAATGGCATGTCTGAGTGGGATACGGAGGTCATTGGTGACGAGCGTCTCGAGTAGATCATCAATGAGAAGTTGGTTTCAAGAAACTGACTGGTCTTGCGCTTCTAAATTAAAAGTCACGGTAACGTGCTAATAATGATCAAGGAAAAGAGTGGGAAAAATAATTAATAATCAAATGGTCTAATTCAACCCGAAGTTCTGTGAAGCAAAAAGTGCACAAGGGAACAAGTTTGAGTGGGACACTATATACCATCATGAAGGTAATCCTATCCACTCCAAAGCTCATGAAGAAGATTTCCAGAGTTGAACATCCCTGACACTCCAAATACCAAAGGCAAGAAAAAGTACACTTAAGGAAAAAATAACAGAATAAATTATTTATCGAAACCAATCAATCAGAAAAAAAAACAACCCGAAATTCAGGGTGCTCACAGTATGTTTGTAGGGGGTACATATGAGAGTGCAAGTGTGTGTGTGTGTTTCCTGTGTGTAGTGTCAAAGTGTAGGCATGTGTGTGTGAGTGAATGAGTGTGTGTGTGAGGAATTGTGTGTAGATAGAACAACATGTCGAACTCAAAACAGTGTACCTATGGGTGTATGTGTTATAAGAAAATAGGAATAGTGTAGTGGACAGGGAATGGATGTAGGTCATGTGTAGATTAGTGTGTGTATTGAGTTCAGTCAACCTGTGAGGGGGCTGTGTATATAGGTGATATGTGCATGTGAAGATGGGGTGTCATGTTATATGTGTGTGTGTACATGGTGTATAATAGGGAATAGGAATGAGGGCTTGTACATGTGTGATAGTAAAAGGGAAATCAGTAAAACAGTGGACTGAACATACATGTGTGCATAGGGCTGCACAAGTAGGGTCTGTTCTCAGGTATCAGAACAACGCAGGGGGGGTTCCAGGTTTACATGCCATGTTTCAACCTAACATTCAACAATTTCCAAGCTCAAAAATCAAATCTCAGTTTGTGTTCCTGTGACAGTGTGTAGGGAAATTAAGACAGTTTATAATAAAATCAATTTCGAATTCCCATTTGCTAATAACATCAAACCCATGAATAATCAGTGAACTATCATTGGAATAATAAAATTGGATATGAACTTAATTTCAGTTGACAGGAATCAAGGAACTCAATGACAGTTAACAATGAAATAAAATTAAAATTGACAGTTCACATATGTAGAACCCAGTGGATAGTTCTAATATTGAAAACAAATTGACAGCAAACTTCCCAACTCATCATTCACTAAATTGAACTAACAATGAATTAGAACATGTAATTTGGATCAACATTGAATCTAAACTTCAAATCAGTTTAAAAGGAAATGAAATCAATTCAGTTTTAACTAGGAAGAGCAATGTGGTATCAGTCAATATCATTCGAAACTATGCATCCCACTGTCCAATTCTCATTCCTCAATGCAAAACCTATCTGATTTGAAAGTTCGAACTAACAGAGGTTAATACACATATCCAGGATTTAATCATGATACTTAACTTCAATTAAACAGTAAAAGAATGAAATGTACATCAGGATTTTCAGAACTGGAACATGTATCAGTCTACCATGGGAACTTCACATTTCGAATATTAAAACACACTAATATATAGAAATAAGAGTTGGTAATTATGCTAGCGTATTCATACATGCCATATAGTGTAAATGTGTCCCACCACGAGGACACAGATGTGTCCAAACAATGAATGTGATACTCAGTAAAAAGTCAATGAAGACTGCCTCGTGCAGCCATGTCGAGTCCAATAGGACTCGACACACAATAAGAGAAGGGCCGTGTCCGTGTCCCGTGATAGAGTGGGTCTAGGGCTAAAGGATAGGAACCCTAAATCAGGTCGGGGATGTGTCGTGTCCGAATCACAGGTGCGTATCAGTGAGGCACTGTCGCGCGCGTGGACACAATAAGGAATCGGTGCGCGCGTGATTTCTCCCTAACCACTAAACAAAACCCCACAAAATTTTAGGGGCTACCTGTCAGTCATCTAGGGAGTGTCCGTGTCAATTTTTGTGTCACGAAATGACGTGTCTAGTGAGATATAGGACACATGCAGCAGGGCACGTGCACGGGGCTGTGCGGGTGTGTGCGTGTCCAATTTCTGACATGAATACGACACAAAATCTATATCAGTCTTCACAAAATATATTATAAATATAGATCTATAATTCCATGTAATTAGTTTTTCTAAAATCGAAAATAAAATCCTTTGTGACATTTCATCAAACACATCCACATACACCATGATACGTGTCCGACACGGACACCAAACGGACACAAAATCCACCCAAACTCTAGGGACAGCTAGGGGACACTTAGGGCTAGCCTAATATGCAAAGAAAATAGAATATTAAATCAACTTAAGGGATTTTACCTATAGGTGCAATTTGCAAGGAAAAGCCTCAAATGGGGGTGTTCTCCTTGATAGCCAAATACTCCAACTTGGTTCGAACATGAGATTTCTCTCCATGAACACGAAATAGGGCTAGATTAGGATCATATGCAAAAGATTAGAGTGGAAAAGGAATTAAAATGAAGAATCTAGGGATTGGGGAAGAAATGACATTACCTCTTTCTCCAAAATGTTGAAATCTCAATAAAGAGGCAAGAACAATAAATGAAGAGATTATTTATAGGGGAATAGCCCTAGGTGGCTGTTCATAAAGTGATAGTTAGGGTTAGGATTGAGCCCAATAGGCTATGGACCTATTTGCACTAGTCATGGAACCAAATTCTAAGTCTCAAGCCTATGGACCAAATCACTAAGCCTTCTATTCAAGTCTTGATTCCTACATGACTAACTTAGATTAACTTAAGTTAGACTAGGGTCTCACCATGCTAATCAAGTCACCTTAACTAGAGTCAATATCTAGGTTAGTCTCTTAAGTCACAACTAGTAAAAGTCAAATCAACAATCGTCAATCCAAATTCTAATAAGTCAAAATGACCAAATTACTCCTAGGCTAAAAATGATAAATGAAATACCCTAATCACATGGCTAGGCTCTAGGTCAAACTATCTCTAGGGTTACACTAGCAAAACACCAAATCACAAGTCATAATTTTAAATAGTTTTAAAATGATTAAAAAATCACCAAAAATCATATTATTATTTAAATATCATGATTAAATAAATTAAAACACAAAATTTTAAAATTACCCTCATTTTAGAAAACTGGGTGTTACAAGTCTACCCACCTTAGAAAAATTTTGTCCTCAAAATTTAAGATTGTAGTACTACTTCTAGGTCAAACATAGTCAAGGGTCAACCACTAGTCAATTTGTCAACATCCAAGTACTTAGTCATCAACTGGTCAACTTCTTAGGGTTTTACCTATGCTAGCTATCTAGGTGTTGGCAACTAGAGATTAGCAAAAAGAAAAACTCTATAATAGGCTAACTCTTAACTTCCCAATCTTATCAAGTCACCCATAACTAAATATCCATCATCTAAGCACACAAATCCCAATACCATATATACATAAGCTCAAGAACAACAACCCATTACATATATCCTAAGTATATTACCTATATATCCATACATATATAACTGATTATCAAGGGTTAAAGTAGACTAAACTTATAAGGAATTGAACAATGCTCAGAAATTAGGCTAAGGATGAATGGTCTGAAACATCAATGTAGGCAAAAGAAAATGATGCTAAGGAGACTGAATTTAGAAACAAGGGTCAGGACATCTAGTGAAGGGTCTGCACACTGCCTATAAAGGTTGATCTATCATACCTGAACTCATTACAAGGAGAACTTATCTAAAATAGAAAACTGGACCAAATATAGGCTGAACAATATGTCTATAACCCTATACAACAATGCCCTATAGATACCAACCAAACCCATATCCTATATGCCATTCATCTGTAACCTATATATATATATATATATATATATATATATATATATATATATATATATATATATATATATATATATATAGACCTCTCAGTCTCAGGTGAAGCTACAACTATACTCATGGACAGGCTCTGGTTATGGGTGCCTTACTAGAAGAGATAAGGGAAATAATAATAAATCATCAAGGCCGTAAGTCATACTAACATCCTATATAGAAAAACTGGTAGGTCAGAGGAATCATCTATAATGGGTTATTATTCTAATACCAATGCTAACTATCATCTCTAAGGTACAGACACTCTACAAATCATCATATCAGTATACTATGAAAGAACTACATATGAATAAGCTCTATAAAACTAAAATATCCCTACTCCTAAATTATTTGATGATGGAATACAATTTATAACAGCAGGAGGGTACGATAGAGATAATATGTTTAAAAACCTTCTCAAGATACAATCTGATAATCATATGCGTCTGTCCAAAATCATGTTACTCAGAGCCCTCGCCATGCCAGTAAGCAAGGCTACGATAAACGATAGATTCCATAACTGGGGCATGCACCTCTATAATCATAACGTCTGGAATTCTCGCTATGCCGACTAGTATAACTGCGAGAAATTCCAAATCTCATAACCAAGATACGTACATCCGAAGTCAGGTCTCTATGTTTCTTCCACGCCAGCTAATATGGCTGCGATAAACTACAGGTTCTATAAACAAGTAGATGTTTTACCATCCCTGTTATTCCCGTCAACATATGTTATCAGAAAATATCGTAACTCAGGCCATAAAATTCATCTCGATAGGAAAATTAAAATCAACAACGATCCATCAAAATCAAATTCAATAATCAAGGAGTGAGAGCGAACAAAACAAGGGAAAGGATTTTAAATTGAAGTTTAAATAAGATTCTCAAGGGTCGTCCCAGGAATCTCTCAAGGAATCCTAACTGTGATTGAGTACCTTCAAAAATATATCCTAATTCTACTGCAGGCTGTAGTGAAACTCTAGTTTGAATACCACTACACAAACTCGACCTGCATGGGCCACCACTAAAAATGTGTCACGACCCGCACCCACCGTGAGGGTACGAGTACGTAACAGCACCCAGCCTACGCCGTAGTGTCGACGGTAGAACGCTATTCTAGGTCATGAACTATAACTACATAACATAAAAATACTCTCCAAAGGAGTCCAACACAGAGGTACACTCAATCACAGTCTAAGGTAGAATGTAGCACGATGGAAATAGATAAAGAAATCCTCAACTGAGGTACAGCAGAATGAAATAACAAGTCTCAACAACTACCAGTCTCAACATCTCTAAAATATACAACTCTGAAATCAAGGAAAACAACTAAACATGAAAAAGAAAGACAGTCTAAGCTATCTACACTATGCAAGGTATCATCCTCAGCAGCTGCCTGAACCTCCCCAGGGGTCCAGGTCGCGAGTGTCATCTAGGCAAGCTCCAAAGTAAGGGTTGCAGGGTTCCTCATCATCCTTTGTAAAATTTTCAACAGGTCCAGTCAGGACGGGAGCGAGCACAGTACATCCCATGCAGTTCATATCATGGCAGGAAATATAAAGCAAGCAATAGAGTAAGATACATAAAACGCTGTAAGAAGATGTATTTGAAAACATGAGAGATATTTGATAACTGAGAATATATACATGATAAGTAAGAACTGTAAGTGACTAGTGATTTAGAGTACGAGATGGCATGTAATTGACTTAGGTTGAACATGATGTACATGAGTGAACATGAGGGACACTAGCCAAGAAGGCTGTGTGGCACATGATAAAACATGAAAAGTAACAGAGTGAACATGATGGATAAATCACATGACCATTTATACTCAGCCCTACCCACAATCAATACACAAGGATCCATTCAAGTTACGTTACAAACATGATATTTTGGTTACACACGAAACACATGAGGAAACATGAACGTACACGAGAGCACATGAAAGTACATGAGCGTACATGAAAGAACATGAGTGTACATGAATAACGCAAGAGCAAGGTATACTTGATGTACATGAAACACATGACATAAAGTATCCAATGCGCCCGTTAAGGAGGATAACATCCCATAAAAAGATCCATATAGTACCAATCTGTAATGATAACGTGACAGCATCAAGTAAAGTAATCTAGAGCAAGAATATATGTCGTGATAAATATGAAACGATCAGAGAATATACTCGCCTGATAACTGAATATTCGAAGAGGGTGTACTGTCTGAGGAGAGGTGTCTGTCTCCTAATCAGAGCAACACAAGTTACAACATGTCTAAAATAAGGAAATAGACTGCTACAATGCATCTACATGATGTCTAGGTCAAACTAGGCAAAAGTCAACACTTGGTCAACTCCAGTCAACTATACTAGACAAGGCTAGGTCAACTAGGTCAAACTTAACCCAACAAGTCTAATAAGTCTCACTAGGCCTAACCTGTCTACCCTAGCTAGTACACACCATACAAATCCAAGGCTATATAAGCCAACACAAGTCACATATCAAGATACATCACTTTCATGCATATTCAACATTATATATATATATATATATATATATATATATATATATATATATATATAAGAGAAAGGAACTAACATTTAAAGCTATGTGTGTGTGTGAACATGGAGGTGTACATGAAAAGAGAAATCAACACTAGTTATGAGTTTACACTACATATGGCACAAAACTAACCTATCTAAATTACACATGTATTATAATTAACATGCATGGCTACAAGTACACATCTGTATACATTAGAGTAGAGACTATTTAAGTTATAACTAACATGCACCTATAATCTACATAAATCTATATGCATTATAGCAATCATTTAGAGAAGGGTTACATGGCATGGTGGTTGACATAGAGTGGGGTGTCCTTGTGCAGAGGGTGAAGTTTATTCTCAGTTTAGTTCCACATTTGCATATAAACTAAAGTGAGCTATCCCATAAACTGGTGTAACTAACCACATAAAATGAACCATGTTATCTGAAATCTGCCATTAAGCCAACATCCCATATGCATACAGCTCATGCATTGTCTAATACTGAAATTAACTAACATTTCGAATTAAGGGGTTGAAGGTTAACATTACATTCATAGACATTCCACTATATTGAAAACTAAAATTGGCTTGGCAATAGGAAAAGGAAGGTATATATGCTTACATGGACAGTTCAGTGTTCGAACAATCTAAAATGAACTAACATTCAATCTAATATCAGCTATGCATTGGTTCAATGTCTATATATGAAATCTGATATTTCATTTACAATTGGAAGTAATGAAGGATAGGCAATTACATATGTGTATGTGTGTAGACATATGAGAGTGCAAGTGTGTGTGTGTTTCCTGTGTATAGTATCAAAGTATAGGCATGCGTGTGTGAGTGAATGAGTGTGTGTATGAGAAATTGTGTGTAGATGGAACAACATGTCAAACTCAAAACAGTGTAACTATGGGTGTATGTGTTATAAGGAAATATGAATAGTGTAGTGGAAAGGGAATGGATGTGGGTCATGTGTAGATTAGTGTGTGTGTTGAGTTCAGTCAACCTGTGAGGGGGATGTGTATATAGGTGATATGTACATGTGAAGATGGGATGTCATGTTATATGTGTGTGTGTACATGGTGTATAATAGGGAATAGGAATGAGGTCTTGTACATGTGTGACAGTAAAAGGAAAATCAGTAAAACATTGGACTGAACATACATGTGTGCATAAGGCTGCACAAGTAGGGTATGTTCTCAGGTATCAGAACAAGACGGGGGGGTTCCAGGTTTACATGTCATGTTTCAACCTAACATTCAACAATTTCCAAGCTCAAAAATCAAATCTCAGTTTGTGTTCCTGTGACAGTGTGTTGGAAAATTAAGACAGTTTATAATGAAATCAATTTCGAATTCCCATTTGCTAATAACATCAAACCCATGAATAATCGGTGAACTATCATTGGAATAATAAAATTGGATATGAACTTAATTTCAGTTGACAGGAATCAAGGAACTCAATAACAGTTAACAATGAAATAAAATTGACAGTTCACATATGTAGAACCCAGTGGACAGTTCTAATATTGAAAACAAATTGACAGTAAACTTCCCAACTCATCATTCACTAAATTGAACTAACAATGAATTAGAACATGTAATTTGGATCAACATTGAATCTAAACTTCAAATCAGTTTAAAAGGAAATGAAATCAATTCAGTTTTAACTAGGAAGAGCAATGTGGTATCAGTCAATATCATTCAAAACTATGCATTCCATTGTCCAATTCTCATTCCTCAATGCAAAACCTATCTAATTTGAAAGTTCGAACTAACAGAGGTTAATACACAAGTCCAGGATTTAATCATGATACTTAACATCAATTAAACAGTAAAAGAATGAAATGTACATCAGGATTTTCAGAATTGGAACATGTATCAGTCTACCATGGGAACTTCACATTTTGAATATTAAAACACACTAATATATAGAAATAAGAGTTGGTAATTATGCTAGGGTGTTCATACATGCCATATAGTGTAAATGTGTCCCACCACGAGGACACAGATGTGTCCAAACAATGAATGTGATACTCAGTAAAAAGTCAATAAAGACTGCCTCGTGCAGCAATGTCGAGTCCAATAGGACTCGACACACAACACGAGAAGGGTCGTGTCCGTGTCCCGTGATAGAGTGGGTTTAGGGATAAAGAATAGGAACCATGAATCGGGTCAGGGATGTGTTGTGTCGGAATCACAGGTGCGTATCAGTGAGGCACTGTCGCGCGCGTGGACACAGTGAGGAATCGGTGCGCCCGTGATTTCTTCCTAACCACTAAACAAAACCCCACAAAATTTTAGAGGCTACCTGTCAGTCATCTAGGGAGTGTCTGTGTCAATTTTCGTGTCACGAAGTGACGTGTCCAGTGATATATAGGACACATGCAGCAGGGCACGTGCACGGGGCTGTGCGGGTGTGTGCTTGTCCAATTTCTGACACGAATACGACACAAAATACATATCAGTCTTCACAAAATATATTATACACACATAGATCTATAATTCCATGTAATTAGTTTTTCTAAAATCAAAAATAAAATCCTTTGTAACATTTCATCAAACACATGCACATACACCATGATATGTGTCCGATACGGACACCAAACGGACACAAAATCCACCCAAACTCTAGGGACAGCTAGGGAAAACTTAGGGCTAGCCTAATATGCAATGAAAACAGAATATTAAATCAATTTAAGGGATTTTACCTATAGGTGCAATTTGCAAGGAAAAGCCTCAAATGGGGGTGTTCTCCTTGATAGCCAAATGCTCCAATTTGGTTCAAACCTGAGATTTCTCTCCATGAACACGAAATAGGGTAAGATTAGGATCATATGCAAAAGACTAGAGTGGAAAAGGAATTAAAATAAAGAATCTAGGGATTGGGAAAGAAATGACATTACCTCTTTCTCCAAAATGTTGAAATCTCAATAAAGAGGCAAGAACAATAAATAAAGAGATTATTTATAGGGGAATAGCCCTAGGTGGCTGTTCATAAAGTGATAGTTAGGGTTAGGGTTGAGTCTAATAGGCTATGGACCTATTTACACTAGTCATGGAACCAAATTCTAAGTCTCAAGCCTATGGACCAAATCACTAAGCCTTCTATTCAAGCCTTGATTCCTACATGACTAACTTAGATTGACTTAAGTTAGACTAGGGTCTCACCATGCTAATCAAGTCACCTTAACTAGAGTCGACATCTCGGTTAGTCTCTTAAGTCACAACTAGTAAAAGTCAAATCAACAATCGTCAATCCAAATTCTAATAAGTCAAAATGACCAAATTACCCCTAGGCTAAAAATGATAAATAAAATACCCTAATCACATGGCTAGGCTCTAGGTCAAACTATCTCTAGGGTTACACTAGCAAAACACCAAATCACAAGTCATGATTTTAAATAGTTTTAAAATGATTAAAAAGTCACCAAAAATCATATTATTATTTAAATATCTTGATTAAATAAATTAAAACATAAAATTTCAAAATTATCCTCATTTTAGAAAACTGGGTGTTACAAAGCTCAAGCTTAGAAGTACTAGGCTCATTTTAGCTCGCAAGCTGGCTCGTTTATGAGCTTGCGAGCTGGCTCGTTTAGGAGCTTGTTTAAAAGATCATTTTTTCTTTGTTGAATTCCAATTTTGTATGTGTGTGTGTGCGCGCATTATATATTTATATGTCCTTAATAATTGATATTAAGGAACTTTTTAATTAAATTTTTATAAATAAACTGTTAATATTACAGGTACTTGAATTCAAACGTAACTAAATTGAAATCGGGCTCGTGAAGCTTGAAATCAAGCTTAATGAGCTTGAAGTAAAGATGAACGAGCTTGAAATCAAGCTTAACGAGCTTGATTTTGAGCTTATCAAGCTTGAATCAAGCTTGTTTATCAAGCCAAGCTCGAGCTCAAACCAAGCAAAGCTTAAGCTTAACAAAAACAAGCTCGAGCCAAGCTCAAGCTCTAAAATAAAAATTTTATCCAGCTCGAGCTCAAGCTCGAGCCAAGCTCAAGCTCTAAAATAAAATTTTTATCAAGCTCGAGCTGAAGCTTGAGCTCGATTAATTCTAGTCAAGCCAAGCTCAAGCTTACGAAAGCTTGGCTCGGCTTGGCTCATTTGCAGCCCTAGTCACGCCTCGATTCCGGAGGATCGAAAACTAGCCACTGGATATGATGCCGTACAAGTCTAGATTGTACTTGTACAAGGCAAAACCATTACAGTTTCTGGTATTTCTCAGAAAACAACGATAGCACAACAAAACCGATATGATCCGTCATTCCTTCCAACGTTGTATCATCGCATTTCCCAATCTATATTCTATTCCGAAGTTTACTTTTCGACATATCTCACTCATTCCGACTATACCCACGCAACATCGATAGGGACATCCTACGGATTTCTAATACTCAACTTAGTCATCAGTCAAGTCTCTACGGCCATCTATTCTAAGCTAAACCAAACATTCAGTTAACTCATCTGAGATGGACAACTAATAGGGGCATACTTATCTCTTTTCTTAGAGGCAACAAATTCTTACCACAGGGACTCAATCTTATTTCAGGGATAATCTATGATCCGACCAACTTAAGGGACATGGGACGCTACCACAATCTTATGAACTTATTTCCAATACGAGTAACTGAAATATATATCCGACAATTTTGAAACTTAGGCAATCAACCGACAATCTAGGGTCAAGTCTATCTACCCATACTTATTCTTATGTTATACCCAACGAAGTCATTCTAGACATCTATAATCGACAAAATCCATCCGACAATTCTTATTGGTCAATTCCAAAGCTATCATCTAAAACTTTATCAATCGGACATTCAAAACTTTCGTTTCCACTAGCATAGAGCAGCATCATCTGCTCAATCCCACTTGTATTTTCATATCGTACTCAAATTGTTTCTTTCCAATTATGCCAACTATTCTGAGTCATATTCCAATATTACTATCTCAATAGTCTATCAATTACGATTCTTTTTTCTTCAGTCTCTTCGCGACATATCCAACTTCCATATTTGCAGATCATCGATACAGTCTGTACTTTTTAATCAATCAATAAGGCAACTATATAATCGTATTTCTTTCGAAAGTATCCTTTATGAATTTTTGTAAGCAACAAACACGGACATCTCTTAGCAATTTACGTTAACCATTAATATTCGTTTTGCATCATCTCCTTGTGATATTATAAGAAGATTCATCATTCGTGCACCGATCCAGTTTATATGGCACCAATTATCCAGCATTCGTATCTCGGTCTTCTTAGTGGATATGACATAACTCATTAGCTAAGTCATAATCCAACAATTCTATATTCCATCCAAACTCGTTATTCCTGCGACAACATTATTCACTGATAGGGTCTATTACGTATCGCTGCATCTCGATACTTAATTGTATCCCAGCCATCTGACTCTCATAAGGAACATCTACTCTTTCATGTATCAAGGGACAAGTGTTCATTCTCTGTGCCACAAAATAATCGAGAGTCATAACTTGTTAATTTTGGAATACGTCTAATTATCTCAAGCACAACTGCACATTGTGCTATGGTCATCTATTTCCTCAAGCCCATTCTCTACTTTTAAGTCGTTGATGCAAGTCTCTGCATCTTCTAAATCAATCTTAACATCTCAATATCTGTCTAACATCACCATCAATTTGTCGATGTCTAACATGCAATTTCATTTACTCAATTTCTAACATCGTTATTTAATCGTTCTATATTTTTTCTTTCTAAAATATTTTTATAGTAACACCCTACCATCGTTACTGAGCCTACAATTCTTTTATCCAACTAATTCAAGTCATCACCTGTATCTATGATTCATACCATTTCCAACTAGGCATTCATTTAATATTTCCAATTTTTCATTACCCAACACAATGCTAACTGTCCGAGTCTAGCAATGGTTCAGCCGAACACATCAAAATCTCGCAACAAGTTATCCGAACTTAATCATCAATCATCAAGGGACACGCCTAGCCATCATGTATCAATCATAATCTATCTACGATTCGATACTACCCAATACCTTACAGGTAAAACAATCACTATATTATGAACATGGTTAAAGGTCATATTATCGTTAAGAGGGTAGAGCCATATACCACTCAGCGCTCAAGCTATACTCGACACAATATTTTTCTTCGCATCAAACCAACGTCCATTCTGTACTATCCATCCTGCAGTGGTTCTGCTGACCACAATACCAATTGATTCCCTCGCATCTGAAACATACCAAGCCAACACACATAAGCCAACTCGAAGATTTTGTCGATTCCCACTCATTGAAATCCATACACAATTCTTTTCCCACATACTATGCCATCACCTACTGTCGATCGCTACATAAAAATTGACTTCTATGAATCCTTCACCGAATACATCAAGCACATGTTACCAACTTATTATCGTATCGCATTATTGTTATTCGTTTTGGTATCATTAAGAATTCATACAGCACACAAATCACAGCCCACATATTTAGACTTATTATATGGAACATCCAGTGAGCAGCCAAAAAGGATCAACGAATTTTCAGTCAAGAAAACAACTTAGAATAATTCGGAAGCAACACTGAATAATCGCGAAAGCACTTTGAGTCATCATTGTCACGCCCCGATCCTAGAGGATCGAAACTAGCTACTGGTGTGATGTAGTACAAGTCTAGATTGTACTTGTACAAGGCAAAACCATTATAGTTCCTAGTATTTCTCAGAAAACAATGACAGCACATCAAAACCAAGCAGATATATTGAATTCACAACAAGATATGAAGAAATGTATCTCTTTATTGATTATCTCAAATGATTACAAGACTTACAGCTGAATACAGAATTTACAACAGATTATAAGACTCTTGAATAGCCAACTGAATATACACTTGCCATTTAGGCTTTACAACCGAACATGTCGACTTTGCTTGCAATCTCACTGGTACAACTAAGTGACATTGTTCCATACATTATGTCCCGTATAGTAGAAGACATCGTCTTGTAAGAAGAGCTTCTATGCACCCATCCGATTCATCGATGCCAAGCACTGATCAAACGATTTCCCCTATGCCCAAGCACCTATAATATTGTCTACAACGTGGGTCAGTACATCATCAATATACTAGCGAGTGGTGCTGGCCTAACTCACCTAAGAAGACAATACGGAGTAATCATGTTATAGAACATTATTAGAAGTGGTCATTCTCGTTGCCTTAGGGTCAATTTCATGTTCATAGCCGACAAGAAGTAAATCATGCAAATCTCATAGCCAACATAATTTAAAGCATACAATTATCACCCTTTGGTTATTCTTACCTACGGTCGTGTAGCCATCCCTGTATATTTAAAATAATTACTCAGCCTGCACAAGATATTGTTAGGAACAATATCATAATTTAATATAATGGTCACCGTTCAGGTGATTCTTACCAACAGCCGACATCCTTTCCTGTAATTGAGTAATAACTTACTCTGCCTGCATAAGACATCATTAACACTGGACCTATCTATATGAAGGTCACTGGTGACATGCCATCTTGGACCGTCTTCCTAGCGAACGGCTAACTTCGAATGGGGTGCGAACCAATGGAAGGTTTCCGAAACACCATGCAACTACTTCAACACCATGGGTATTTCAGAGTCCTTTCATTGGGCGGTAGCAAGCCCCCACTGCAAGTCCCAAAATCTCGACGTCAGTACGTCGACACCATCCTTCTATGAAAAAAACATATAATGCATGATAAGGAAAACTAAGTGCTTCAGCCACCATTTTTATTCGTATTGCCATCTTTCTCATTCCAGGGTCTTGGTGTAATCAACATTCTACATCGACGACGGGATAATATAATGTTGTTATCCAATCCCTTTTTCATATCTTTGGTACCATACATCTTTCCAACCAACTCAATGTACTCTTCCCCCAATTCTTGGGACTTAGCATCTGTTTTAGCATGCGCTAATTCAGACATAATTCAAGCATACTCACTGCCCAGTTCTTGGGTCTTATTATCTGTGTTACCATCTATCCATTGAGCTAAGGATCGACATACTTACTGCCCAAAGTATTTAGGACTTTTTCTTCACCTGTCATGTATTTTATAGCATAACATGCAAGCATACAATTCATTGAAATGATACGCAATAGCTTTCGGGTCATGTGATTAATTATCTTTCATTATCTTACCGACTTTCATGCAAGGTGTTATTCAGCAACTCAACAAGTAACATAGCATACTATCCTTTTATTAAGCGTGAAGCTAAAGGATCTTCGAAGGGTTCAATACTACTCATATTTTATAAGACGATTTTTGCCACGATTACTACTAAAATACAACGATTTAGCGACGGCCCTATCCGTCGCTAATCCGTCGCTAATTGAAATTATCGACGGATACGGGCTAAAAAATCTGTCGGGAATAACCTCGTCGCTAAAACTAGTCCGTCGCTAGTCCGTCGCCTAGCGACTACTTAGCGACGGATTACCGTTGGCTAAATCAAAATAGTTAACGACGGCTAGCCGACGGCTTCCCGTCAATTTCGACAGTTTAAAATTTTAATATAGCAAAGATTAGCGACGGACAATACGTCGCTAAATGCGTATCAGAAGGTTTTTGATACGCAATATCCGTCGGTAACCTCGTCGGATTAGCGGCGGAGTAGCGACGGATATTCCGTCGACAGGCTCCTGGATATCTTTCATAATTCCAGGACCTTGGCGACGGATAGCCCGTCGGGTTTTAGTCACCCATCCGTCGCTAACTAGGAATTCCCCAATTAGCGACGGATAGTCCGTCGAAAAGTGGTCGCCAGTCCGTCGGTAGCTGGGAATTTTAAAAAAAATAGCATAAAATTGGGCATTCCAAATATACACAATTTCAATATACAAAACACACAAATAATCCCAAGCAATTCCAATATACACAATTCCAATATACATAATTCCAATATACAAAACACAAATATTCAATATTCAATAAAACAAATATCCCAAGCACAAATATACAAAACACACAAATATTCCAATATACAAAACACACAAACAATTCCAACACACAAATATCCCAAGCATTCAAATTATTCACACAAAATACACAAATATTCAATATTTAAACACAAATATTCAATATTCAATAAAAAGGAAAATTGACTTTGGCCTCTGCAAAGACCGCAAGTCAGACGATGAATCCTCACAGCCAGGGATCATAGTTACGTTGAGGCATGTACCATTCTCTCAGCCACTTTGCATACGAAGGCTCAATCCGGTTGAGGTCTTCTGTAGGGACAGGAGGGTCAGTCCCGATGCTACTACTCTCTGACGGTGGCTCCTCCTTAACTTCAACCTTGGGAGCAATCTCTTCCCTGATGGTCATCGGTTCTTCCTTGACCTAGACCTTTGGTAAGACCTCCTCCTTAACAGTCACCGGCTCTTGTTTGATGACGGGGACTTCCTCCGTGTCGACCTCCAAGGGTTCCTTGCCTCGGCCCCTTCCTCGGCTAGCAGCACCACCTCGGGAGTCTTGGGAGCCATCTCCCTGACAACAGAAATTTTCATATAAGGTAAAGAAATTTACTCAAATTATAAAAAAGTAAGAAGTTTATCAAAATTATAATCGGAGTAATGAAACGACATTGGAGATGGCGTGTAGTAGTGGTCGGACGAGAGGGAGGTGACACGCCACCATCCATGGCGCGCTAGGGGGATGTCTACAAATAACAGGGATACTGACGCACAAATACCGCTCGAGTGAGCCAAAGGCATGCAGCCACTTCCCTCCCTCCATTCCCCCTCTCCCTCTCTCATGCTATCAACGTCACAACTTTTCCAGTGCTGCTCCCTCTAATGATGATGAACGCAAAAATCAAAGACCCCCCTCTCCTTTCTCACTCTTTACAGTTCTCATAACATGAAGGATCAGTGCTTTCTAGTTCTCTTCCATCCATCCATTCCTCCGTTCTGATCAAGCTTCTTCCTTCTTCTCTCCTCCACCATGGCTCTGGACCCATCTGCTCCTTTCTATTTCCCTTCTTCTTATTTGACTCTCTCAGCCACATATGATATTCAGCTCAAGTGTAGAGTCGAAGAAAAATAATTGGGTAGGAAGAGGAGGGAGGAGCAGCACAACTGGCTGCATGACCTGGAGGAAGTACAGAGGTTTTGCTGGAGGTGCTGGCAATTTCCCAGGATGGTGTTGAGGAGCAAGTGTAGAGTCGATCGAAGGAACCACAGATTCCTTCCGCTTCCTCCTCCCGAGGACTTACTGTTCAAAGAACAAGACGAAGGCTGCTGGAAGACCACAGTCATGATAAGAAATATCCCAAATAAAATCAAGACGAAATTCATCTATGAAAGTGACACCACCCATGGCGCACGCTGGAGGTGTGTGTGCGTGGGGGGGGTTGGTGGGACTCACAGAGAAGACAACAGGAGGGGGGTCTCTAGCGCACGACATGACTCGTGGCACGTCCCGTAGGGACTCGGCCTGCGCGCGCCACCACCCATGGCGCGTCCTAGCGCGCGCGTCAAAGCACACGGCTTAGAAAATTATGACATGTTAGTCTTCCGACACCGCAGTAACATGATATTCACATTAAGGGTCTTTGACAAGGTGACATGTTGTGAAAAGATATATCCTTATAGTTCTCCTTCTGAGAACAGGACAACATTGCGCTGTTAGGATCAAGTTCCTAGCCCAATCAGGATAATATTGTGTGTATAGACAAAAAGTGATATGGTGAGGGGTGTATGTGTGTGCATTTTAGTCAAATGTGTCTGTGTTAAGGGTGTGACAGTGAGAGTGAAAGAGTGGGAGGGTGTGTGTGTGTCCTAGTCAAATGTGTGTGTGTGTTAAGGGTGGGTGTGTGTACAGGCGAGAGCCTCAATATACTAAATTTTACTAAATTTACTTATTCGGTTCGGTTTCGATTTTAAAAAATTCGGTTCGGTTTCGGTTTTGAATATACTAAATTTGGTTCGGTTTCGGTTTTTAATATATTAAATTTACTTATTTGGTTTCGGTCCAAAGTTAATATATACTCCTCTCTCTATATATATACTCCTCGAATATATATATATATATATATATATATATATATATATATATATATATATATATATATATATATATATATATATATATATATATGTGCGTGTGTGCCGAATATATATATATATATATATATATATATATATATATATATATATATATATATATATATATATATATATATATATATATTTTATATAAAAATATATATATATATATATATATATATTTTATATATATATATATATATATATATATATATATATATATATATATATATATATATATATATATATATATATATATATATATATATATATATTTTATATAAAAAAAATATATATATATATATATTTTATATATATATATATATATATATATATATATATATATATAAATATATATATATATATATATATATATATATATATATATATATATATATATATATATATATTTATATAAAAAAAAAAAAAAAAAAAAATATATATATATATTGGTTTCGGTCCAAAGTTAATATATACTCCTCTCTATGTATATATACTCCTCGAATATATATATATATATATATATATATATATATATATATATATATATATATATATATATATATATATATATATATATATATATATATATATATAAAACTATATATATATATATATATATATATATATATATATATATATATATATATATATATATATATATGTGTGTGTGCGTGTGTGCCGAATATATATATATATATATATATATATATATATATATATATATATATAAAAATATATATATATATATATATATATATATATATATATATATATATATGTGTGTGTGTGTGTGTGTGTGTGTGTGTGTGTGTGTGATATTCCGCTTTGGCGATCGCCTAAACCCTAGCCACGCCTTTCTTTGTCCACGACTCCGGCTTGGCCTCTGGCCGTGCCGGCGTCCCTCGCCAGTGGAGACACCCGCTCCATCGGCTCACCATGGCTAAGACGTTCGCCGAGGCGGTCGCAGGGGTCCATCATGTGCCGACCCCTTCGATTCCAATCCGTGCTCTGTCATTTTCACGAGGGATCCGGTGATCTCCTTCTCTGAGGAGGAGAAAACCATCCTTGCGGACCCTTTCCGCTTCGCCCCCATTGGTAAGTTTTCCCACTCACGTCCTTTCATGGACGTGATCAGGAAGGCTTTCCTCAACTTCAAGTTCGCTGGTCCTATCCAAGTTGGATCTATAGATCCGAAGCACATCCTCATTAGACCCCAGGAGGAGGTGGATTTTCTCCATCTTCGTTCGAAGGATCTATGGTTCATCACAAGGGCTCCTATGAGATTGTTCAGATGGCACTCAAATTTTTCTCCGTCGGAGGAATCCCCTCTTGCTCCGGTCTGGGTCTCTCCCTCAGGACTTCCTATCCAATTTTTCAACAAAAATGCATTGTTCTCTCTAGCCATGGGCATCGGTAACCCCCTGCGTCTAGATCGCGCGACTGAAGATTTGACACGCCCCAGCGTGACTCACGTTCTTGTTGAACTCGATGCTAGTAAAACTTCTCCTCCTCTGTTGGCTATCCAGTTATCCAATGGTAGAAAGATCTCGCAAAAGGTGGAGTACGAATCTTCTCCCATGTACTGCTCCTTTTGTAAACACCAAGGACATGTTAGAAGTTCATGCAAAGTCATCCAGAAAGATAAGCAACCTATGAAGGAACCCCCTCCGCACCGCACGAGTGCACCTACTGCTAATGTCCAAGCTACGCTGGCTGTTGACGAATGCTCCATTCAAGCTCCTTTAGAAGGAGGTTTAATTAATGACCAGGCTCTACCTTCCTTGAATGAACGAACGCCGGATCCCAATGATGCATTAAATACAAATCCCTTTCACGTGATTCTCTCCACAGCTCCCCAGGTTCAAACCAATCCCAAACTGCCACCTCACTCATCAGAGATCCAGGCTTCAGCCAATCCCGACGCTCAACCTATACTATCGCCCCATGGTGATGGCTACGACAATCATGTCAACGTTTTGTCCAAGGCCCCTGCGGATATCATCGACGTGACTACACTAATCACCACCGCTATGCCAGATGCAACTGAGGTTCGTCCGCTGCCTCCATTCCTCCTGCACCCCCTTCGTTCCAAACGTGCTTCCCGATGACCAGCTCGAGGAGGGAGAGCTCGATCCTACCTTGTCATGGGCTCAACAGGTCGAGGAAGAAGAAGCTCGTACGGGTCCACCTGAGAATGCAGTCGGCCGCCCGAAGAAGGTGCCGCCGCCGCCGTCTTCTCGAGTCCTTCGATCTGCAGCTAAGCTCACTCAAAACCCTTCCACCTCCTCCTCCTCTAATGTTTGACATCTTGTTATGGAATGTTCGGGGCATATCAATCCAATGACTCTTAAGAGAATTAAAACCCTTAGTCGCATGCATAAAGTTTAGCTCTTAGCGATTATAGAGCCGAAAGTTTCTCCTGCTCAATTACATTTTTATCAGGTCAAGCTTAGTTTTCATATGGCATTCTCCAACGCCAAAGGAAACATTTGGACATTTTGCAACAAGGAAGGACAGATTTCCCTGGCTGACTCCTCGAATCAGTCATTATTGATCCTTTTCTCTCATCCACTTCTTCCTGCTACAGCTTTGATCTCTGTTGTGCATGGCAGTAACACCAAGGAGGGGCGACGCTTGCTTTGGGATTCTTTGCTTCAGCTTTTGAATCTCTTTCCCTGCCTTTGGCTGATCGGAGGCGACTTCAATGCTATTTCTAGAACTGAGGAGAAGTTCGGTGGTCTACCACCCAACGAGGCATCTATGAGGGACTTCAGGGAGTTCCAGTTGGCTGCGGGTATTTCGGAGGCTCCATTCACTGGTAGCTGCTTCACATTGGTTAAGACGGACACAGGACCAGATCGTCAGGGATCCAGGCTTGATCGCTTGCTCATGGACAGAAGGTGGTGGGATTGGGCTCCTCTTACGTCGTGTGACCATCTGAATCGTACTGAGTCAGATCACTCCCCCATCCTTGTTCAGTTTCGTGCTGCTAGACAAGCTTGGAATACTTCTCAATCTCTTCTTCACATCCGTGGTCGAGTTTCAAGCCTTGAAGGTTGCCTTTCTCTTTGGTGGCGAAGGAATAACCTTCATTATAAACAAATCACGGTCGAGCCGATTTGCTGGGTCTTATGGAAAAACCGTAACAAATGGAGATACGAACAGTACAAGTACAATGGGAGACAAGTCTGCCAGGAGATCCAGAGACAAATTGGCAAAGCCACTATCGCCTGTTCGCACGGGAAGAAGAAAACCTAAATTTTGTATCGGGATTCATTGAAATCCTTATCATTTTGTAACCTGAGTTGGTACTCTTTTGATCATCAATAAAATTCCTAGTGTTCTATTAATATATATATATATTTTTTTATTTTTATTTTTTATTTTTAATATATATATATATATATATGTGTGTGTGTGTGTGTGTGTGTGTGTGTGTGTGTGTGTGTGTGTGTGTGTGTTTGTGTATGTGTGTGTGTGTATGTGTGTATGTTCCGAGCCCCCGCGGCCAGCCACCCCCGATACTCATAAGGATAGTCCGATATCGATACTCATAGGAATAGCCCGATACCGATACTCATAGGAATAGTCCAATACCGATACCGATTTCGATACTCATAAGAATAGTCCGATACCAATACCGGGACATACTAAACTGTATCGGTATCGGACAGTATCGGACCGGTATCGGTCAGTATCGGGTATCGGTCAGTATCGGAGAGGGACATGCCAAACTGTACACTACTTATACGTTGTATCTACACTACGTTCTATATCATCTTGATTAATTGTACATTAATCTTGGTTATCAACTCTTGACCTTGATTGATGATCTTGATCAAGAATTAATAATCATGAATTAATTATAATTATTCTTGACTAATTCCTAGCTAGATTGTTACTAAACTGTATACTACTTATACGTTGCTACACTCGTGTTGTCGTTTGTACATCCATGTACGATCAAAGAAGTAACGATCCATCGCAGATTGGAGGTAAAAATCTGTATCACAAGACTAACAAAATTACTATGTAATCATGTACTCACCAATAACCGGATGTAACTGGAGTCATTGGGCCTATCGTGCAATAATTGGTAGATCCGCTGGTATAGGCCAGATGTACTTAGTATCTACTGTATCAGATTAGTATCGGTCTATCGGTTTGGTATAGGACATATCAGATTGGTATTGGCCTTAACAAATTGGTATCGTCCTATCCGATATGTACATGTATCGGTCGTATAGCTAGAATTCATATTGACCTTATCGATTTGGTATTGGTCATATCCGATAGGTATCGGCCGTGTTGGATTAGTATCGACCATTTCGGATTAGTATCGTGAAAGGTTTAGTAACAACTGTACTTGGATTTCTCTCTTCTCGAGCTAGAATACCATTGCAAGAGAGTCACCAGATCGTGATTGGCCAGTTACAGTAACATAAATGCTTTTCTATCAGGAAAAGCAAGATTAAAAAGGAAGCATGTACGTTCTGTAACTGGCCAGCTACGCTCTCGTGACTCTCTTGCAATGGTAATCTAGCTCTAGAAGAGAGAAATCCAAGTACAGTTGTTGCTAAACCTTCCACGATACTAATCCGAAATGGTCTATACTAATCCAACACGGTCGATACCTATCGGATATGACCAATACCAAATCGATATAGCCAATACAAATCCTAGCTATATGGCGGATATATATCGGATAGGACGATACCAATTTGCTTAGACCAATACCAACCGATACGACCTATACTAAACCGATAGATCGATACTAATCCGATACGGTCAATACTTATAAGTACCTACGGTCGAGGAGGTTGATCCGCTGGTACATCCATGTACGATCAACGAAGTAACGATCCATTTCAATTTGGATATGAAAATCTGTATCGTAAGACAAACTAAACATAATTAGTTCGATACCAATACCAATTCCGATACTCAACGAAATAGTCCGATACCGATACCGATACTCATAGGAATAGCCCGATACCGATAATGATTTGGTTTTGGTTTTGATTTCAGTTTCGAACGTACTAAAATTTATATATACTCCTCTATATATATGTGCGTGTGTGCCGAATATATATATATATATATATATATATATATATATATATATATATATATATATATATATATATATATATATATATATATATGAGTGTGTATGTGTGTGTGTATTAATGTATGTGTGTGTGCCGACAGCATCCCCTCCCCGACCACCTCCCCCACTCCCCAACCCCCCTTGTCCACCCCCCTCCCCGACAGCACCCACCCCTCACGGTACCCCCCCCTCCCCGACCCCCCCTCCCCGACAGCATCCCCTACCCCCTCTCCCCCGATCCGATATCGATTCCGATTTCGATACCGATTCCGATACCCCCCTCCCCCGATCCGATATACTCATAGGATTGGTTCGATCGAAAACCACCTATACCCCCTCCCCCGATCCGATACTCCGATCCGAAACCACCGATACTCATAGGAATGGTCCGATCCGAAACCACCGATACCCCCCCCACCCCCTTCCTTACCCCACCGGACAGCAAACCCCCCTCTCCCTCACCCCCCCGACAGACCACCTCCGACAGCAAACCCCCACCCCACCCCTCCCCCCGCCCCTCCGACAGCAAACACCTGTAGGAACGAAATCGTAAAGCAGAATACTCTAGAGGGGGCGTGAATAGAGTAGGAAGCGGAATATTGCTAATTAAAAAACTCGTTAGCAGTTAGATCACAGATATAATTATAATCACAAAATAAATGACAGTAATAAAAGAGTGATCAGAAGACAAACGCAAACACCTAGATTTATACCGATTTCCCTCTTGTGAGGACTAGTTCAGTCGGAAGAACTCTAGCTTCCAGTTGAATCCACTATTGGAAAATCTCGCAAGTTTTCATACGAAGTCCTTGCAACTTCTACAGACGCGAGCTTTGATACGAAGAACTCGACCAACTTCAATTGTGAAGAGTCAATCTTCAATCAATCCTCTGATTATAATCGCTCTGAAACTTCTAGACCGTACCGTACTGGCAAATCGACTAGAGGATTGTAACGGGCTTGGAATTTGAAAATAGAAGCTTTTTAGAACTCTTTGGAAGAAATATAAGCTTTAGAAGAGAAAAGATTGAAAATGAATTGGTTATGTGAAATGATCGAAATCCTTCTCTATTTATAGTTTTTTCAAAGGCAGAAATCTGACAGAATTTGGGCAGAATTCGGACAGAACTCTTTGTAACAAACCGTAACTGAAGGGAGACCAAGTTCAAAATCAAACGTTCATATAACGTTCAACTTGGCCGAACTCTGGCCAAACTCTGGCCGAGTTCTGTCAGGGTCTGGTCAGTTGATTTTGTTAAAAATATTTTTGGCTTTTTGAAAAAGTCCTTCAGAAGCTTTTGTAAAAATAAATATTTTTCAAAAACATAGGTCATTTTGAAAAGATAGGTCAGTTTTGAAAACGTTTTTGGATAGCCTATTTGCCAGTACGACTTGGTGTACAATGTATTCCTAGACTGAATAAAATGAAAAATTACATTGCTTTGAAGGAAATACATTCTAAGTGGCAAACAGCTTCGGTCTTGAACGGAGTAGATATCCATCTTTGATCAGTGTCCAAAACGTCATTAGTAAACATCTGAATTGACTCGCATTTATATCGAGATAGAGTTTGATCAATTATTAAAATCAGGTTTGACCATGACCAATGGGCCAACAATCTCCCCCATTTTGATAATTGACGTCCTTGCCGATATAACATCTTGGTTTTGATCAATTCAAAAGTGTACCGAAAGTACCGAGAGATAAAATGAAAAAAATTGTTCATAACCAGTATTCCTGTATAAATGAAGATGTTAGATCTTATTTCTCCCCCGTTGTCACATAGCAAAATATTTGTAAAGAGAAAGCTCCCCCGCAATAAATGCATAAGTAAAAATCAGTGAAGAAACACAAAATATAAAAACATTCATCACAGTCATGGTATAAACATTTATAGAAAAATAAGAGAAACTGAAATGATATAAACAACACAGGCATGGTATTTGTCACAGGCAGTTTATATGAAGCATAAAGAAAGATAATGCTATAAAGCTGAAACAAATAAAATGCTAAGCTGAATAATAAACTAAAGTAAAACATATGCCAAACTGAGGCATAAAATATGTCTATGAAGAGTCACAAATCATATCCAAAAATAAAGTGTATTGATAATGTCTTGTAATGTCGGAGCATTTCCAAGTAAACATAAGACAAAATAGACAGTCTCAAACAGTAACATCTCAGAAATCATCATCCTTATCATCATCGGCTGCAGCGCCAGCATGTCAAGAAGGACTAGCTCCAGAAGTGCCGGCTCTAGAAGTATGAAGAGTGGCACCAGAAGTACGATATCAATCGTATGCGTTCCCTGGCTGGAATAGAGAGTGGACCGCCTCATCATCAATGCGGTAGACAGAAACAAAAGGGTCTCGAGGTAGAGAGCTAGTAGAGTGACCTGTCTGTGCAAATCGCAGATCGGCGAAGGAGTTGGCAATAGCCTGGAACCGAGTCACGTCATGAAACTCATGTTCCCTGGAAGTGTCAACATAAAATGACTGCAGATCTGATAGATGCTGCTGAATACCCTTAAAGGTTATTGGGTAAGACTGAGAAGGACCAGGTGCTGTGGGAGTAGGTGCAGGAGGAGCAGGTGCAGTAGGTGGAGAAACAATGGCAATGCTCGAACGAGAGAGTTTGAGGAACTTGGGCTCAGGGTCCAGAGCACAAGTGGATAAGTCAATATCGAATCTCTGAAAGATGTATGGGATGATCATCGCATAAGAGAGGTTGCGATCTCTACCGCGACATCTACCCATCATCTGAATGATAGTCTTAGGGGCAGAAAAAGAAATCCCCTTAAGAATGTAATATAAAGTAGAAAGCTCAAGTGCAGTGACATCATCTTTTGAAGTGGATTTTGGAAGTAGAGTTGAATAGATGATACGATATAATTCATAGTTAACCAAGTTCAAGTTATTGGCCTTGAACTTTCCAGGACGAGCACGTGCGGATGCACAAAGCTCATTCTTGAAACTAACGAGAGTCATACCATCGGGGAAATCAAAGTCAGTGATGTCATCGAGCGGTGCACCTTCGTTTAGAAGACCAAGAATTTTTGCTAGCGATTCATCATTGAACTCGATATCTATCCCGCCGACACGAGTTCTCGCGGTAAAAGTGTCTAACACGAAATTATAGTAAAATAATCTAATGGCATTAGTAACTATAGGAAATTACAAAGTAACAAAGTGATGTAACCTTAATGCCTCAAAGTAAGGATAGTGGTCAGGAAAGACAGTCCATTTGATCGAAGATCCGGCACAAATAGTACGCATAATGAAATTGGCATACCAAAGTAGGGCTTGGTCGGGAGTTTTGAAATAAAATACGTCCGATACACCGTCATCCGATTGGACCGGAGAAAAGAGGGAATCCGTATACGGATCAGAAGACGATGCCTCTTCACTGGCATTGGTCTTCTTTCTCTTGAAAGGATTGAATCCCTTAGGCATTCTATCCCAAAAACTAGAAATCCTAATAATTTGAAAGTGGAGGAAAGAGGGAATTATACCTTCTAAGAATCAGGTATGCTGTAGAGAACGAGATTCTTCGCACGAATCCAAATTTTGGACGAAGATCTCTACGTGGATTGGAAGAAGGTAGGTGGAGAAGAGTTAGGGTTTTCGGGGCACGGCTGCTGCTGTTTTGATGAGGTTTGGAAGAATGAAGAAGAGGGGGCCTCGGGTTCTGACTGGTACATATATATATATCCAGCCGAACTCTGGCCGAATTCGGACCAAACTCGGGCAGAATTTGCCAAGGGTTGCCTGGATATATAAAAAAAAATTGTGGGACCACATCTTTTTCATCAATTCGTTTCAAATGTTTAATTCAGAGTTTAGTAATTTTAAATTTCAAATAATACTATTAATATTATTTTATAAATTAATATTATTTACTCAGCTTCTGTCTCAGATTAGCTATAGGAGTACTATCCCAGCTAACGGAGGTTCACCGGGGAACTCTGAAATACCGCTTCGCTTCGACCATAGTCGTGGTGACAGACAGACTCTTTTTAGGCTTGTCTCGAAAACAGTTAATGAGTATTGAATAAATTAATTAATAAAATAAAATTAATTAATTAATATTATTGACATCTAAAATTCCTAATTCTCGACGTAAATAATTGAAACGATCTTCCGCTAGAGGTTTTGTGAGTATGTCAGCTAATTGATTCTGTGTGTCTATGTATACAAGGTCTATTTCCCTATTTTGTTGATGATCTCTAAGAAAGTAATGTCGAATCTCGATATGCTTAGTACGAGAGTGACATACTGGATTCTTAGTCAAATTAATAGAACTAGTGTTGTCACAGAAAATGGGTATGTGTGAAAAATGCAATCCATATTATTCTAAAGTTTACTTCATTCACAAAATTTGTGCACAACAACGTCCTGCGGCGATATACTCAGCCTCAGTTGTTGATAATGTGATAGAATTTTACTTTTTGCTAAACTTGATTCCAAAACAAACTGAACGAGAATGGTTTAGTGACTCGTAATAAGGCTCGACTCATAGCTCAAGGATACAATCAAGAAGAAGGTATCGATTACGATGAGACTTATGCCCCAGTTGCGAGATTAGAATCCATTCGCATGTTATGTGCATTTGCATATTTTCATAATTTTAAGTTATTTTAAATAGTTTAGTGACTCGTAATAAGGCTTATTATGAGTCACTAAACCATTCTCGTTCAGTTTGTTTCGAAAATTAAACCAATTCAAATGAAATCAAGTTTGGAAACTTGTTCCTAAGCCCATTGATCAGTTTGTTTCCTAAGCCCATTGATCAGTAAATATTAGGAACAAGTTTCGAAAATTAAACCAATTCGAACGGAATCAAGTTTGGAAACTCTCTTTTCCAACAA
Source organism: Iris pallida (assembly GCA_029216955.1). Lineage (NCBI taxonomy): Eukaryota > Viridiplantae > Streptophyta > Magnoliopsida > Asparagales > Iridaceae > Iris > Iris pallida. The sequence goes on along the minus strand of JANAVB010016196.1, from coordinate 2,489,919 downwards.
CATTAATCCCGAAGGTCATTTTAAAATTTTATTCGCTCTCGTCGATCTCGACTACATGCACTATCCAATTCTGTCGTTACACTTTTCTCTCCAATTCCAATCTGATTATCCATCAATGAATTTATTCTGACTGTCTCAAGGCAACTATCGTCATTTTAAGCATCTCAATATGTTTCAACCAACCAAATCCAACCATCTTTAGTAAATTTTTGATATTCCCGAATAAGGCAACAAAGTTTCGAAACCAACATGATCCATCATCCCATCCAACATTATAACATCGAATTTGCTAATCTCCATTCCATTCCGATGTTTACTTTCCGACACATCTTACTCATTCTGACTATATCCACGCAACATCAATAGGGACATCCTACAGGTTTTCAACAGTCAAATTAGCATTCAGTCAAGTCTCTACGGTCAGCTAATCTAATCTAAACCAGACATTCAGCTCACTCATATGAGATGGATAGCTATCAGGGATATACTTATCTTTTATCTTAGAGGCAATCAATTCTTATCATAGGGACTCTAATTTATCTCAGGGATAATCTATGATCCGACCAACTTAAGGGACATGGAACACCACCCCAATCTTATGAACTTATACTCCAACACGTACAACTGAAATATCATAGCCAACAAATCTGATACTTAGGCAACCAACTGATATTCTAGGGTCAAGTCTTTCTACACGTACTCATCCTCGGGTTATACCCAACGAAGTCATTCTAAACTTACCCACAACCGACAAAATCTATCCGACAAGTCTTATGGGTTAATCCCAAAGCTATCATCTAAACCTTTATCAATCGAACATCCAACTATTTATTTTTCACTTGCATAGACGCAGCATCACCTGCTCCATCCGACTTATACTTCTATATCGTACTCAAATTGTGTATATTCAATTGGGCCAACTATTCTGAGTCATAATCCAACATTGCTACCTCAATAGTCTATCATTTACCATCTCTTTGTTTCGGTCTCATCGCGACATATTAAATTCCCACATTTTTAGATCATCGATACGGTCTGTACTCTTTAACCAATAAAATAGGCAACTATATAATCATATTTCTTCCGATGGCATCCTCTATGAATTTTTGCTAGCACCAACGCAGTCATCTCTTAGCAATTCACGTCAACCATCAATATTTATTTTGCATCATTTTCTTGTGATTCCACAAGAAGATTTACTATTCATGTATTGATCCAATCTCTATGGCACGAATCATCTAGCATTCGTACATCGATTATTTAGTGGATATGACATAACTCATTCAGCTAAGTCAAAATCCAATAATTTTATATTCCACGCAATCTCGTCGTTCATGTCACAACATCATCCACCGACAGGATCTATTACTTAATAATGCATCTCGACACTAAATTGTATTCCAGGCATCAGAGTATCATAAGGAACATCTACTCCTTCATGCATTATGGGACAAGTATTCATTCTCTATGCCTCAAAATTTTAAGGGTCATAACTTGTTAATTCGGGACACATCAAATTCTCTCAAGCCCAACTGTACAACATGCATAGCCATCTATTTCCTCAAATCTATTCTCTAACTTTTCGGTCATGGATGCAACTTCCTGCATCTTCTAAATCGTTCGCAACACTCGATAACCGTCTAACATCACCATCACTTTGTCGATGTCCAACATGCAATTTTATTTACTCAATTCCAATATCATTCTATATTCGGTCTATACTATTCTCGCACAATCTTTCGATAGCAACACCCCACCATCGTTACTGAGCCTACAATCCTTTTTATCCAACTGATTCAAGTAACGCTTGAATCTGTAATTCGTTCCTTTCCCAACGAAGGCATTCATTTTATATTCTTAATTTTTCATTTATCCAGCATAATGCTAATCGTTTTAATCTTGCATCGGGTTATCCGAACTTAATAAATCAAGGGACATGTCTAGCCGTCATGTATCAATCGTAATCCTAACAACGACTTGATACTACCCAATACCTTACAGGTAAAGCAATCAATATGCCACAAGCAGGGTCAAGGGATATCTCATCATGATGAGGGTATATACAATATACCATTCAGAGCTTAAGCAATTTCTGACACAATATTCCTTTCGTATCAAACCAACGTCCAATATGGACTATTCATCCTATAGTGGTTATGCTGACCACAAATATCGACTCAAGATTCTATCGATTCTTATTCACTGAAATCCATGCACATTCTGTTCCAATATACCATGCCATCACCCACAGTCGATTGCTGCATAATAATCGACTCCAATGAATCCCACACATAAGACATCCAGCACACATACCAACTTATTAATGTATCGTATCATTGTTATTCATTTTAGTATCTTTTAGAAATTCAACAAAGCACACATATCACAACCCACATATTTAGACTTATTGTATGGAACACCCAGTGAGCGGCTAGAAGGATCAACGGACTTTCAGTCAAAAGAACAACTTAGAATAATTTTGAGACAACACTGAATAATCGCGGAAGCACTTTGAGTCATCGTAGAGGCAACTTTGATTTCATCGCGGAAGCAACTTTGAGTATTCATGGAAGCAACTTTGAATAATCGCAGAAGCAGTCTTTGAATCATCGCGGAAGCGGCTTTGAATCATCTTAGTAGCAACATTAATTTAAAATAAATCGAATAAGAATCCAAGTACGGAAAGCCGTGCTCTGATACCATTATGTCACGCTCCGATCCCGGAGGATCGAAACTAGCCACTAGGCGTGATGCCGTACAAGTCTAGATTGTACTTGTATAAGGCAAAACCATTACAGTTCTTGTTATTTCTCAGAAAATAACGACAGCATAGCAAAACCAAGCAGATATATTGAAGTTAGCAAAACCAAGCAGATACACTATTTTATATATTATGTCCCTTATAGCAGAAGACATCATCATGTAAAAAGAGCTTCTGCGCACCCATCCGATTCATCAATGCCAATTACTAATCAAATGATTTCCTCTATGCACGAGCACCTGAAATATTACCCACAACATGGGTCAGTACATCATCAATGTACTGGCGAGCGGTGGTGGCCCAACTCACCTAAGAAGACAACACTAAGTAATCATATTATAGAACATTATTAAAAGTGGTCTTTTTCGTTGCCTTAGGGTCGATTAGCAGTTCATATCCGACAGAAGTAAACCATGCATTTATTCATAGCCAACATAATATAAAGAAATATAGTATCACCCTTTGGTGATTCTTATCCACGGTCGTGTAGCCATTCCTGTACATTTATAATACTTACTCAGCCTATACAAAATATTGTTAGGAACAATATCATAATTCAATATAATTGTAACCGTTTAGGTAATTTCTTACCAATAGCCGACATCCTTCCCTGTATTTGAGTAATAACTTACTCTTCCTATATAAGACATCATTTGCACTGGACCTATCTATAAGAAGGTCACTGACTACACGCCATCTTGGACATATGGTTAGATGGCTCCCGTTCATCCGCGGGTAGCTAGACCAATCCGGAAGGTTCCCGAATCACCATGCTACTACTTCAGCACTGTGCTACTACTTCAGCACGAGGTTCCCTCTAGGATGAATCGATTTTCGAGGCCTCGAAATACCGTTCGAGGAACCATGCACCTTGTCGACAAGTTGTCCATGACCATGCAAATATATGCAACTTATCTATGAAGAGACATAAATGCATAATAAAGAAAACTAAGTAAATAAGTCATCTTTCTCAATAAGCCATCTTTATCATTCGTATTGCCATCTTGCCTTGAGCCAACGCTCACATTATCATCTACCCAATCCAGGGTCTTAGTATAATCAATATTCTACATCGATGACAGGATAATAGAATGGTGATTACTCAATCTCTTTCCCACATCTTTGATATCATACATCTTTCCAACCATAAATTAACGTACTCACCGCCCAATTCTTGAGACTTAGCATCTGTTTAGCATACGTTCATCGAGTTGAGGCTCGACATACTCACCGTCCAAGTATTTAGGACTTTTTCTTCACCTGTCATGTATTTCATTACAACAAGCATACAATCACTACAACAAATATGGCCTACAATAGCATGCACCGAACACTAGAAAGTCTTCTATAGCGTATTTTGTCCACTATAATTGCCCCCGCTATAGTAAGTGAACGCTATAACATTACAGCGTTCTTGAATGCTGTAGATGGATTATAGCGTTCATGAATGCTGTGGATGGTTTATAGCGTTCATGAATGTTGTAGATTGATTATAGCATTCATGAATGTTGTGGACGGTCTATAGCGTTCTTGAATGCTATTGATTAATAATAGCGTTCATGAATGTTGTAATTGTGCATAGCGTTCTTTAATGTTGTTGATTTATTATAGAGTTTCTGAATGCTGTCGATTTTTTATAGCTTTTTGAGTGCTATAAATCTGCTACACAATTTTATATATGAATAACATGTTATGTATCACATACAATTAACCTGTGCATCATAAAAATTCATACTGAATCACAATTTTGATTTAACAATTTCAATCGCAACTTCCATTTCGATAAATCAAGATATAGAAAAGGTTTGCCAAAATAAATAAATTTATATATTTTTCATTAAAATATTCAAGATGTACAAAAAGTTATTGTACGCCTAAAGTGATCAAAATAGTAGTCCAAAATAAATATTTCATGTAAAGAGAATCCAAGATGTACAAAATATTTGTAACCTAATGCTAGTCCAAAATTCAACTAAACCATTCCATTTTCATACATAATGTCTGTAGGCCAAAATGCAGCTCGATCAACTCTTTCCTTCTAGCTTATATCCACAACCATCAAAAATTTATATGCCAACCTACACAAAATTGAGAAAAAAACACATTAGCATTATTAAATAAAAAAATAAGTTCACACAAGATCATGTATCCATGTATTCCATAAACATTTATCTTTGTTGCATTTTTATTCCAGTATTCCTCCTACTTTTTTAACAATCTGGTATCAATTTATATATGTTAACTACATGCCAAAATACACACTAAGATGCAATACTTCTACAAAATTTTTGTAAGAAAAAAGTTGGACTAGGAAGAGAATATGTGTGTACAAGTGCCAAAATACACACTAAGATTCAATATATACTCTCTTCTTTCATACAACAGACTAAATAAGCCAAATTACCAAAAGGTAGTTCTACTTATAGCTTCATTATCTTTTCCTTGGAGTACAATATTTTAACCATGTTACAATCCCTTCTCAACATGCACATCTAGATCCTTTTTCTTGGAGTACAAAATGTAAATGTTAGATGCATAACAAATAATATGATACTTATAATAATGAAAAGAACCACCTGAGAAATAATTTATATGTTACATAATCTTTTCTCTATTTCACTCTTTTTTCACCAAGAATCGTCATTATAGTTCCTCATATTCCTAACAAGTTGAATATCATACTATACTAGAAGAAACATCTTTGTCAAGATTATCCACCACAAAAACATGCAGTATGTGACTAGGAATAAGTAGGATTTTTCTAGCACCTTAGTTAACGACGTAAAAAAGTCACTTTTCTTGTAGTCATTTTCTATTTATGCTTTTGAAGGAGTTCAAATATGTGAAAGAAATACATGATCTCTATCATCCTATTGAATGCATTTATCATCTTTAAGACTTAAAGTATAACCTAAGTGTTGCAAGCCATATGTCAAGCAGCTTTAAGCCTGACAGGCATCAAGTATGAGCTAAGTCACAAATTTAAGGTTCAGGGAATCATTTCATGATAATTTAAGTGATACGATACAGACAATTCATTTAATTAGTCTGCATGCAAAATTAACCATGAGTAAGCCTAAAAGAAATCTATCTTAAACTTCTCTGTTGGGACTACAGACGCTCCAAAATATGGACCTTGTTGTGTCGGACATGTATTGGACGCATCTCGGACACTCAAAAATACACTAGGGGACACAAAAATAGGTGATGTATCCATATCATCATGTCCTTACCATGTTGTGTCATATCTGTATCCGTGCAACATACTTTAGCAATGATGTTGTGTGGTCGATTATAAATTAAGGAAGCCTGGGAGAAATCTATCTCCAGTTTCAAATTTTTATTCAATTCTTGTTTTTTCCTTCTATTCAATTCCTTGTTTCAAATTTATCCTGATTTATTTCTTTGATCACAAATATCGTCTTTCTGACATCCCTGCCAACAATGACTTTACAAATCTTAAACTGAATGGTAAAACCTTCAACTCATAAAAATGCAATAGAACTTACTAAAATTAAAATCCCATTAATATGGTGCAGATAAGTAAACAAAATGAGAAACCATTAAAGAAAATACGGACATACCAATGAGCAATTGGTGATGCATTGCCAACACAATATTGCAGTCAACATGATGGAGTCGTATGTAAAAGTTGTCGATCCTGAGTAGGTCACGTCCTTCTCCGTAAAGTTCTCTGTCATGCCTTGCAAGATGACAGTAAAATACATGAACTAGTCCAAAAACATTTACACAACAATGAATAGAGCATAAACAAATTAATATAAGAACGCAAAACCTTAACATTGAGACAGCACCTATAGAACATTCATTTAAAAATAGAATCTTGGTTAATAGCGACACCACATAGTTCAAGCTCCACAAGAACCAAAATGAAAGCAACAGTTCCATACTATCCAACAAATAATTTCTTCAGTAAAATTGCTAGGAGAACCTAAGCCTAGACTGTCACTTTTTCTTAAAGACAGATCAATCTTGATTTGACTAATATCTATAACATACTTTCTTGTATTGGACAATACTGATACAATATGGTTTGACATACACATTTCGATACCAATCGATATTGACCGATATCGACGTTGAAGATCCTTTTTCTCGTCAAAAAAGGTTAAAAAATAAAATAATAATAGTGTCAACTTAATGATTTACTGACAATATTACATTATATATCGGTATGATTTCTTACTGATAAAATTTAACCAGTCCTTTCTGAAAGTTATATATCTATAAATTCACAACATTCATCCATGTGTTAATATTATTCTATTTAAAACTAACATAAGCAACATATAAAATTGTCTAAATGTGAACAATTACGGTTCTAGTTCCCAAATCATGCTCCATTTTCTACTAAAAGTCACCATCCAATTTTGCTTCCAAGCATCAGTATGCAACCCTTGCAATATAGCACACCCCAAACGGAACCACAGTTCACCTACAAACCTGTCATGTAACAAACTGATCTTGCCCAACTCCAAGTTTAAAAAAAACAAAACATAAATATAGAAACATACCCGTTGAGTTTCCTTAACAGTACCATTTTCTTCCTTAATTAAACTACTACAAGGAAAGGAAAGGAAGAAGAAGAAAATGGCCCTTCCCTTGTTTAAGTTTGCAGCATTTTTCCTACTTGCCAGCTTCATTGCAGCATTCTTTCCCTTTTGTCATGCCCCGGTTCCAATAATGACTCGAGGCACGTGATACTTCTCCCTAGGCTATGCAACTGTACAATGAATACCGTATTGTACCCTACGATTGTCGCCCGTAAGGTCCCGGATAGACATAGATATAAGACATAATCATAGAAATTCTACAATTGACATGACATTCATTTATCCAGACATTCGGTGTGATCCAATGGTTTCTCTCCCATCCCAATGCAACCTATTCTAGACATTCGGATTCCATAGAAACTATCCCTTAAACGGGAGTTTTAAAAGTCAAGTCGCATTCAAGTAATAGTTTCGTCCTTTCTAAAACTACAAAAGTCCAAAAAGGTATTGGAATCAAGAAAAATTCCAAAGTATCAATTTGGACAATGATTTCTAAGAATCCCTCCGATGTTATAGATCGAAGATGGATGGTTCCATGATCTATAACTTAGGTCAGGAGTTTCTAAGGAGTCTGAATTGTCGGAAAGAGACTAACTCTGGAAATTCTCAAAAATTTCGACAGTGTCTCCTTTGTATTTATTGACCCGGAAATAAATTCGATACAAGTAAACACAAAAGATATATATAATGGGCACGTCGACCCCTTCGGTGGAGCAACTCTCAATACCGGCCACGCAATATAAGATATCCGGGTACGTCGACCCCTTCGGTGGAGCAACTCTCAACACCGGAAAGCACTCATCCATATATATATATATGATTTAATAAACTTTCTTACCATTGTAGGCAAACTAGCAAGCAAGCAAGCAATTTTATTTTGATTATGGCAATGTGCATTACCTAAAAGGCAATCAAATCTCAAGAAATACACTTGTTTGTAATGCGAAGATACCAAGATGTAAATTTCTCATTGTTAACATAAACTAAGTAATTTGTTTACTTGTGATAATGGCTAAATTAATCTAAGTGTTCAATTTTGATTTTGCATTTGCTACAATCCACATTTAGCCTCCTAAAGATACCAAAGGAGTTTTAAAATTGAGGTTAAGTAAACGTAGGGTCATCCTAACATATATATATATCCCTAATGGCCATTTTTGACTAAATAATGGTGTCAAACATGTCAATTTAGCATATTTCTATAATGCGGACAGAATTGAATTATTATGCTAAATTACAACTTGTTAATCTTATATATTCAAGGTTATCCTCAAATTAAAATACCATATCAAGGAATGTAAGTTCCATGTAAACAAAAGAAAATTTTGTGTATAGGTTGTGTCCTGTTGTGTCTATATATATACATGTCAAGTATAGATATAATTCTTGGATTGAATCTTCATAATACCACTTGAAATTAGAGCTGAAATGTCCATACATTCATATGTGTATTATTCCTAGGTTGTAATTCATACACACAATTGCTCGTATATACACTCACATATAATATCGAGTTGAGACCATTCATGTATTGAGTCCTAATCATTTATTCACAAAGTACTCATTTGTCTACATATACATATATACATATGTACATCAATTTCAATTTCCAATTACTCATATCCATATATTGAATTTAACCATAACTTACTTAAATTCCAGAATTAAATATCTATCATTTTAATTCATGCAATTTAGAAAATTAGGTTTTTGAACAATTTCTAGGAGAAAGAGAGAGATGGAGGACTTGTCTTGTTCTTTGATTACTTTTCCTATGAAAGAAATTCCTCTTAAGACCCAAATTCAGGACCTAATACACAGAAATTGAAATTTGGGTTATTACAATAACCTAGAATAAATTTGAAATGAGTTTGGGAAAGGAAGAAGGAATAAAGAGGATGTAGAGGAAGAAAGAGGAGGTTGGGGGGTGGTCGACCGACGGCCGACGGTCGGCGCCGCCGGTGCCGGCGCAGCCCACAGCAGCAGCCGCAGTGCAGCAGCAGCAGCACAGCGGAAGCCGCAGCAAATGCAGCAGCAGCAGCAAGGAGGGGAGTGAAGAGAAGAAGGAGAGGAGAAGAATAATAATAATAATAATAATAATAATAATAATAATAAGAGAGAGAGGAAGAGGAGTGTTCACCTGGACTTAGAGAAGGGGAGAATGGGTTCTCTCTCTCACTTCCATACGGATAAATGAAGGGAAGGTATGAGGAATGACTAAATTGCCCTTTGGGCTTAGTTATTAGAGGGTTTAGCCATATGGCCTCTCCCTCATGCATGGGTGCCACATTGGGAGTCATCAAAAATACAAAATTAGCATTTTGTATGAGGGGGCAAATGAAAAGGAAATTTGATTTATGGAAAAATCAATATAGAATTTTTTAAAAAGGCTTGAAATTTAATTAATATATATATATAATAAAAAAAAGGTTATGACACCTTTTCTGCTGAAGCTGCTGTTAGGAAGTATCAGTTTGATGTGAGTATAGACTTTGTTGTGCAAGTGTACGTGTATATATATATATATATATATTTTTTTTTTTTTTTTTTTTTTTTTTTTTTTACGTGTATATATATATATATATATATATATATATATATATATATATATATATATATATATATATATATATATATATATAGGCTAGCTGCTTTTGTTCATGCATATCTATCTATCTATATTTTGTTGTTGTGCAGTAGTTGCTGCAACTGGGCAGAAATCCAAACTGATTCATTCTTTCAAAATTGAAATAATCTTTAAATTTAATTTTACTCAAAGTTCTCAGAATAGTTTACCATCCAGTCCATGCTAGAAATAGCTTTGGACCCAAGTTTGTTCTATCTTTGGCGAGTTAAACATAAACGTGTACATAAGAACAGTAGACTTCGCTACCCTAAGGATCAGCAAAGGTTGACCACCGATAATCGAATGTATGATCCCACAAATAGCATTTGATGCCAATGTAGGATCAATAATAGAAGACCATCTCTCAATGAAATGAGAGTAAGGTTGCATTCACTATAACTCTTTCCAGATTAATATTTGAAGCCTTGTGATAATGGGATGCCTTATGCTTGTTCCTGGTGATGTCCATGTTTAATTTCCTTTTAAAAGATCTGATGTCCTTTTTAGAGCATCCTTCTTTCATATACCACAATGTACAGCTGTTAAGGTAGATGAATTTTTCTTGCTATTGAAGTTAATTTAAGTTATAGTACATAGGTCAAAATAGTATTGAAGTTTCAAAGAAGAAAATGGTTTTTGTTAGTATTACTGAGATCATGTTCCTTAACAAAACGAATGGAAGGAAATATGGAAACAACCATACCTAAAATATTGGAATAAAAGTTTTGTTGTTGTATTTACTAATTAAAATAAATCACATTCTCTTTGGAAAGAAAGATAAGGGACCTTTCACTCATATTTTGCCAGCCAAGATCACATATGCAGATTGTTATCATGAGCATAATATATACTGGCAGAAGATTAAATGAAGGTATGGGATAACTTAATGTACTTGAAAAGTGAGAACTGGAATGGCCAGGGAAATTTGTGGAATATATTGATGTACCGTATCTTTATATATTAATCCATTCTTTTTCGCTAACCATGTTTTCACATAATATTTTGTAAATGGTATTTATCTTTGTCCATATATTTACTATCAAATCTTGATCTCTTTTCTATGACCATCTTTTTGGCATATCATATCCATACAAATTTGATGGACTTCTAGTATATTTCTAAATTGATTCAGATTCTAACCATATTCTTAGATCAATCTACTCCAACATTTTAAATAAGGCTATAGAAAATTCATGGTTAAAAGATGTGCTCATAAATTTAATAATCACATGGTAAGCAAAAAGGAGGAGGTCAGAATGGGCTCAAATTCCCATATGACTCCTTACTTTGTATTTACAGCAAAAACAAAGGAAAGCATATTTACATGATCCAAAGCTCTAGAAGAGTATCTCTGATCAAAGGAACAAACCCAACTCAAATATCCAACAACTGGATACTAAGACCAATTAGAACTGGCAAGAGAAATTGGAGAACCTTGTCACCGTGGACTGCTCTAGCATTCAATTCGTGGTCAAGAAAAAAAACCCAAATAATTATCGATTCTTCTTCTAAACCCAAACTAAAAAAGGAAACCTTTATATCCTGATGCTTACAAAAGCCCCAATTATTATGTTTATCAGAGATCGATTCTACCTCTAAACACTAGATAATATATCAAAAAAAATTAAAAAAATGATAGGTCAGGATGAAGGAGTGAGAGGTAACCTAGACGACGACAGTGACGGGGGCCCAGACGATCGAAAATATCCTAAACTCCCGTGGCTCAAGTTTGCCGGATCCGACGACCCCGAGAACTGCTCGACGAAGTCCGGTGATTTTCTTACCACCGTACCGAACGTCTTTCCTAGTGGTCGAGTTGCCAACACCACCATCCTCATCACTGATTCTGGCACATCCCTTGGACTCTGAGTCGTCGGTGGCCGGTACACTGCAGGTCTGCCGAGTCCTCGAGACTGGAGCCAACCAGATCCAGTGGATCTGCCGAGTCCCCGAGACTGTCGCCTCTACCGCGGCTCTATGTGACAGTAATCCCCTTCTGCCCTAATCTTTGAGAGAATGAGAGAGAGGGAGAAAGGAAAATAGAAGAGAGAGAGAAAGGAGAAAAGAGAGTTTAGAAAAAATAAATAAGAAGTGATGGAGGGGAAAACCTTTCTATCATGGATGTAGAGCCAAAATATGGAAGAAAACATAGAAATGAAAAAAAGTGGGGAAAAATGAAATTTGGAACATACAAACATATAAATGTTATAGATTCTACATCATTCAGAAAATGCTATACATAGATATTTTTATAGCACTACAGAAAGAACTCTATTGTTGATAATATTCTATAGCGGGGACACTTGAACACTATAGAAAAATTGCTATTATAGGCCATATTTGTTGTAGTGAATTCATTGAAATAGTTCGCAACTGTTTTTGGGTCATGTGATTAATTATCTTTCATTATCTTTCCGACTTTCATGCAAGGTGTCAATCAGCAACTCAACGAGTAAACATAGCATACAGTCCTTTTATTAAACGTGAAGCTAAAAGATCTTCGAAGGGTTCAACACTACTCACATTCATAAGATGATTTTCACCACGATCGCATAGCCTTCCAAGCGATCCTTCGCATAATCCCAAGTCCAAAAAGTCTTCATCGAACCAATTATCCATTATAAGGCATCTTGCGGATCGGGATACTACACTATTACAGAGAATACATGTGATGGTTTACCATGTGTTCATCAAAGAATCAATGCACACTCAATGGTCAAGAACCTATAATTCAAAGCTTCTTTTCTACTGCTGATCTCTACACAGTGACCTCTTCCTTCTACTATATGTGGGCTATATGGAAGACTAGGAATGATGTGATATTTTGTCATTCCGCAATTTGTAACATAAATATATATCATCAGTGAAGCTACCAGACTTCAAGAGGCATATGAAGCTTACTATGCAAATCGAGTATCTCCTACCAATCTGGCTTAAACTTTAAATACACCGATATCATGGCGACCATGTCCAAAATAATTATTGAAAGATTAACGTTGATAATGCTTACCTCAACTCAAAATGGAAGGAGATGCCGTTTGTTGTGATAATATTGAAGGTGTGTTCCAAATTGCATTCACATCGTTCCATGAAGGGGGCAGTTTGTTAGAAGATGAAGGTGTTGCTCTAAGCAGGGTAGAGCTACCTAGGGGCTGTGGTGGGCTCCAGCCCCCACCCCCAACCATTTTTTTCATATATAATTTTTATTTGAGTGTATCCATAGCCAACCCACCATAACCTAACCTAGTCCACCCTAATTTAGAATCCTAGCTCCGTCCCTAGCTCTGAGTCGCTCTTCAACTCTGTAAAACAAAAATGTTGCATAATGTGCTCCTCGAAGGTGACTGTAAGCCCCTCATAGATGCCACTCAATTCAAGAAGATGGATACACTTTGAATATTGTTGATAATATTCTATAGCGGGGACACTTGAACGCAATAAAAAAATTGCTATTTTAGGCTATATTTGTTGTAGTGAATTCATTAAAATAGTTTGCAACAGCTTTTAGGTCATGTGATTAATTATCTTTCATTATCTTTTCGACTTTCATGCAAGGTGTCATTTAGCAACTCAACGAGTAAACATAGCATACAGTCTTTTTATTAAGCGTGAAGCTAAAGGATCTTCGAAGGGTTCAACACTACTCACATTCATAAGATGATTACCACCACGATCGCATAGCCTTCCAAGCGATCGTTCGTATAATCGCAAGTCCAAAAAGGCTTCATCAAACCAACTATACATCATAAGGCATCTTGCGGATCGGGATACTACACTATTACAGAGAATGCATGTGATGGTTTACCAAGTGTTCATCTAAGAATCAATGCACACTCAACGATCAAGAACCTATAATTCAAAGCTTCTTTTCTGCTGCTGATCTCTACTCAGTGACCTCTTCCTTCTACTATACGTGGGCTATATGGAAGACTAGGAATGATGTGATATTTCGTCATTCCGTAATTTGTAACATAAATATATATCATCAGTGAAGCTACCAGACTTCGAGAGGCATATGAAGCTTACTATGCAAATCGAGTATCGCCCACCAATCTGGCTTCAACATTAAATACACTGATATCATGGCGACCATCTCTAAAAAATTTATTGGAAGATTAACTTTGATGATGCTTACCTCAACACAGAATGGGAGGAGATGCCATTTGTTGTGATAATATTGAAGGTGTGTTCAAAATTGCATTCACATCGTTCCATGCAGGGGCAGTTTGTTAGAAGATGAAGGTGTTGCTCTAAGCAGGACAGAGCTACCTAGGGGCTGTGGTGGGCTCCAGCCCCCACCCCCCCCAACCATTTTTTTTCATATATATATATTTTATATTTTTTATATGAGTGTATCCATAGCCAACCCACCACAACCTAACCTATTCCACCCTAATTTAGAATCCTAGCTCTGTCCCTAGCTCTGAGTCACTCTTCAACTCTGTAAAACAAAAATGTTGCATAATATGCTCCTCGAAGGTTACTATAAGCCCCTCATAGATGCCACTCAATTCAAGAAGATGGATACACTTTGAATATTGTTGATAATATTCTATAGCGGGGACACTTGAATGCCATAGTAAAATTACTACTGTAGGCCATATTTGTTGTAGTAAATTTATTGAAATAGTTCGCAACAGCTTTTTGGTCATGTAATTAATTATCTTTCATTATCTTTCTGACTTTCATGCAAGCTGTCATTCAGCAACTCAACGAGTAAATACAGCATATAGTCCTTTTATTAAGCGTGAAGCTAAAGGATCTTCGAAGGGTTCAACACTACTCACATTCTTAAGACGATTCCCACCACGATCGCATAGCCTTCCAAGCGATCCTTCGCATAATCCCAAGTCCAAAAAGGCTTCATCGAACCAACAATCCACCATAAGGCATCTTGCGGATTGGAATACTACACTATTACAGAGAATGCATGTGATGGTTTACCAAGTGTTTATCAAAGAATCAATGCACACTCAATGGTCAAGAACCTATAATTCAAAGCTTCTTTTCTGCTGCTGATGTCTACTCAGTGGCCTCTTCCTTCTACTATACATGGGCTATATAGAAGACTAGGAATGATGTGATATTTTGTCACTCCGTAATTTGCAACATAAATATATATCATCAGTGAAGCTACCAGACTTCAAGAGGCATATGAAGCTTACTATGCAAATTGAGTTTCTCCCACCAATCTGGCTTCAACTTTAAATACAGTGATATCATGGCGACCATCTCCAAAATAATTATTGGAAGATTAACTTTGATGATGGTTACCTCAACGCAAAATGGGAGGAGATGTCGTTTGTTGTGATAATATTGAAGGTGTGTTCCAAATTGCATTCACATCGTTCCATGAAGGGGACAGTTTGTTAGAAGATGAAGGTGTTGCACTAAGCAGGACAGGGCTACCTAGGGGCTGTGGTGGGCTCCAACCCCCACCCCCCAACCATTTTATATATATATATATATTTTTTATATATTTTTTATACGAGTGTATCCATAGCCAACCCACCACAACCTAACCTAGTCCACCCTAATTTAGAATCCTAGCTCCGTCCCTAGCTCTGAGTCACTCTTCAACTCTGTAAAACAAAAAGGTTGCATAATGTGCTCCTCGAAGGTGACTGTAAGCCCCTCATAGATGCCACTTAATTCAAGAAGATGGATACACTTTGAATATTGTTGATAATATTCTATAGCGGGGACACTTGAACGCAATAGAAAAATTGCTATTTTAGGCTATATTTGTTGTAGTGAATTCATTGAAATAGTTCGCAACAGCTTTTAGGTCATGTGATTAATTATCTTTTATTATCTTTCCGACTTTCATGCAAGGTGTCATTCAGCAACTCAACGAGTAAACATAGCATACAGTCCTTTTATTAAGCGTGAAGCTAAAGGATCTTCGAAGGGTTCAACACTACTCACATTCATAAGACGATTCCCACAACGATCGCATAGCCTTCCATGCGATCCTTTACATAATCCTAAGTCCAAAAAGGCTTCATCGAACCAACTATCCATCATAAGCCATCTTGCAGATCGGAATACTACACTATTACAGAGAATGCATGTGATGGTTTACCAAGTGTTCATCAAAGAATTAATGCACACTCAACGGTCAAGAACCTATAATTCAAAGCTTCTTTTCTGCTGTTGATCTCTACTCAGTGACCTCTTCCTTCTACTATACGTGGGCTATATGGAAGACTAGGAATGATGTGATATTTCGTCATTCCGCAATTTGTAACAGAAATATATATCATCAGCGAAGCTACCAGACTACAAAGGCATATGAAGCTTACTATGCAAATCGAGTATCTCCCTCCAATCTGGCTTCAACTTTAAATACACTGATATCATAGCGACCATCTCCAAAAAAATTATTGGAAGATTAACTTTGATGATGCTTACCTCTACGCAAAATGAGAGGAGATGCCATTTGTTGTGATAATATTGAAGGTGTGTTCCGAATTGCATTCACATCGTTCCATGAAGGGGGCAGTTTATTAGAAGATGAAGGTGTTGCTCTAAGCAGGGCAGAGCTACCTAGGGGCTGTGGTGGGCTCCAGCCCCACCCCCCCAACCTTTTTTTTTCATATATATATATTTTATATTTTTTATATGAGTGTATCCATAGCCAACCCACCACAACCTAACCTAGTCCACCCTAATTTAGAATCCTAGCTCCGTCCCTAGCTCTTAGTCGCTCTTCAACTATGTAAAACAAAAATGTTGCATAATGTGCTCCTCGAAGGTGACTGTAAGCCCCTCATAGATGCCACTCAATTCAAGAAGATGGATACACTTTGAATATTGTTGATAATATTCTATAGCGGGGACACTTGAACGCTATAGAAAAATTGCTATTGTAGGCCATATTTGTTGTAGTGAATTCGTTGAAATAGTTCGCAACAGCTTTTGGGTCATGTGATTAAATATCTTTCATTATCTTTCCGAATTTCATGCAAGGTGTCATTCAGCAACTCAACGAGTAAACATAGCATACATTTATTTTATTAAGTGTGAAGCTAAAGGATCTTCGAAGGGTTCAACACTGCTCACATTCATAAGACGATTTCCACCACGATCGCATAGCCTTCCAAGCGATCCTTCGCATAATCCCATGTCCAAAAAAGGTTCATCGAACCAACTATCTATCATAAGGCATCTTGCGGATCGGAAGACTACACTATTACAGAGAATGCATGTGATGGTTTACCAAGTGTTCATCAAAGTATCAATGCACACTCAATGGTCAAGAACCTATAATTCAAAGCTTCTTTTCTGTTGCTGATCTATACTCAGTGACCTCTTCCTTCTACTATACGTGGGCTATATGGAAGACTAGGAATGATTTGATATTTCATCATTCCGCAATTTGTAACATAAATATATATCATCAGTGAAGCTACTGTTGGAGTGGGTGGGGTTCCCAACCTATGTGGAGAAGACCCCGGAGTGCGACGAGCGCCGTTCGTGTGTCGAAGAAGCTCGGAAAGTAGGCGACGCGGAGTCGCTACTACTGTTGCTGCTCCTGAAGGAGTTTCTGGCCTGGGCCTGCCGAGTGCGGCCCGAACTCGGTCCCAGGCCGAGTTCTGGCCGAACTCGGTCTGGCTGCTCCAGGACTTGGCGAGTAGGTGCTGGCTGCCCGACACAGAGTTCTGGCCGAACTCTGTGTCGTCGGGGGCTGATGCGGGAATTTGGATGAGTTTTTATCATTGGATCAAATCAAACGGTCCAGGTTTGCTGCGGGATTAGGGAGTTAAGTTGAGATTTCTCAACCCTAATTCATAACGCAAGTAACACAACTTTGAGAGAGGAAGGAGGCAAGAGTGCCATTACAACTTCGGAGAAGAAGACGGAGGATTGAAGGTCGCTATTCGAAGGAGATCGTGTTCGGGTAATCTCTACTCGTCGTTCTCGCTCTTCGTAGCCTTGTAATCGTTGTTCTTATCTCTGAGTGTTGTGGGGATCCGATTTGGATCGGGAGGAGTTTGTAGAGGGTGTAATTCTTCTATTCCATTAGTGGAGGCTTCTCAGGATTGGACTCCGATCGTCCCGGGGTTTTTCCCGCAAGGGTTTTCTACGTCAAAAATTCTCTGTGTCTGCGTGGATTTTTTTGTGTGTTTGTTTTCTGGGTTCGTGCGTTGTATTGCTCGGTCCTCTCACAGGTACTCTCCGGTTTGGAGAAAGGTTTCCGCGCTTCTTTCCCAACAGAGTGCTATCAAAGCAAGGTTCTGGAATTCAGAAGGGTGTCAGGAGTTGACAGAAACCAGAGAGGAGAGATGGACGCGAAGCCGGTGCGCATGGTGAACCTGAATGGCACCAATTATCACTATTGGCGGACCAAGATAAAAGATTTGCTATTTGTCAAGAAGCTGCATCTACCCGTGTTTGCATCCGAGAGGCCTAGTGATAAATTCGAGGAGGACTGGACATTCGAGCACATACAGGTGTGTGGGTACATAAGGCAGTTTGTTGATGAGAACGTGTACAATCACGTTGCCAATATTGAGCACGCGAAGACGTTGTGGGATAAGCTGGAGTCTTTGTACGCGAAAAAGACCGGGGTAAACAAGCTGTTCCTGATCCGGACGATGATGGATCTGCGGTACAAAGACGGGGCATCTATTTCGGATCACTTGAGTGAGTTTCAGGGCGTGGTTGACCAGCTATCTTCTATGGAAGTCAAGTTCGACGACGAAGTTCAGGGACTGTGGCTGCTGTGTACATTGCCAGACTCGTGGGAGACCGTACGAGTATCTATGATCGCTTCTGCTCCAGAGGGCGTGGTCAGTCTGGAGTTTGCCAAGAGCGGAGTGTTGAATGAAGAGATGCGGAGACGTTCTCAGGGCACTTCATCCACATCCCACCACTCAGAGGCACTTGTTTCAGAGAGCCGCGGAAGGGGCAAAAGCAGGGGTCCAGGTGGTGGCAGAGACAAGAGCAGGGGGAAGTCCAAGGGTCGTTACGAGGACTCAGAGTGTTACCATTGCAGTAAGAAGGGCCATATTAAGCGGAATTGTTTCGCTTGGAAGAGAGAGAAGAAGGGCGACAAGGGGAAGCAAGAAGAGAACACTACAGTGGCGGCCTCGGTGCATGGAGGCGATGTGATCGTCGTAGGTGATGAGGTCATTACTAACCTTGCCTGCGATAACAATTCTTGGCTGGTAGACTCAGGGGCTTCAGCGCATGTATCTCACAATAGGGCACTGTTTGCCACTTACACGACAGGCGACTGTGGCGTGTTGAATATGGGCAACGGAGATGTGTCGAAGGCGGTTGCCGTTGGAGATGTGCATTTGAGAACGAAGACGGGTGCGGTTCTTGTTCTCAAGGATGTTCGTCATGTCCCTGATATCCGTTTCAACCTGGTGTCGGTTGGAAGGTTGGATGACGAGGGTTTCTTCAGTCTCTTCGGGAATAGTCAGTGGAAGCTTTCCAGAGGTTCGATGGTGATTGCCAGAGGAAGCAAGAAGTTTGGTCTCTACTATATGGAGGGGAGCGCAGAGGGGGCACAGGAGGTGAGCGCAGTCAGTGATGCATCTACCGAGTTGTGGCACAGGCGGCTCGGCCGTATCAGCGAGAAGGGGATGAGCTACTTAGTGAACAGGAAGGTGATTCCGGGGCTCAGGTCTACAAAGTTGGAGAAGTGCACGCACTGTTTAGCTGGGAAGCAAAATAGGGTGTCTTTCCAAAGTCACCCAAGTTCGAGGAAGCCGGCGTTGCTCGAGTTGATTCACTCGGATGTCTGCGGTCCTATGAAGGTAAAATCTCTTGGTGGTGCTTCTTACTTTGTAACCTTTATTGATGACTATTCCAGGAAGGTTTGGGTCTATGCCTTAAAGACCAAGGATCAGGTGCTGCCTACTTTCAAGGAGTTTCAGGCCTCTGTTGAAAGGGAGACGGGCAAGAAGTTGTTGTGTGTTCGGTCCGACAATGGCGACGAATACATCGGTCCCTTTGATGCGTATTACAGAGAGCAAGGGATACGACACCAGAAGACTCCGCCAAAGACACCTCAGCTAATTGGTGTAGCGGAGCGCATGAACAGGATACTAATGGAGAGGGTGCGGTGTTTGCTGTCAGAAGCAAACTTGCCAGGCAGTTATTGGGGTGAGGCTCTTCTCACAGCTGCTTATATTATTAATTTGTCTCCTAGTGCTCCTTTGCAGGGTGATGTGCCTGACAAAGTATGGTACGACAAAGAGCCGTCATACAATCACCTACGGGCGTTTGGTTGTAAGGCCTTCGTGCATGTACCGAAGGACGAGAGGACCAAACTTGAGCCGAAGACGAGGCGATGCATCTTTGTCGGCTACGGTCGGGATGAGTTTGGCTATAGACTCTACGACCCAGTGGAAGGAAAGCTCTACAGAAGCAGGGACGTGGTGTTCGTCGAGGATCAGACCATGACCAACACTCAGGATTCCGAGACGCCTTCTGAGGCTGAGGAATTGCCTGAGTTAGAGTCATTTCGCTTCGAGCAGTTTCCAGAGGACATCGCAGAGGATCCAGTTATGGGGGAGCCGATACATGGAGTTGCTCCCAACCTTGACCATCAGCCTGCTGATGGTGGTCAGGGTGTCCCTCAGGAGGATGAGCATGCCGGAGAGGCGGTTCCTGAAGGGAAGGAGGCTGTCGGTATACAGCCAGCACCAGTGGCTCCACTGAGAAGGAGCGACAGGGATCGTCGACCATCTACGAGATACTCACCAGATGAGTATGTGCTATTGACTGACGGAGGAGAGCCCGAAAGTTTTGCAGAGGCTATGGAAGACGAACACAGGCAGGAGTGGATGGTGGCTATGCAGGAGGAGATGAGTTCCTTGCACACCAATTCCACTTATGATCTGGTGCGGTTACCAAAGGGCAAGAAGGCTTTAAAGAATCGATGGGTGTTCAGAGTGAAGCAGACGGATGATGCTACTCGCCCTCGATACAAAGCAAGGCTAGTAGTCAAAGGCTACGGTCAGCGAAAAGGCGTGGATTATGATGAGATCTTTTCGCCTGTCGTCAAGCATTCGTCTATTCGGGTGGTGCTAGCATTAGCAGCCAGTCTCGACTTGGAGGTCGAGCAGATGGACGTGAAGACGGCATTCCTCCACGGTGATCTTGAGGAGGAGTTGTACATGGAGCAGCCAGAGGGATTCTGTGAGAAGGGCAAGTCACATTTGGTCTGCCGGTTGAGGAAGAGCTTGTATGGTCTGAAGCAGGCTCCGAGGCAGTGGTACAGGAAGTTCGAGTCGTTTATGGGGGAGCATGGTTATGCACGGACGACGTCGGATCATTGTGCATTTGTGAGGTATTTTGCCGATGATGATTTCATCATTTTGTTGCTCTATGTAGATGATATGCTATTAGTGGGTCGGAATGCCACTAGGATAGCGGAGCTGAAGCGCCAACTGGGCGCGGCCTTCTCTATGAAGGATTTGGGCGCAGCGAAGACTATTCTTGGGATGGAGATCAGCCGAGAGAGAGAGTCCAAGCTGCTACACTTGTCCCAAACGAAGTACATTCACCGGGTACTTCAGCGTTTCAGGATGTACGGGTCGAAGAAAGTGAGTTCCCCCCTCGCGGCTCACTTTAAGCTCACTGAGGAACAGTGTCCATCTACCGAGGACGAAAAGGAAGATATGGAGCGGGTTCCATATGCCTCAGCTGTGGGAAGTCTTATGTATGCTATGGTGTGTACGAGGCCAGATATTGCTCATGCAGTTGGTACGGTTAGCAGGTATCTTTCAAATCCTGGAAGGATACATTGGAGTGCGGTCAAGTGGATTCTACGTTATCTTCAGGGCACTGCTGGTTGGAGACTTTCCTTTGGTGGTGACGAGCCGAAGCTGGTTGGGTATACCGACGCTGATATGGCTGGAGATGTAGACACGAGGCGATCGACTTCGGGCTACGTGATGATGTTTGCGGGAGGAGCAGTATCGTGGCAGTCGCGATTGCAGAAGTGTGTTGCCTTGTCAACGACAGAGTCAGAGTACATTGCGGCGACGGAGGCTTGCAAGGAGCTGTTGTGGATGAAGAAGCTGCTGTAGGAAATGGGACTGAAGCAAGAGTAGTATACTTTGCTTTGCGACAGTCAGAGTACGATCCACCTTGTGAAGAATCAGACCTTTCATAGCCGGTCCAAGCACATCGAGACCCGGTATCATTGGATACGGGATGTGGTTGAAAAGAAGGACGCGGAGCTTGAGAAGGTTCATACAGATGACAACGGAGCTGATATGTTCACGAAGATTCTACCAAGGGGGAAGTTTGAGTACTGCAGGCAGGTCGTCGGGATGACGACATCCTCCCCATAGTTGTGAAGGGGGAGATTTGTTAGAGTGGGTGGGGTTCCCAACCTATGTGGAGAATACCCCGGAGTGCGACGAGCGCCGTTCGTGTGTCGAAGAAGCTCGGGAAGTAGGCGACGCGGAGTCGCTACTGCTGCTGCTGCTCCTAAAGGAGTTTCTGGCCTGGGCCTGCCGAGTTCGGCCCGAACTCGGTCCCAGGCCGAGTTCTGGCCGAACTCGGTCTGGCTGCTCCAGGACTTGGCGAGTAGGTGCTGGCTGCCCGACACAGAGTTCTGGCCGAACTCTGTGTCGTCGGGGGCTGATGCGGGAATTTGGATGAGTTTTCATCATTAGATCAAATCAAACGGTCCAGGTTTGCTGCGGGATTAGGAAGTTAAGTTGAGATTTCTCAACCCTAATTCATAACGCAAGTAACACAACTTTGAGAGAGGAAGGAGGCAAGAGTGCCATTACAACTTCGGAGAAGAAGACGGAGGATTGAAGGTCGCTATTCGAAGGAGATCGTGTTCGGGTAATCTCTACTCGTCGTTCTCGCTCTTCGTAGCCTTGTAATCGTTGTTCTTATCTCTGAGTGTTATGGGGATCCGATTTGGATCGGGAGGAGTTTGTAGAGGGTGTAATTCTTCTATTCCATTAGTGGAGGCTTCTCAGGGTTGGACTCCGATCGTCCCGTGGTTTTTCCCGCAAGGGTTTTCCACGTCAAAAATTCTCTGTGTCTGCGTGGATTGTTTTGTGTGTTTGTTTTCTGGGTTCGTGCGTTGTATTGCTCGGTCCTCTCGCAGGTACTCTCCGGTTTGGGGAAAGGTTTTCGCGCTTTTTTCCCAACAGCTACCAGACTTTAAGAGGCATATGAAGCTTACTATGCAAATCGAGTTTCTCCCACCAATCTGGCTTCAACTTAAAATACACTGATATCGTGGCGACCATCTCCAAAAAAATTATTGGAAGATTAACTTTGATGATGCTTACCTCAACGCAAAATGGGAGGAGACGCCGTTTGTTGTGATAATATTGAAGGTGTGTTCCAAATTGCATTCACATCGTTCCATGAACACCCTCCAACCGTTTTTTTTCATATATATATTTTATATATTTTTTATATGATTGTATCCAGAGCCAACCCACCACAACCTAACCTAGTCCATCCTAATTTAGAATCCTAGCTCCGTCTCTAGCTCTGAGTCGCTCTTGAACTCTGTAAAACAAAAATGTTGTATAATGTGCTCCTCGAAGGTGACTGTGAGCCCCTCATAGATGCCACTCAATTCAAGAAGATGGACACACTTTGAAGGGTCCGTCATGTTATAGAAGGACGGGCAACTACTTCTAACTAAAATGGAATCTCAATTGCCTACCCGCCTAGAATGGCTAACACAGTGACTCATCATTTGGCTTTTGAGGCCTTAATGTCATCAAAATCTGTAATATATATAAGCTCAGTGAAGAGTTATCTTCTTCTATTCTAAGTCATATACACACAGTGACACAAATATGACTAAAGCTTTATCATTTTAGTAATGGAGTTATTCATTAAAAAAAAATATTAGGAATGAGAATTGGGACAGAAAAGATAGCCGTCTGGAAAGCCTAATTATATTTTTTTGACCTTATATATATATTAAAAATAATAAAAAATCGGGTGGGGTCAACTGACCCCACATCGCTTAATGTGCGTCCGCCAGTGCATATGGCTGCCTGTCACTGTACTCTTTCGATTGTTTGTAACCCTTGTCGAACTATTGTGTAATGCACAACCCTGCTACATACGTAATTAGAATATGAGGTCAAACTGATAGCAATTGTATAGTATTTGTTTCTCGACTGGATGTTATAATGCACGTAGACGAAGTGGCTTGTAATCCAAATGTGTATGAATGTTGTTCTTTTATGGGCTGTGAACATCTTCTTCTCGCCTTCCTGCACGGGACGCGTAGGGTTTGGCAGACATGACAAGGAGATAGCCAAGAAAACATGATCTGATATAAAGTTGAATGGCACATTCTTCAAGGCCATCGATAAATAATTTTTTTAATGCTTCTTTTTTGTTGAAAGTTTCATTATATATATATATATATATATATATATATATATATATATACTAGTCATGAAGGCCAAAGCCTGTAGACCAAGTTCATGAAGGCCAGATACTTCAAACACATCCACCCAACGATGGCCACCGCCAACAGCAGATCCTCCGCGGCTTGGCGTCGCATTTTACGAGGCCGCGAATGGGCTGAGCCCGTGATCAGACTTCGGCTGGGTTCGGGCGAGGCCAACCCCTTCCTGGAACGGTGGACAGGTGACAGTCTCATTCCGAACATAACCGACTCCCCCAGAAACAGCAAGATAAAAGACCTTTGGAATCCAACCAATATCGGCTGGAATTGGGACCGGATTCGTGATTGGTCCGGCAACGCAACTGTCGACAGCATTCGCCAGTACGGTCTTAGCATTGGATCCAACGCCGACAAACTGATGTGGTCGCTGGCTGCCTCCGGAGCCTTCTCCGTTCGTTCGGCAAGACTCATGATCCAAGAGAATGGGCCTGACCTATTCATCAAGCGTTACTGGCACTCTTGTATCCCTAAGAAATGGTCCTTCCTTCTGTGGAGAGTCATGAAAAAGAAACTGCCCACCGACGACAACCTAAATTCTATCGGCTTCAGCCTGGCATCCGCGTGCAATTGCTGCACCGAGCGCCAGACGGAAACTATAGACCACATCTTCCAGGAGGGAAGTCTCCCGGACAAAATCTGGAACACCCTCAACCACAAATACAACACCTATCCTGGAGACGGGCGCTTTATCGATTTTCTGGCCCACTGGGGAGCTGCCTCCCACGGCCACCAGATCGTTGCAGCGGCCGCAACCTGGACAATCTGAAAAAATCGCAACAAAGCGAGATACGAGGGCTACCAATACTCGGACAATCAGCTTATCCGAGAAATTCTCCGGCAATGTCGCAAACGGAGCACCCTATGCTCGCACCTTCCCCCGGCTTTCGATCAGCCGTTCTTTTCTTAGTTTTGGCGGCTGCGCCCGCTACCCACCCCTGTCTTTCACTTTGTGATATACTTTTGTCTTGTATACAGTTCAGGCTTCAGCTTTTTGAGCCTTGATTTTAATAAAAAGGGGGTTTCTTGGAAAAAAAATATATATATATATATACTAGTCATAATCCGTGCCCATAGGGCATGGTTCATTTAAGGTATTCCCCCTCAAAATCTTGGACCCCTAATTTTAAACGAACAATAATAATTATGAGGCCTCCACTCTCAATAATGCTCATCCACAACCATTATGAGTGCAAACCCCACTCTTTGGATTCTCCATAAAACCCCACTCTCAATAATGCTCATCCACAACCATTATGAGTGCAAACCCCACTATTTGGATTCCCCATAAAATCCCACAACCGTTGATTCACCAAGATTAAATCCCAACCACTCTCGCGCCCTGCCACCGCGCCAACCCCCGACAGCGCGGCCCTCGCCCGTTCGGCCCCGACAGCACGGCCCCCGCCCGCTCAGCGCCGGCACCGCCCGCGCGCCCGACCAGCGCCGTCCCCGCCCGCGCGCCCGACCAGCGCCGGCGGTGCCCGACCAGCGCCGGCGGCGCCCGACCTGCGCCGTCCCCGCGCGTGCGCCAGCCCCGTGCTGCCGCGTGTCCCACGCGATCTTTCCGTGCGTGCACCTGTGCCCATTCCCGACCTCTTTGGCGCTCCGACGCTTCGTTCCGAGTCCGAGGCCTCCCCTCGGTGCTCCTTCGTACAAACTTTTGGTAAGTTTCTGTCACGCCCCAGAACCAGAATACTGGTGAGCGGGGGCAGACATAGCCAGCTACGTATATTGAAATGGAAACCACCTCGATATACGGTCACGGCTGTCTAGATATGTGAGGGTTTTCTACAAGCCAACAGTCTCTTATGGTCATGAACAAGCCTAGTGTCTCAATCACCACAAGTAAGTAAAGTCGCAAGATGTATGATCATTAAATATACAATAATAAGGCGTCCCAAATATTACATATTCAGCTGATCATGAAGCTAGTCGTTACAAAATGTTAGGACTAGCAAGAGTTTAGTCATACATGATCAACCCTAGGATTTGTCAATCATGTTTACAGCCCGTAGGCAGACAGTAAGTAAAAGTGCTTCGAGCTAACAGGTGCTCGTCGGCTAAACGCCTCAAAAGAATAGTTTTACAATAGAGTGAGCGAAACAAAATAGAAAACCCACTCGTAGCCCGGGTTCCTTCTAGTCGCCACCATTGGGCTGGAAGCTTGGTAGATCCTCGGGAGCTGCTCCGAAATCTGGCCACACAAAACCAGCTGGGTCAACCCCAGAAAGAGCAAGTGCCACAAGGGGGCCACGAAATAAGAACAAAAGCCAGCAATCAGCACATAAAATCTAATATTAAAACTAGAATTACGAAAACATGTCAGGATGATATACGACGAGATAACCATGGAACTATTCCGATAGCCAGGTTACAACCCGTAAACCAAACAAGGACCGGGGTTGTAACCCTTCGTCTGAACAGAACTTGATTTTCCACCATTTATCGGCAAGATAATAATAATGTAAGTAATCAAGACAGGAAGCAATCTTGTATGGGATCAAGACTGAAAACAGGTGTAGGCAACTCTAGAGGGGGGTGAATAGAGTTTGTGTCGATAATCACCAAATAAAAAATTAACTCTATATCACCTCCACAAAACAACTATCAATATAGTAAATAAATCAGAGAGAAATGCGGAAGTAAATAAAGATCAGAAGAGCATACGCAAACACAGCAGTTTTAACCTGGTTTCCCTCGTGGAGGACTAGTCCAGGCCTGAGAACTCTAGCTCGGGATTCAAATCCACTATTTGTGAAATAGTAGTTTACAACCCGTGCCTTTTCTTCAGAAGAGCACGTCAACTTCTTACAGAGGATCGCAGTGGCAATTTGCTTGGATTTTTCCAAGCGACTTGGAATTGTCCAAGTGACTTTTCTTTTCAACTCTTGCACAAAAACTTCTAGCTGAATCGCACTTGAACACCTTGGGGCTTAGGAAGTTTTGTGGCTAGTAGATTGGAAGAGTAAGGCTCTTGACTATATAGGCTATGTAAGAGAAGAAGAAAAGAAGAGTGGATGGTTTCAAATGAGAGAAACCAAGGCCTATTTATAGGGTTCGGGACAAGCAGAATTCGGCCAGAATTCGGTATGGATAATTCAAATTTTTGGCCGTTGGACAGCTTGCAACCAGCTAACCCTAAAATTAGGGTTCCTGATTTCTAGGGGACAGAGTTCGGCCCGAACTCTGTGTGGAGGCAGAGTTCGGCCCGAACTCTGTCTCCAGCAGACAGAATTGGTCCATTGGGCTTTTGGACTTTGTGGAGCTTGGGCTTGGTTCAGGAATTGGTCTGTTGTATGGTAGAGCTTTGGAGAGATATGCTAGGGGTTGAGATGACTCAGTGCGACTCAACGTACACATTCTCCTAGACTCAATAAATTGAAGATTACAGACTTAGAACAATTAGGAAAACCAAGAGCCCTATTGATGACGCCTTTCTTCTGATGTTTGAGCAGAACCGAAGACGTATTTTTCTTTGACAGCAGTCGTCCGAAGATAAACAGATCTAGAAATCTGAATACCTTTCGGAGGCTTCGCCCCCGAACCCCCGACGGGGGACGCTGCCCCCTCGACCCCTGTCCGCTGACCGGGCAGCGGAACCCCCGATGCGAGGCCTCGGATAGGTCGCTAGGCGGTTCGGAGAAATCTTTTTGTATGATGCCGTCTTCGCTCCATCATTAATTCTTCATTGCCTATGTCATGTTTGATCATGTTTGATCATGCTTACTGCATGTCTACAAATACATGTTAGGCCAGCAAAATATGTTGTAGTACGATAGAAGCATAGCAATATAATACAGGACAATTAGGACATTGCTAAGTTTAAGTAACAACATGATAGCATGTTAGGCCAACAAAATATGTTGCAGTACGATACAAGCATAGCAATATAATATAGGACAATTAGGACAATGCTAAGTTTAAGTAGCAACATGATAGTGAGTATATGAATATTAGTGACATCATTATGTTAAACTTAACTGATTAGCCATATTCAAAAACACAATGTAATCATTGGGCCAACAATCTCCCCCTTTTTGATTATGGCAAATCGGTTAAGTTTAAGACAGATATGATAGATGCATATATCACTAATAAACACATACTACGAGAAGATAGTGTGCTAACTTAAACTTATTTCTCCCCCTTTGACATGATCAAAAAATAAGTTCCCCCGTAATAAGAGATAAAACGAACTCAAGCAAAAGTAAAGGAGGAAGGCATAGACAATCATGATCAAGATATACTAAATGAGGAACAATGGGAGAAGTGTGTAACGACAAGTATAGAAACTACATACCAAAATGTAGAGTGCCAAATAGAAAATAGCTTGTCAAAACACAAATAGTTGGTAAAAGAATGTGAACATAATCAATAGATAGTTTACCAACATAAAATCCAAGAGAGACATCCAAAAACATAGTATGATATGAAATATTTCTCTAGTTTTGCAAGAGAATTAAAAAATTTAGTCAAAAATCATAGGGATTAGATAACTGAAAAAAAATAGATATCAAAGAAGAAAGATACCAATGAAACTATAGATATCAAAGAAGAAAGATACCAATAAAACTATAGATATCAAAGAAGAAAGATACCAATTGAAATATACAAACTTGATATTAATTGAAATATGAAAACTTGAAACATTGATCAATGAAACTATGATAGTTACAATTGTCCACAGATAAATAGTGGAACAAAATCAAGGAATGATCAATGTAAAATATAGCAATTGAAATAAATAAACTTGAAACATTGATCAATAAAACTATGATAGCACAATTGTCCACCGATAAATTGTGGAACAAAGTAAACGAATGATCAATGTAAAATAAGGCAATTGATATAAAATAATCTCATTATTTACAAATCTATTTGCTTATCCAAAATTCATGCATTTGAACTCAATTACCATATCATGCTTTATGAATACTCTTTAAAATAAACATGAAGGTAAAGGAGAAAAATATTTGAGAAGGAGAAATTCAATCGACTTAAATGCTCCCCCTCAAACTATTACCAGTATAGATAAAATCATGAATTTTGGGTAAGTCCTCAACAAGGAAAGCCAAATCAATTAAACATACAAAGAGAGCCAAATCATAGAAAGTCATATCAAAGAAAGCACAATAGTCATCAAGATAAAATACGAAAGTAAATATTAACGAAATGACTCATATCAAAGAAATATGATGAAAACAATTGCATAAACTCTCATAAACCTTTCAAAAAATAACAGTATCATGACCTCAATCACTAAGATATAAATAATGATAAAAATATGGGTCAATGATGAACTAGGTATACGACATATTAAATGGTATAAATGAATTGAACCAATTTATTTGCTCCCCCTTAAAATATGCGTATCTAGTTCCAAAGCACTTATAGCATAAATAAAATGATAACTACAAGATCTAGGGGTAAATCAACTATTGATTTCTCCCCCTTGCTCAATGCATATAAGGCTATAAAGACGACATAAAACAAATAATGTCATCTTTAGGAGAGATATCCAATAAAATAGTCACTAAAGATGAACGATCAAAATAATATCTCAATTTAGCACATGTAATCAAAAGACGACATACACTAACCTATATAGAAGAATATCATATTGAAATATGATAGATCAATGTATGTTATCTTTTGAGAAGAAGATCATCATGAAAAGAGATAAGGTCCATTAGAAAAATATTATTATGATCAAGAATAATAAGGACCATTAGAAAAATATCATCATGAAAAGGAATAATAAGGTCCATTAGAAAAATATCATTATGAAAAGGAATAATAAGGTCCATTAGAAAAATATCATCATGAAAAGGAATAATAAGGTCCATTAGAAAAATATAATCATGAAAAGGAATAATAAGGTCCATTAAAAACAATCATGATGAGAATCACAATATAGCTCAAAAGATAAAAATACAACTAAAGAAAAATGTCATCATGAATAAAGTCAATTAAATCAATCATGAAGAAAGTCAATTAAATCAATCACGAGGAAAGTCAAAATATAGCTCAAAAGTAATAAAGCTCAAATATCATGTCCATGATTATCTAATTAAGAAATGATCAACCAACTTATTGCTTTACAAGGACTATGCATGTTTTACCACATATGTACCCATCAACGGGTAATAATCCAACCTTGCTAATACTAAATGAGAAACCAATGAAGTTCAAATAGCAAAGAGCATATGTGATAATCCATGAGTAGTCAAAGTAGAGTAATAAATTAACTTGATAACCACATAATTAGATAATATAGGACTACTCAATCATTAGGATCATTTATAAAGTAAACCATTAAATAATTATGATCCGTCATAAATCCCATCTAAAAACCATATAAACAAACCAATGGAAAATATAGAAAAGATTCAATCTTATTTAAATTATTACAAATTTAATCTAAAGAGATGTAATCTGATAGTATGATAAAATCATGACTCAAAAGATGAGAGAAATTTAAGAGATGCTTGTCAATGACTAGTATGAAAGGAAGTTAAAGCGATGAATCACAAATCTCAATGGAAACAAGATAAAATAAAAAATTTGTCAAACTAATTTTAGAAACCAAACATATGCATCTAAAGTAGAATACAAATCTCATCAAGAAAATTCATAAATCTTGTTTTTGTAATCTAGCATATCACATATAGATTGAAATTCAAGAAGATAGCTAGATGAGTGAAAGTGAATAAAAATTATGTAGCTTAACAATATATCGCAAATAAGCAAGCTAGCTACATAACTAATTAAGATTAATGAGATAGGCCATTAACATGATAAATGTGCTCATTAAATCTTAAGTCACTAACACAAAAAAAAAACACATACTTAAGCATAGAGTTCATCATAAGGGCAATACATTTTGAATGATCAAAATGATTATATACTCTTTGCTAAGCAAGGATAAGAGTATAAGATAGCAAGCAAATGAATTAGACTCTTATCAAGTAAAAGACAAAAGAGATGTTCATGAAAACACAGTAGAGCAAATCTCTTTGCCAAATATTGAGATTAACCCAAGATAATGAAATAATAGATTGATCTAGAGAATGCAAAATTATAACCATTATGAAAGTGTATTCTCTAGAAATGGAAAATCTCAAAGTAGAAAATCAACCCATAATAGCTAAGGACATGAGAAGTATGATATATCAATTACATATATTCTCATGTGCTACAAAACATCATTGGACAATAATAATAAAATATTTATAGCTCAAATATAAGGCTTGATATGATGAAGTATTCTGGAACTTAGGGGTGGATCCAGAACTAGATAATGGTTGCATATAGACCTTAATAAATCTTCAGTCTATAAAGTATTGATCACTTTGGGTTAGCTGTAGGGGCCGGTTCCCAGCTAGCGGTAGTCCGAATGCTAGTGCACCGTGTCACTTCAGGCTATTTACACCTGTAGGACAGAAGGACCCTTTCGACTTGTTCCCAAAATGTTCTTTACTTTTAAGAACTTAAATTTAAAAGAATATACGCAGTATCATCAAACACCATCAATATCCAAAAATTCTAAGTATAAGAAAGGTAAATACCCAAATAACAATCAAAGAATGATCATAAAAATTTGCTAAGAGTATTTTCAAAACAAATATTTTCATAATACACTTTATGAAAATAAATATATAGAAGATTCATATTCAAAATAAGTATGATGATCTCAACAAGTAAGCTAAAGCACAAAACTAAGCAATTCTTAAAAGAACTTCCATAAAAGTCATGAACAAGACACTAATAAGTATTTTCTCTCAACATTCCAACTAAAAGGCATTTAAATAAATAAATATCAACATTTGGAATCAATAATGGCCATTGGATCTATAATTTGATCAACGGCTGAGGCTATTTTCGGTTCTGGAACAGCCAGGCCGAATTCGGCCCGAACTCTGGTAAGGGCAGAGTTCGGCCCGAATTCCGGATTCTGGTGACAGAACTGGAATCAGGCTGAAAATTGGTTAAGCAAAAAGATCAAAATAAGAGTGAAAGACATGTATCCATAAAGTCAACAAATAAAAGCCAATAAGATATCATCAAAAAGAAGACTTTAAGGAATAAGCTAATTGATTCAAGTAGAGATAACACAAATTTAGTCAAAAGAATCAATAGCTAAATTATAAGGTAAGCACAAGTATGAATAAATACTCTTCAAAATAATATGAAACTTGAGCTTATCTCATATGCCTACATAAAGATATTTATACAAAAATAGATGTCAATAAAATAAATACATGATCTACATGTAAATGAAGATTTAATGAATATAGTCATGTATCCATAATGAATGTTTGAAAAACTATCACAAATTCAAAAACACGTATAAATAGACTTTATTAGACAAAGACATAATTGATTCTCAATAGGATAATCAAAATAAAACATGAGAATCAATAATGAATATATTATGTAAGCACAAGGTTAACAAGAAGTATAAGTATATACTTATCAAGTGATAAGAAGCTTGTGCTAAACACATATATTCACAAATACCAATGATATACTAAATACAAATTGGCAAGAAGTAACTATCTCAAAACTTTAAAAATGGAGAGTCAAACTTTAAAACAAAATTCAAGAATCAAGCTCTAATGAACTAGAGTGATATGCATGCTTTATAAAGACAAAGAATAGCGAGCATGCATATGTAAATGTGTCACACTACTAGAAAATGAGTGATAAACTACATAGTGTGAACTAATCATTTAAAGCTATGGAACTAGTCATGCTAGATAAAAGAAATAATAAGAAAATTAACTAAGCATGCTAGTATTATATCTCACATTGATTTATATAAAAGCAACTAAAGGATATCAATGTAAGCTAGTAGCAAGACATCAAAAGAAATATGCTAGATTCAACAAATATAAACCATTTAAAGAGAATCATTTAGCATGTTACCAAAGTGGCTCTAGTGGCCACACTTGTGTTGGTGCAATTGCTTGGAAGATAACCTTTGAGCTTTGCAACCACCAACACGCTTCCTCGGTGCTATGTCCTGATACAAGTAGCTCCACCTACAATATTAGGCGAAGACTTTGGTATCCAAATAAATTTGGATCCACATTTGTTAGCTTTAGGGACCCATATACTATTTATTCTAGCATTGGTAGAAAAACTCCTACGAATAGGACAAGTTACATTCATGTGTCCAATGCGAGAGCAATAGAAGCACCTAATACTAGTGTGTGCACATGTATCAGAATGAGCATGATTATGAGCATGTGACATACTAGAATGATGAATATCTCTAGAGTGAGTATGCATGGATTTGGTCTTAAGAGTATCATGCAAATTATTATGCACACAAGTAAGAGAATCACTATGCATGGATTTGGTCTTAAGAATATCATGTTCTAATAGCAAATTATTATGCAAACAAGTAAGAGAATCAAATTTAGCATTTAAAGCATAATTCTCTTTTTCAAATAAAGCAATTCTAGAAATAAAATCATCATTTTGTTTCTTTAAAGAGTCAATAGAAGAATCATGCAAATGATTTAGCTCATGTGCTTGCTTCTTAAGATCTTCTATTGATGAGGAAAGAGATTTGATTTTCAAAATTAAAGAATCATTCAAACTCTTTAAAGAAACACAAGATGAGTTTTGAGAGTCAAGTCTAGATAATAAATTATTGATTTCATTTCTCAAAAACTCATTAGCTTCTTCTAAATGAATAACCTTTTCTACAAGTTCTTCATTTGTAGAATGAAAAGCCTTAGCACACTTCAAGGATTGGTTAGCCATGGCTTTCCACTTAGAGCACTTATTGCATTTAGAAGAAACATGATTGTCTATGCTACTAGAAGTAAAACCCTCTTCATCGGAGGAGGAAGAATACGATGCCATACACAAATAAACAAGGATCTACTCTAAGGATGTTAAGCCTAACAATAGAGACCTTGCTCTAATACCAATTGAAAACAGGTGTAGGCAACTCTAGAGGGGGGTGAATAGAGTTTGTGTCGATAATCACCAAATAAAAAAATAACTCTATATCACCTCCACAAAACAACTATCAATATAGTAAATAAATCAGAGAGAAATGCGGAAGTAAATAAAGATCAGAAGAGCATACGCAAACACAGCAGTTTTAACCTGGTTTCCCTCGTGGAGGACTAGTCCAGGCCTGAGAACTCTAGCTCAGGATTCAAATCCACTATTTGTGAAATAGTAGTTTACAACCCGTGCCTTTTCTTCAGAAGAGCACGTCAACTTCTTACAGAGGATCGCAGTGGCGATTTGCTTGGATTTTTCCAAGCGACTTGGAATTGTCCAAGTGACTTTTCTTTTCAACTCTTGCACAAAAACTTCTAGCTGAATCGCACTTGAGCACCTTGGGGCTTAGGAAGTTTTGTGGCTAGTAGATTGGAAGAGTAAGGCTCTTGACTATATAGGCTATGTAAGAGAAGAAGAAAAGAAGAGTGGATTGTTTCAAATGAGAGAAACCAAGGCCTATTTATAGGGTTCGGGACAAGCAGAATTCGGCCAGAATTCGGTATGGATAATTCAAATTTTTGGCCGTTGGACAGCTTGCAACCAGCTAACCCTAAAATTAGGGTTCCTGATTTCTAGGGGACAGAGTTCGGCCCGAACTCTGTGTGGAGGCAGAGTTCGGCCCGAACTCTGTCTCCAGCAGACAGAATTGATCCATTGGGCTTTTGGACTTTGTGGAGCTTGGGCTTGGTTCAGGAATTGGTCTGTTGTATGGTAGAGCTTTGGAGAGATATGCTAGGGGTTGAGATGACTCAGTGTGACTCAACGTACACATTCTCCTAGACTCAATAAATTGAAGATTACAGACTTAGAACAATTAGGAAAACCAAGAGCCCTATTGATGACGCCTTTCTTCTGATGTTTGAGCAGAACCGAAGACGTCTTTTTCTTTGACAGCAGTCGTCCGAAGATAAACAGATCTAGAAATCTGAATACCTTTCGGGGGCTTCGCCCCCGAACCCCCGATGGGGGACGCTGCCCCCTCGACCCCTGTCCGCTGACCGGGCAGCGGAACCCCCGATGCGAGGCCCCGGATAGGTCGCTAGGCGGTTCGGAGAAATCTTTTTGTATGATGCCGTCTTCGCTCCATCATTAATTCTTCATTGCCTATGTCCTGTTTGATCATGTTTGATCATGCTTACTGCATGTCTACAAATACATGTTAGGCCAGCAAAATATGTTGTAGTACGATAGAAGCATAGCAATATAATACAGGACAATTAGGACATTGCTAAGTTTAAGTAACAACATGATAGCATGTTAGGCCAACAAAATATGTTGCAGTACGATACAAGCATAGCAATATAATATAGGACAATTAGGACAATGCTAAGTTTAAGTAGCAACATGATAGTGAGTATATGAATATTA
This sequence comes from Iris pallida, assembly GCA_029216955.1. Classification (NCBI taxonomy): domain Eukaryota; kingdom Viridiplantae; phylum Streptophyta; class Magnoliopsida; order Asparagales; family Iridaceae; genus Iris; species Iris pallida. The sequence continues at coordinate 2,454,136 of JANAVB010016196.1, read as the reverse complement.
GTGACATCATTATGTTAAACTTAACTGATTAGCCATATTCAAAAACACAATGTAATCATTGGGCCAACAAAGACATGACTAGACTGGTTATACCTCATTCAATCAATCACGGCCAAGCAGATCCTACGGCTTACTACTTTAACTAACTAGGGTTATCACAGGCCTAATTACTAACAAGATGCAGTGAGATTGTTCCACAGCCACAAGCCCTGCAGACCATCCAGGTTACCCAGGACGAAATATTATGGTTGAATTCAGGTGGGTACATCGTCCAGGAGACGCATGTACCCTTAGGTGACTTAGAGGGTGCAACACCTGACAGTGTGCTGGAAATGCGCCCTACTCGACGGCAGGCTACAAATCCCTGGAGCGTCCAGGTAACGGGATTGCCTGTAGCTGTGTCATCTCTTCATGACTACTGTATTATTCTAGTTATTAGCCTTAATCCATTTTAGTAGGTACTCCGGAACGTGGTACTCAGGAGTCCCATCCTAGACATGATGCGAGACTGGACAAGTGGATTTAACAAGCAAGCAAGAAAGAACCACCCACGGTGTCAAGACAGGTCAAGCTAAGTTATCAGGTCATGTCAAGTCAGGAGTGCGCCGTCACGGGCCACTATCAAGTTATCAAGATAAATCATGTCAGGGTACTTGTCAGGAGTGTGCCACGACGGGCCATTATTAAGTCAGGTTGGTCATGTCAGGAGTGCACCACTACGGGTCACTGTCGTGTTATGCAAGTTCCTTGCCATACCAAGCCATGTACAATAGTCATTCCAAACATATTAAGTAAAATCAAGTTCATGACAAAAGACGTAAGGATATAAAATGGGCGTAAAATATCTAATAAAATATCAATATACAGAACTATAGAAAAGCCAAGCTTAAAGAAATAAGACCAAAACTTTAAGAGCCAATGGGTTAAGCAAGGGGTTCAGGGGAGTAGCGTACGCGAAAGTCACGCACGCATGAGAGCTGCGTAGGTGAAAAGTCACGCACGCTACAGAGAGCAGCGTATGTGAAAAGTCACGCACGCTGAGAGAGCAGCGTAGGTGAAAAGTCACGCACGCTACAGAGAGCAGCATAGGTGAAAAGTCACGTACGCTGAGAGAGCAGCGTAGGTGAAAAGTCACGCACGCTACAGAGAGCAGCGTAGGTGAAAAGTCACGCACGCTGAGAGAGCAGTGTAGGTGAAAAGTCACGCACGCTATAGAGAGCAGCGTAGGTGAAAAGTCACGCACACTCAAGGGAGCAGTGTACGTGAAAGGTCACGCACGCTCAAGGGAGCAGTGTACGTGAAAGTCACGTACGCTCAAGGGAGCAGTGTACGTGAAAGTCACGCACACTCAAGGGAGCAGTGTACGTGAAAGTCACGCACGCTCAAGGGAGCAGTGTACGTGAAAGTCACGGACACTCAAGGGAGTAGTGTACGTGAAAAGTCACGCACGCTCAAGGAGACACGCTTCCAACAGGAAGCGTACTCAAGCCTGCGTACGCAGCGCTAAAGAGCGCGCGTAGCTCAGGGTGCGTAAGCTAAATAGCTCTGCACACTTCTCACTGTCTTCTCCAAACAGCAAGAACACCATGGTTGAACTCAAGGCTACACAGCATCACAACTTGGCCATCCGAACTCCAAATTCGGATTTTCAAAGTTCCAATTGGAGTGAAACTAAATGCTCTACCACATGGAAACATCAAAAACCCATAAAATTCAACTTAAGAAGCTCAAACCATGCAAAATCCAAAAATGGAAATAACTTAGATCTATCACAATGGAGGCTCCAAATCACAAAAAGCCAAGAACTAAAGTTTATCACCATGTCCTAATCTAGCAAATGGACAAAGAAAAGGGGGGGTTCTCATGTAGTGGCAAGATGCACTTGCCTAGGGTTAGGAGAGTTGTGGAGGAAGGAGAAGAAGAAGAAGAAGAAGGAAATTAATGGTGGAAGTTATGAGGAGAGAGAGTGGTAGGTGGGGGGTTATAAAGAGGGTAAGTTGTGGTGGGTTGAGGGGTAGCATAGGTTAAGGTGATCCAATACATAATAAACCAAATCAAACCAACCCAATCCAACCAATTAAAACCGAACCATGCCAAAAACCCAAAATACGAGAAATACCGAAATTCCACAAGTTGAGAAAAATAAAAATACATGCCAAAATCCAGATACGAGTATAAATACGAAAGACGGGAAATACGGGAAATGAGGGTGACAGTTTCTGTCCCTGATACCTTCTGTCATTTTATACAGAACCCATTTCATGTTCCGGCTAGTTGGCAGAATGAAGCTCTGCTAATTGGAATAGTTTAGTTTTTGTAATAATAATGTTTGGTTAATCGTGTAGGATGGTGTAGTTAATTAATTATGTGGTTATTAATTGTTAGTATAGAAAACCATAGGGATTAGTTGATAATGGTGGATTAATGGTTAATACTGTTATAAGTAAATATTGGTCTTTTATTATTAATTAATTTCGCCAAAATATTATTAATATTATTGTTTGTCACTAGAAAACTTATATATATTTTCTAAAAACGTTTTATACCAAAAGCTTTCAATAATTAGAATAAATAATAAAAATATATTATTTCTATAAATGAGTTTACTTGCTAAATTAAATTAATTTCGGTAAATAAATGGTTTTAGTAAGAATAACAAAAATGTTTTCCTATTAAGTTAAATCGTTAGTTTGATAAAAACTGTATTTTTATAAATTACTATTTTGCAAATTAAAAGCTATTTTTTTTCCTTTTTTTGGTGAAAAGGGTTTAAAAAAATGTATTCATAGGAAAATTGTTTTTTGGTAAATAATTTCTAATTAGTAAAAATATTAGTTTGAAAAATCTAAATTACTTAAGTTATTAAAAATACGATTTAAAAGTTATTTTCTTAATATTTATTTTGACAAAACATATATTTTATTCAAAAATGATTATTTTGTCAATTATTATTTTGTAATAAAATCTATTCTTAAAAAATATATAATTATTGTCCAATTAGGGTTTCCAAACTACCGGACTTAGTCTCTAGTGTTGTTCCTTAGAATTAAGCGTAGTTCTAGTTACTAAATCTGGTACTACGATCTTGTAGATTCTGATTCCTAAGACCTTAGCGGTTGTCTACTAGTTGCTGCCCGCGCCGATGAACCATCTGAGGGAAGTTTCATATATATTTCATGTCTGTATTTTTACTTTAATAATTAAATGTATGCATCAGTTGATTTTATATAGTATAGTGACACTGATTCACCGTGGATCCCTCTCGGACTCCACATCGATTGACGGATTGCTGGATTGCTATATTGACTTATTGACTCATTGACTCATTGACTCGGAGATTGCTTGGGGGAGTAGTATAACGTCTGTGACCAAAGTCAAAATTCTCGCTTGTCTCTCTCGCACTAACCTCTACCATACAGGGGGTTGAGCCGTATCGTATGCTATTTGTTTCAGCCGAAACGTTAGTATACATATTGCCTCTATCCAGTCGGTTACAGGCCCTGTTATATACTCAAAACACTAGCTAAGCATTGCATCATATTTGACATTGAGATCATATTGCTTGTTGTCTTTACTATTATTTACAAAAACATATAAAGTTTCTTAAACTGTCTCGCATTTTCAATTATTGTTAATTTAGAAATGCTAGACTAGAAGAAATATGTTTCATGTTCACTCCTGACTGGAGACCCAACATTTTTAGGTGATTGCGATGAGAATGAGCTAGCTTACTGTTCTTTCTACGGGCCTGACTTGGGTCCCGCAGATTTGGCTGAACCAGGACCAGGAACCCCAGAACCATAGATGTTGGCATAGTTTCTTTTTTCTTTCTTGTTTTGAACAATTGTAATAAATGAATTGTGATATTGTTGTCTTGTTATTTCCATTCCAGACCAGTTTTATTTTAATAAAAATGTTTTATTTCCGTTAGATATTTGCCTGTTGTGTTTTACTGCTTGATACAGCTTACTGCTGCCGTCTCACAACGGTGCAGACTGGGCATGATCCGACTAGATCCATTACATTTGGGATCGGGCCGTGACATATTTTTAGTGGTGGCCCATACAGGTACAGTTCTGTAAATTGGTCTGGTCAACTTAGTATAGACCAACATGCAGTTCTGTAACTCGACCTAGGTTTAGATTTCTACGAATTTTATTTATTTTATAGTTAGTTATATGATTTTTTTTAATTATTTTTTCGTGAAGATATGGATATACATATGACAAATATGGTGTAGTTAATTATAAGGATTTAAATTTATTTTATTAACTAGTACGTGGTATACAAACGATTTGGACGTCTTATTTTTGAGCCGTTTTCAAGCTGTCCTATTATAACAGTAGAGATAGATACAAATAGGGATAGGAAGATAGATTATAAATATATTATTAGAATTTGAATAAACTATTTAGATAAGATAAATATTACAAATTTTTTTTAATACTTTTGGAGTCCCCCAATTGTGTGGGTGAAATTTATAAAAAAAAATGGCGGGGCGCTGGCTACTGGCTAACTAACATGAATTCGACCATGTTTTGATGGGCAACGGTCAATTTCGGCTTTTAATGGCGTGTTGTCTATTTCCATAAGAATGAACAGCGAAATCTTTTCCGTTTTGTTGTTTTCGTCAAAAGTAAAATGCCAAACTGCAAAGGCTGGAGGGAAACAAAGGTAAACTTTGTCCAACATTTCAACTCCTTTTACCATTGGCATTTAGTTTTTGATCTTTTGCCCAATTCCTTTTACTAGTCCAAAAGCTGGCACAATATAAGAACGTACATTCATCACTTGCCAAAAATGTCCTTCTACTTCTTGTCATTTCCGAAGCTGAGATTAATCAAGACTACTGGATCCGGTACCGAAAACAAATGGAAGCCTGTTATAAAAAAATTTAGATATCAAACTTATCCAAAATTAAGATCAACTAAGAAAAATACCGAAAACAAATGGAAGCCTGTTATAAAAAAATTTAGATATCAAACTTATCCAAAATTAAGATCAACTAAGAAAAATACCGAAAACAAATGGAAGCCTGTTATAAAAAAATTTAGATATCAAACTTATCCAAAATTAAGATCAACTAAGAAAAATTATTTAACCACAATACATTTTAATTGAGATATGAACTATCACTAAATTTATAATTATATTTTTAAGCTTTCTAGAATAATTCGACCTGCGAAATAATGATTGTAACAAAGCCTTAAATAAATGTAGATGAAAAGTTTAATTTAGGTACATTTTTATATATAGTTATATATAAATAAATATAAAAGATATATCATATTTTTTTTTTGAGACAATTTCGAATGCTTAGTGGGATCGCAGCCGCGCGCTCTCAAAATTGATCATGGTTGTTATATTTCGTATGGAGACGTGATCGCATTGCTTATTTTGATTGTTTTTTTCTGATGAAAAGCAACAGAAAGGGAATGTTTGCTAACGACAGCTTTTGGTTACGTTGTTTTTTTTGGCTTATTTTTATGATATAATTATCCATTTATGAGCTGCAACTTTTCCAAGTATGAAAAAAAGGCAAATTTCAAAAATTGCATATGCTTTATCTTTTCTTTACTGTCATATTAATTATTATAATTGGTGAGAAGATTTTTTTTCTTTCAACCGTTATATCTTTTAGAATGTCGGTCAACTTTCTTTTATCCCAATAATTCATGTGTGTTTATTTTATAAAAAGTTTAGAATATTATTTTTTGAGTTAATTGTACAAATGGTGTATGAGGAATATCATGGTCGCCATTTTGACGATCGATTTTTTGTGTGTGGTTAATTTGGTACATAAGCTTTAAATTTTGGTTTAAATAGTGTCGGAACTTGGATTTGTTGGTATTTTGGATAAAATTTGTTACAAATACACATGTGATGGTCAAGCGCATTATTTTTAGGATTATTTTTGTCATGACCAATTAATACGTCGGCTATATTTGATTGTAGAGTCATTATTTTGTACTCGATAAAAGCTATTTGTTTATGTAGAATTTTTTCGAACATCAATATTTTTAGTCGAAAAACAAAAATGACAAAATAACTATAAAAAAAATAAGGCATGTGAGATCACATATCAATTTTTATCCAAAAATAACGATGAGATCGAGTTCGAACACTCTTTAAGCCAAAATGCAAAACTTACGCACCAAGTTAACTAAAAAAATCTTGATCACCAAAATGACAAACACTACATTTTTCAAGCACCATTTGAATAATTAACATTTTTTTAAGGAAATTTTTTGACTTTCATCCCACTTGTTAATATGAATTTGTACTTATATCCCACTTTTTAATATTTTTTGACTTACATTTCACTTTTTGTCACGAAAAATATTCGCTTTGTCATGAAAAATATTTTTTGTGACAAAAACTGGAATATAAGTCAAATAAAATTAAAAAGTGAAATGTAAATACAAATTCATATTAATAAGTGCGATGAAAGTCAAAATTTTTTTTTTTTAAAATAAAAATACTAGGCTGTGCGAGGCCGTCTCATTGAAAAGTTTGGAATATTTAGTTGCAAGAAAAGCTGTTTGACAGCATTAAAGCATGCATTATAAATTAAATATCTGATCCCTAGAAAAGATCCAAATGGAGCCCTTAACTAGATTTGGTAAACATGCATGATGTCCTTTTTAATTTCCCTACAATTTAAAGGGAGGCCGGCATAATTTATATAGTATGGGGGTTTAAGCAAATCTTTCAAAAAATAACGTATATACTCAACGAATAATAATATTCCTTCGTCCAAAATATTCTTCCAAAGTATCTCTACTTATGTGATATTTTGCGTTGTCGTCTACCATAACAGCTGACAAGACAAATTTTAATTAAAATAAAATAAATATTAATATTCACTACAAGAAAATTAGATTTTTCTGACAACTAATTTGTGACAAGTGTAAAATTTATCACTGAAAGTAATATTTCTGTGACAAGTAAATTTTTTTGTCACTCATAATTTGATTCTGTGACAACAGTTGCTTATCGTCACACAGTTAATTCATTCAGTGAGTATATTTTTATTGGTCGTCACAAAATATTGTCACTAAAATAAATTTTTTTATTTTTGACTCAAGTTGTAACAACAAGTTCTATGAGACAAGTAAAATACTTGTCATTTAAGGCGTATTATATGACAAGTGAAAATTATTGTCACTTAAGGTGTATTATGTGACTTTTTTAAAGAAGGGTTATTTACACTAACTACCCCTATGTTTTTGATTTATAACACGGGGTACCCCTACTTTTAAACTATTTACACTGACCACCCCTACTTTTTTGGTTTATTACACGGGGTACCCTTACTTTAAGATAAAAATAAAAAAATTATAACACTAACTACCCCTATTTTTATTTTATTTTTCTAAAGGGAGGGGTGGTCAGTGTAATTTTTTGAAATCAGGGGTACCCCTTGTTATAAACCAAAAACATAGGGGTGGTTGGTGTAAATAACCCTTTAAAGAATTGTAACAGCAAGTTCTTTGTGACAAGTGAAATACTTGTCACTTAAGTTGTATTATGTGATAAATAAAATTCTTTGTCACTTAAAGTATATTTTGTGACTTCGTTATAGAATTGTAACAGTAAGTTCTATGTGACAAGTGAAATACTTGTCACTTAAAGTATATTATGTGACTTCCTTAAAGAATTGTAACAGTAAATTTGTCACTTAAGGTGTATTATGTCACTTAAAAAGTATTATGGCGGAATTCATATATATATATATATATTTTTTCTTTAACAAACTAATGGTTGTGGTGTAATGGTAGGGTGTTTGATTCTGGAGTAAAATGTTACGTGTTCGAATCACATAGGATATATGTTGTCATGAAAATAATATTATCAATGACAAGATTTGTTTGTCACAGTTGAAAATATTTTGTGACGCCAAAGTGACAAGGTTTGTTAGTCACAGTTAAAAATATTTTGTGATGCCATATTTTAGTCGTCACTTTTTCTTTTAGCTATGGAGGTATATGTAACGGAAGTAAGTCGTCACTGTACTCGTCACAGAAGATATGTTGTGACAAGTTTTACACTTCTCTGACAACATTACATGTCACAAAAATCGTACTTTCTTGTAATGATTAATAATAACACTAACATTAACATTAAAATCAAGATTATAATTAATATTAACATCAAAATTAAAATTAACATTAAAGTTACTATTAACATTGACATTAATGTTAAAATTAATATTAATATTAATAATTAAATTAAAATTAATATTAACATTAATATTAATATTAATATTAATATTAATATTAACATTAATATTAATATTAATATTAATATTAATATTAACACTAATATTAACATTAAAAAAATTGGATAATTAATTTTATTGGTTAGAATTTGCTATGTCAGCTGATTTGTTAGATGACACGTCAGGTGTAATATAAGGAGAAATAGTTTGAATAGACATTTTGGAGCGGCGAATAGCATTACTCATACCTAACTATAGCTAGCAGAGAAACAAAAATCCTACACAACTGTATTAAACTTTATTATAATTAACTATTCTGTATCCAATTTTAAGACTGGCCTGATCCTATAGGAAATTATGGATTTTTTCCATCCGAAAACTTGGGCTTTCTTTTGCACAAAGATGATACTTGTCCTATTTGTTGGTTAGAATTATAACTTATCCATAAGCAACTTATATCCGGGTAAAGTGCATTTAAACCCTCCCTAGAGTTGTCTCGTTTGTAAAATAAGACCTTTTAGAAAACTTAAGCAGTTTGCACCTCCCAAAAAATATGTTTTGTTTAGAATGGCCATTATCTGTTAAATGGTCGTTAAAATGGCCGCTAAGACTTAAAAAAAATAAAAAAAAATAGAAACTACCAAAACTACCCCCCCACCATTCCCTACCAGCCCCTCCCTTCCCTCCCCCCTCCGCCGGCGACCCGACCCCGACCCGCCCCCTCTCCGCCGGCAACCCGACCCCGACCCCCCCTCCTCCCTCTGTCGGCGACCCGCCCCTCGACCCCCTCCCCCCCTCCTCCCTCAGTCGGCGACCCTCCCCCCTCCCCCCCTCCTCCTTCCGCCTGTCATCCCCGACCTCCCCCCCTCCTCCCTCTACCGGCGACCCGTCCCCCGACCCCCTCCCCTCCTCCTCCGTCGGCCATCGTCGACCCTCCCCCCACCACCCCCGACCCGCCCCCACCACCGAGGAGAGAGGGGAGGGGCAAAATCGTCTTTTAAGACGATTTTTAACGGATTTTAACAGCGGGGGGGGGGGGTGATTTGAGCATTTTCGTAATGGACTGTCTTTTTTGAATCAGCGAGTCTTTATTTGCATTTTCGTAACATCAAAGGAGGGTTTAAATGTACTTTACCCCAACTTATCCATAAGCATTGCTTGATCCTTTAGATCTAGTTTTGAAGCTAGGGTGTGGGTTGAGAAAGAATATCGAATATCTAATCTCTATGAAAGACCGATACTTTTTAGTTCGGCAAAACTATAACATTTGAATGAGGATCAAGGAGTGTGTATACACACACACACAAGAAAGTTGTCTCAGTGGCCAAGTCTGGGCATAAGGTTCACACAGAGGTGGACTTGGTGAAGGGAAGTAGGGGAGACGCTTCGATCGATAAAGTGGACAAAGGGAAATCTCTACAAGTGGCTGTTGACGTTGGTGCCGGTTCTTCTCTCTGTTTAAGGACCTCCAAGGAGGGTGTTGGGCAGGTTAATTTTGGGGAGGTGCGGTTCCTCCATCTTTGGGGTTAGGTATGGAGATTGTTGTGAGGGACGCTCTTCCTACGGTTGTTCTCAAGGCTAATGGGATTGACCCCTCTATCTAGGCTGGGATTGAGCATGGGAAGGAGGTACAGGATTAGACTGGATTGTATGGGCAGGAGATTCAGGTCTCGGGGGGAGTGGGGTGCTCATCATGTCGATGTGGAAGAAGATGACAATGCCCTGGTTTTGATGGAGATCGGGTTCCTGTTTTCCTATTGTTACTCAATGCGTGTAGGGCGCTGAATGACGAGCTTGTGGACTCTCCTACGGTTACTACACAGGCTCCGCAAAGTTCTTTCAAAAACAAGAAAAAAGGCAACGACAGTATGATCTCCACTGGTGTGCCCATGATGATTAGATCTGCGGTTAAGGCTGCTGCTCGACAGCCTCCACCCCACCCCAATGTTTAAGTTCCTTATATGGAATGTAAGGGGTACGACTAACAAACCCACCATTAGTAGAATTAAAGCTCTCTGCAAGATTCTTGAGGTCTCCAAGATTTGAGGTTGGAGTACCACTAGGTGAAAGTGCTCATAGAGGATATACCAAGGACTCACTATGATCATTACGAGTTCTTGGTGATGCCTTTTGGACTAGCAGATGCACCGACTGTATTTAATTATGAATTTGATGAACATGATGTTCTACTCTACCAAGACTAGTTGTGGTAGTTTTTATCATATTTTTGTTACATAATAAAAGCCTTATTGATAAAATATTTCATAGAAGGATAATTATCTAAGGTCTGTAGGAGTAGAATAAAATACCTCCATTAGAAAGGATTATAAGCTTTCTTTTTTAGAGTTTAGTTTGGTAGGAAATTTCTTTTTTCGATGGATAGACATTCCTACCCTTGCTTAAATAGGTAGGGTGGATTAGAAGCTTTCCATATCCACAAAAATTAATAGGAATATATGATATGATTTTTCTAATAGATAGGGATATGATTTGGGAGATTATACATTTGAAAGTTAATATTAGTTACAGTCCCCTAAGCAAAAATAGGACCTCATTTGTGGTAGACTTTAGGAAGTATGACTTGAGACTTTGTTATGAGTAAAAAGGTTTGGTAAGTCTTGTACTTAAGGCTGGACCTAACTTTCTATAATACCTTATCGTATGATTTTTTTTTTAGAATATAGGAATTTATGCTTTACAAGACTATGTAAATAGCTATGCTTGGTAGAACTTTATAGATACTTTCTCGGGATGTGAGTCAGAATAGAGTACAGTATAAGGCCTAATCCAATCGTGAGACCCCGGAATCATTAGATTAACGATAAAATCAAGAGGATATGTGACATAAGAGTATTAGACATAATAGGAAGATATAAGCTTGAATATACGATCGCCCCTATACATGTGAGCCTTGAAATGACCAATAGAAGGCCAGGACTAGACGATTGACCAATAGGCTTATGCACCTATTTATTCCAACCTTGACCTTTACATAGCAGATAGGTGGTTAGGTGTACTTGTAAGAATTGTATAGCTTGTTAATAGTTAGAAGGAGTAGAGCATTGATTTTCTTCCATTTTGTTGAAGACCTGACCTATGTAGAAATAGTATTGAATTAGTAATACTTTTTCTTATAGAGTCATTAACCAATAATTCCATGATGGTACTAGGACTCCTTAGAAGCCCTTTATCTCGGCTTGCAATGCCTCAGTTTTGTATTCCTTCTAGGGGGTTGTACCGCTCCCGAGAATCTCATTAGTGGGATCCTGACCTTGATTTTATGCAATCATCATATAAGTTAGGATGTATCTAGAATTGAGTGTACCTTAGTTTTGGGTAGTTTATGTATACTTAGAATTCCATTGGTATCAACATCCACTAGAAATCTTGTTCGACTAGTTTTCTTTATATCTTACATTAATATAATTTTGTGGACATCATGGAGGATTGATCATACATCCAAGAGTACATCTTCAGAGGGTCGCCGTAGCAAACAAAGGAGCTCCCAACTTGTCCCTTTTGTAGCAAGAAGGGGCATATTCAAAAGGATTGAAAGAAGATGTTATGAATGTGCTTGAAGTGCGGATCGAACCAGTATCAGGTTACAAGGTGTCCAAAGTGTCATGACGAAGCTCCGGGAAGTTCCAAGGCCAGCTTTGCCGGGACTAGATATAATTGATGTTGATTATTTATTATTATATATTATTATATTACCATATGTCTAATTTCGAGGACAAAATTCTCTAAGGTGGGTAGGTTGTAAGTCCCTAAAATTTCTAGAATTTATTTTAAAGTTTATTTAAATTATTTATTAATATATACTTTTTTCACTATTATTTTTTATTATTAAATACTCTTTTTCATAGCTTTGATTTTTTGAGCACAAGAAATGCCGATTCCTTGAAACAATATTCATATGATTTGATCTAGACAAGTCCATCTTCATTTTTTTATATTATGTCCCACTCAAGCTCATTCCCTTGTGCTCTATTTTTATTGTACAATTTTGGGTCAATTAGGCCATTTTTACTATCTACAGTAATATTGTTGTTCTTTCCAATTGAATTTCGGGACTCAACATCAGTCCAAACTTTTTGACCCAATATATGGTTTAAACCTATTTTGAGCCTACTACAAACATGTCAATGGTGTCCCACTGAATTAAGTTCTCATGTGCTATTCATTTTCAAATGGCATACAAGACCCACTTAATAGACTTTCGGTACCTATTTCGGCTCGAATAATTCTACTAGTCCAAAACTAGTCCAACAATTCTTGGTATAGCCTATTCTAGGTTGCCCTAACCTATTAGATTCTTTTTAGAATAATTTTTATCAATTAATGAGCAGCCATGATTGATTTGAATCAATCTATACATCATCTAAGATATACTTTCCAAATTGGAAATCAACTCAATCTAATGAAATACACCTATCCATATATATTGATTGGATTGCCAAAACTCAAGCAAACCTCCTCAAATCAAATCCTATTTGTCACACCCTAATTCCAAAATACTTAAGAACTGGAGACGTATACATGCCAGCTAATACAATCTAGAATAAGTTTCCAATTTAATGAACTTGTCCCAGTTGTACTACGTTGTCAAGTAGACTAAATATAAACTAGCTAAACTATATCTCAATCCACAATAATGAAGGAATATCAAGAGTGAACTTAATATATTAAAGTTGGCCACCAGTAATATATGTGTTCGAATAAGCTCGAGAAAATAGTAAGCTTCCAAATACTAGGCTAAAATAGCAGAGTAAATCAAGGACGGCAAAATGTGAATAAGAAAGTATGAAATTGAAATACCAACTATATATATATACCTGAAATCTCGATTCCACCATCAACACTATCCAACTACTCTTATACTAACTGTACAGCTAATACCTAGAGAGATCACCATGTCCTCAACGGGACATAACAAGATGAAAAAGAATATGCCATAATATGAACTGAAATAAATACACGAATAATAACTGAGTAAACTACCCATCTATGTGAATGCACGTCAAAGACTACTTTGGGCCGTATGGGTAGGTAATGGAGTTGCATTAGCCTCAACTAATGCTGGTATATATACTAGCATACTTTTCCGACTGTACCGGATACTAGTCCGTGGCCGCTGCCAGATATATCCACTAGTATAGCCTATAAAATGGCACACTAAGGTTGATATACAAATGTCTGTTCCATACGCCTACTAATAGTCTTTCCCACCCATGAGTTGCACAAATCATATCCATGACTTAGATAACCCATATCAAAATGCAAGTCACTAAATAGACTCAATCTAATATATGGACCGACACACGAACCGCTCACACCGGTAGCTAGCTGAATACGTAAGCTCATGCCAACACAATGTAATCTCACTTATAGTGCCATGTTACGATATCTATCTAGTTATTGAAGTTATAAGAAATAACTTCATTGCAAATGGGAGGGTCTTCTAACCTCTAAGTCATACTTGGACCCAAGTCACACACTATCGTATCGTTGACACCATCAGTAGCACCCAAGTCATACTTGGACGCACTCTACTAACACATCTACTTCTACGCACAACAATAATCCATGTATTTAACAGTAGAAGAAGTGCCAAGGTATCTTGCCTGGAATATCGGCAAGTATAAAGCAACTATCCGGCTCCAACTTCAGTCAAATGATCATGAACTCCTAAAATAATATAAGTAAACAAATAAATACTAAATCTTACACTTGCCATATATATACATATTATATATGCATAGTCTCGTTTTAATCACAAACTACCAACTAACACATTACCATATATAGTTGAGAATCGGAAAAACTGTGGTATCAAGAACATATACACCCAAAAACACAAGCATGAAGCAACAAAGGCTGCAAATCTTTATGCCAGCATCAAACCAAGCATAATATCATAACCAAATATGTAGTGTACACTGAGAAATGTAGTATTAGTTCACAAATGTATAAGAGCAAAAAATGTAAACAAAGCCCAACAACAACATATAGTATCGAAAAACCAAACCCAATGAGAGCATAGTATTCGATCAAAATTCAGAGCAACAACACAGGAAGTGGGCTCTTTCTTGATCGAAAATGTAGCATATATACAAAAATTTATTGGAACCAAAATGTAGAAAAAGTAAAAAAAATGTAGGTAGAACAAAAAGACAACGTACCAAAGGATAGACCTAAAGGAACGTGGACTAAGGCTGTGAAAAAAGATATCGCTTAGCTAATGCTAGATGACCATTAACATAGATGAAAGGAATATAAATCCTTTAATATTCATGCAGCCAACTCCAAATTTTTGGGGTGAAGGGTTTGTTGTTGTTGAGAAATGTGAAATGCGTTTAAATCCATTAATCCTCCAAGAAACATCGAGCCTTAAATATTGAGTACCTCTCTAAATATCTAGAATGTTGTAGAAGTTTATTTTGACAACTTTCGCCTATGAATTCAACAATAGTGACATCAGATCACCTAATTATGCAATTCACAAAGCCTTTTGAGGCTGTAGCTCTCTGTAGTAACTTGTAATTGTTAATTACATAATTTCAGTTAACACCAGCTAATAATAGAAATGCTGGCCTGTAAATGTCACTGTGTTATCTCTATTGTCTCAGAAATGTGAAGCAGTATTTTACAGGACACCAAGCAGCATCCTTATGTTTGTCAAGCATATATCTAGTTCAATCTTCTTTCATATCATGTATAGTAAAAAAAAAATTAAAGTTGTGAAGCTTATATTTTACTTTTCTTTAGAAATCAGAATCAAGCAGTTTTTTTCCAAATCCAAATGAGTATCAACTAAAACATGTTCCAAATTAGCATCAACATGAGATAACATGTCATTGACTTACAATAGTCACATTAGCAAACCATATAAATTAACATGGTACTTGGAGGTCTCTGTAACTTGAGGAAGACATATACATACAAGCATTTTGCACTAGTTTGGCAAGATTATATTTAAGAAGGATCAAGGACATGTTAAGTAGTTGTTAGAACCTTTTACCTTGAACGCTACAACTATGAACAAATATCAATCTTGAATGAGAAAATACCAGTTTACTAATACTCCGTAGTCACTAAAAAGTTAAATCACAAGTCCAAAAGCAACCTATCTCAAATGAAATCATATATTATTCCTTTCCTATGTGCTCAACTTTCTAGGTAGAAACTCTACCATGTAGTAGAGTTCTGTGACCCTAATAAATTCACCATGTTACAATACAGCATCCGTGATGGAAGAGCTAGAATATAGATAATTGGTCGATAAAGCGATTAGTTATCTAATTTAACAACATAGTCATGTGGACAAAAAAATGGACAAACAGTTATCCATAACAATTACTGATTGATAATGACTAGTATCTGTAGACAATTACACACCTTGTGTCACGCCCCGATTCCATAGAATCGATAGTCGGCGTGATGCCGTGCGAACCTAAGTTGCGATCACAAAAGGCATAGTCATAAGGTTATCCGAAACACAACATCAAGTTAGAGTACGCAGAGAAATTGGTTGACACATTTGAAATAGAAGTAAACTTTTTCATTGATAATAAAACTTCATTTAAATTGACTTCATTATATTCATTGCCGTATGGGCTACAATATGACTCGACTTACAAAACGAATGCCGATGAGATAGTCGTTCCATACATTACATCCCTTTTTATAAGCAAAATAGTTACACTTTCCACCTGCGATCGAGGAAAGCCGAGTCGTCATCTATTCTTCTTTGTACTGGATGCAGAGTCTTCGAAAGGATTTCAAAACACAAGCCTTTACACGAACGAGGCTTCAAAAGTGTCTACGCCGCCTTGAGCTTTTAAGCGGCATGCCCTTCGTGGTTCGAGGTACCTGCATGGAGAGCAAGGATCAGTACATTACACTTTGTACTGGTGCATGGCTATTTAGGCTCCAAGCTCTCATTTGGTTGAAGAGTTTATATGACTTTAGTTTATGAATGTTTCTAACCATCCTAATGAATTTCAAACAAGCAATGACAAGCATAATATAAAATACGATGGAACTTACCCACGGTGGGCCGTGCCGCGCCTTATGAAACTTACCATGTTCTTTCCTGTCAATTGTTATCATTTACATTCCAAGTGCAACATTACGTGTGTTTGGTCACTTGCTTCCAGAGCCATCACGGACTCCATTTTTGCTTTTATTTGACGAGACCCTTCCAGCGCGAGTAGCGAGCCCCACTGCATGTCCTCGCCTAACGTCGTGCCCAGCACAGCTTATGTAAATGTTTCCTTTCTTGGCCGCAATGGTCCCGTGGCCCCGGGTTGCCGTGCGGGGAAACTCTACCTTGTCGACAAGTTGTCCATGACCGTGTAAAGACCATTTTTCTTTTAGTTATTAAGACATAGCCTACTTTCTCTTAAAACTCGATCATTTTATCGTGTCCATGCCCTTGCATTTATTCTTTCATGCGCAACAACATTATCGATTTACCTAAGAAGGGGCTCGAGAAGAGAAGGGTCAGCCACTCACCTTGAGTTTACTTCGGCGAGAGAACTTGTTGGTCGTGCTAGACGTCGCCTACGCGATTACCTGAAATCGCACAAACAACCGATTTGAACACTGCATTATTCAAGGAGTTCGATAGGAAATGCTAGTTCGAAATACAAGCCATGAAAACCATCGAAAATATTCACGAAAACGCATTCAGAAAACAAAGTCAAAACCAACGCAAGCGGCGTGAAAAGCAAAGCAACGGGAGGTCTCTCTCGACTCAGCCGCAGAGTCAATCCTTGAGGCGTAACCCGCTGAATATGGGACTTGGTTCCGAAGAAGACAGTCCATAAAGAGGAATGGATCTTAATTAACCATTTCCGTTCGATCGACTCGATCGATCCTGACCTATCGGTCCCGACCGAATCGATAGCGACAGTGTTCCTTTCTCGCGCACCCCGTGGATGAAATACGGGACACGATATAGGGACGGGGCACTATACCGTAACCAACTAAGAAAAAGTTTCATCCTCGAAACTTAAGAATAGAACCTACCTCTACGAGAACAGTGAAGGGAACTTCTCCTTCATTTCTGACTCAAGCTCCTACATCGACTCCTCGACCGAGTGGATTCTCCAGAGGACGCGAACAAGAAGGATCGCTCGATTCTGCAGCAGCTTATCCTTGCGTCCTAAGATTTGAACTGGCTCTTCAACATAGGATAAGTCAGACTTCAGCTCCAGCTGGCCAAAATCTTTCACGTCGCTAGGGTCGTGCACGTACTTTCGCAATTGAGAAACGTGGAAGACATTGTGCACACCTTCAAGCACCGGTGGTAGGGCAATTTTATAGGCCACTGGGGCGACCCGCTCAAGTATTTCAAACGGTCTAACGAATCTCGGGCTCAACTTTTCCTTCGTGCTGAACCGAGTAACTCCTCGCATGGACGACACCTTCAGGAACACGTGATCGCCCACCTGAAACTCAAGCAGTCTTCGATGGGCATCGTCGTAGCTCTTTTGCCGACTCTGTGCAATCTTCAGGCTTTTTCGAATTAGCTTGACCTTCTGCACGGTCTGCTCCACCAGCTCCGGGCCGAGTACCTGTCGTTCTCCGATTTTATCCCAACAAATGGGTGATCTGCACTTTCGGCCGTACAAAGCTTCATACGGCACCATTTGGATGCTGGACTGGTAGCTATTGTTGTATGCAAATTTTGCCAGCGGTAGGTGGACGTCCCAGCTTGATTTGAAGTCAATTGCGCAGAGTCGTAGCATGTCTTCGAGAATCTGATTAACGTGCTCCGTTTGGCAGTCGGTCTGAGGATGGTAAGCTGAGCTGAACTGCAACTTGGTACCCAGCGCCGACTGAAGGCTACTCCAGAATCGCGACATGAACCATGAATCCAGATCAGAGACGATGGATACTGGAATTCCGTGCAGCCGTACTATCTCGTCAAGATAAATCTGTGCCAGGCGATCAACGCTCCAAGTAACTTTGATGGCAAGAAAGTGCGCTGACTTGGTTAATCGATCGACGATGACCCAAATGGCGTCGCTCCCCCGTGGTGTCTTCGGCAGGCCAACAATAAATTCTATAGTGACATAATCCCATTTCCACTCGGAAATAGCGAGGTTCTGCATCTCCCCGCCCGTCCGCTGATGCTCAGCTTTCACCTGCTGACCGGCCATGCATTGTGACACGAAGAGCGCCACATCTCTCTTCATCCCGTGCCACCAGAAGGTCGTGCGGAGGTCCTTATACATCTTGGTACTGCCTGGATGTAAGGTATATCTTGCATAATGTGCCTCCGACATTATCTCCTTTCGTAGTTCTGAATCATCCGGAACACATAGTCGGCCATTCAATCTCAGCACGCCGGTCTTATCTTCCGTAAAGTCGGTCGCACTACCTGTTGAAATTTGCTCGCACATCTTCTTCAGGTACGTATCATCCTTCTGAGCGGTCATGATCTTTTCCAGCAAACTCGGCTCTAACTGCAGCTGCGCCAACCGTACATCCCTGAATCGAACCAGGAGATCGATGCCCATTTCTTCTAGATGTTGTAGAAGTCTGCGGTTGATGGATAGCGAGGCAAGATATTTTCGACTCAGAGCGTCTGCCACCACATTTTCTTTGTCCGGAGTGTAGTCGATCGTCACGTCATAGTCTTTGATCAGTTCGAGCCAGCGCCTCTGTCGCAAGTTCAATTCTTTCTAGGTGAAGAGACACTTGAGGCTCTTGTGATCGGTATAGATTGCGTACGCCACGCCATATAGATAGTGATGCCATAATTTTAACACGAACACAATTGCCGCTAACTCCAAGTCGTGCGTAGGATAGTTCTTCTCGTGCGGCTTTAACTGTCTGGAGACGAAGGATATCACCTTGTTTCGCTGCATGAGCACACATCCCAAGCCCTGGCCAGAAGCATCGTTGAATATCTGAAAACCCTCTGGCCCATCCGGAAGTGCGAGTATAGGGGCCAAAATTAGTCGCTGTTTTAGCTCTTGGAAAGAAGCTTTACAGTCATCCGACCACTCATACACGACTCCCTTTTGAGTGAGGCGAGTCAATAGCGATGCAATCTTCACAAAATCTTTTACGAAGCGTCGATAGTATCCCGCCAAACCAAGAAAGCTTCGAATCTCACTAGCAGACGCAGGTCGTTTCCAATCAGCAATAGCTTCCACTTTCTTCGGGTCGACTATAATGCCTTTGGACGAAATAATGTGACCAAGGAAGGATACGCTACTTAGCCAAAATTTTCACTTACTCTGCTTTGCGTACAACTCATTCTCTCGAAGTGTCTGGAGCACGTCCCCTAAGATGTTCTGCATGCTGCGCCCTGTCCTTCGAGTAGACGAGAATATCGTCAATAAAGACTACCACAAATTTATCAAGGAAGGGTCGAAATACCCGATTTATTAGATCCATGAAGGCGGCGGGGGCATTCGTCAGGCCGAATGGCATCACCAGGAACTCGTAGTGGCCGTACCGAGTGCGAAAGGCTGACTTTTGCACGTCGTCTGACTTGATCTTGAGTTGATGATAGCCCGAGCGGAGATCAATCTTCAAAAATAAAGAGGAGCCTTACAGTTGATCGAATAAGTCGTCTATGCGGGAAAATGGGTACTTATTCCGGATGGTGGCCTTGTTCAGCTGTCACCCCTAGTTTTTAAAAATAGAAATATTTTTGTCATTTTGCATTTTGAATATTTTTTAAATTTATTTTATTATTTATGATATTATTTGGGGTTGAAATTTATTTTATTATTTATGATATTGTTTTGGGGTTATTTGAGTCGGGTTCGAATTTCAACTCAATCCGACTTGAAACGGGGACCCAGGGAGGGTAGTTTGACTCTAGTGGGACCCACACACTAGTTAGACATAGCCCACATGATATTAATTTTAGTCCACATGATATTTATTCTAGTTAGTGGTTAGTCTAATTATTATGGATAAGGTTTGGTTAGATTAGAGACTTAAAACTAGACTAAACTAGCCCCCGGCTTAAACCTTTCCCAATATATTAATAAATAGGCTAGTGGGGGGGTATTTTAGACATTTCCAAATAGGACAAAACAGCCCATATGGCCAGCCTCCTCTAGAGGGGATAAGGTGTGAGTCACCATCTTCTTCATTTCATTTCAATCCACAACTTTCTCTCTCTTGTTCTTTCCCAAATTTCTAGAGAGCAAACCCATTGATTTCTCCACCAAATCAACCTCTTCTTCTACTAAATCTTCTTCTCTTCTCCTCTACTCCATAGTTAGAGGGTGCTAGCCAAGTTTGGGAGGATTCAGAGCTCGTTCGTGTCCTTTTGGAATCTCTACGTGTCGGTGTCGAGTCGGAAGGCTTTTTCCTTTGAAACTCTCTCCCGGAAGGTATAATCTCTTCTCTAATCCATCCCTACATGCATATAGGAATATTTTGAACCCATAGGAATGACCTCCATGGTTGTATCTCCATTTGTGTCCATTTCGTGTCCATTTGGAGGTCATAGGAGTGTCATTTGTGTTGTGGTTGTGTCCTAGTGGGAAAAACCCCTATTTTGGACACTTGTATGCATATATATATTGTAGGAATGATTAATTAGTGTTTTAATCTCAGATTTATATTTTTGGAGAGTGGATTGATCTTATTTAGGATGATTAGAATAAGTTTCATTTAGATAGCTATGTTGGTATCCAAGTATTTTGGCCTACATGTATTTTTTTTGTCCAAATAACCCAAATTCGTCATAATTTTTATCCATATTTTTAGTAGCTAGAGCAAGTTAGAAATGTCATAACTTTTAGCTCATAATTCCAATTAACCTCCTATTTTTTTAAAAGAAGCGTATCGAAGTTAGCTTTCCAAATATATATTTTAATAAGCCAAATTTGTTCTATAACTTTCTGTAGAATTGTTTGAGTGTCAGTTGTATGAAAGATGAACGTGTTTCGGTGTTTTCGCGATTTCGGGAGCTTCCGGACACGAAAATGCGATCCGTTTGAAGTTTAAAAAAGCTAACACGAAGAGCTATAACATACTTTAATTTAGAATTTTATGAAGGCCCAATTGGTACAGTATTGGTTTTAAGTAGAAGAGTGACTATGCGACGTAGGCATTTTGTGTAACCTATGAGCCTAGTATAGATATCATGTGAATGTAGGTATCATAGATTGTCAAGAATATGTATGATATAGTACATATATATATATATATTATTGTTATGTAATATATGTTAGTATAGTGTGTGTGTTTGAATGAGATAAGGATGTGTGTGGTTAGTGGAGAGAAGTGAGATTGATAGAGGATATGTGCTAGTGTGTGTTTGATGTTGTATAGATGGTAGTGTAGTATGTGTGTTGTGAAGGTGAGAGAGTTGGGAGGATCATGCCATCCTATTTGACTTGAGGCTAGTGTAGTTTGTTGAGTGATTTGTGTTTTAATTGAGTGGTAGTGTGTTTGTATATAGATGTGTGTAGGTGTGTTAGAAGAGAAGGGTGGTGGATTTGGTATATGTGTTTGTGTGTGTGGTTAGATGGTTAGAGAGTGAGAGAATGAGCAGGAAAGCAGCAGAAAAAAGCAGTAAGCAGTAAGCAGTAAGCAATAAGCAGTAAGCAGAAAAAAGTAGTAAGCAGAAGCAGTGCAGGATGGTTTTTTGGGGTTTTTGTGGTCTCGAAACATCCCATTTTGACCCACCTTAGCCCCAAATACCTACCCACACTTATCAACCACATTTAGTACTACAAAACCCCTAAGTTAGAGAGTATTTTTAGTGTGTTAGGCGGTTAGTAGGGTAGTGTTTATAGTGGTAGAAAATAAGGTTTGTCAATGTTAGAAAGTATGCCATGTTATGTAATCTTGAGGGTAGTGGTAGATGTTTGAGTTAGTTTTTGAGAAGTTATTTTAGAAGTAGCATTCTAAGTTAGATGGGGGTTAGATAGATGATATTTGTGAGGGAGAGTGAGTGTGGTTTAGAAGAATAAGTTATGTTAGATGTGGTATCTTGATATCTCAATATTACCTTAAGGTAATGTGTAGGAGAGTAACATATTAGAAAAAATAGTTTTGATGCCCAAGAACACTAGATTTCTTGGTTGATAAACCCTAGATAGGATAGTATCTAGCTACCCTAAGGAGCCTAGGCTAGTATCTTGAGTATTAGCGGGGTTTCCTTTGTAATTGGCAAGGTATCGGGATTACCTTGGTAAGGGTAAATGTAGGTAATAGGGTATAGTTAAGATATTGAGTTTAACTTCTAAGATATAGTTAGAATTAGGTTCTCTTGATTGGTAATGGTTAGAATTAGTGTCCTCAGACTAGTTTTGACCTCTGTTGACCATTTTGACCAAAAGTCAACAAAAGTCAACCGAAAGTCAAACTTAGCCTATAAGTGACTACAATTGACCGAAACAAAACCAGAGTTGACCAGATGACTAAAAGTCAATAGTTAGTCAACATTTGACTAGTTTGACCTAGGGTTGACCCAGGGTTGACTAGAGTTGACCAGGGTTGACCAGTTGACCAAAAGTCAACTATAAGTCAACCTTTGACCCCGTTTGACCTAGTTTGACTTGGATTGACTCTCCGTGACCTGGTATAACCTAGTATGAAATAGTATGACCCAGTATGACCTAGTTTGATCTAGTACGACTCAGTTTGACCTAGATTGACCTAGTTTTGACTTAGACTTGCATTCATGACTTAAATTAGTTTTCTTTTTCAATATAAAACCCTGTTTAACTCATAGTATCTCATTTTAGGTCTGTGATTTACTCTGAGCATCTGTTCACCTTATCAGCTCAGGATCGCAGGCGAGTACATTCACTGATAGTTTTTATTGTCTTGATATCTGCTATATCCGATTCAGTCGTAGTATCTTACTTGATTTTCAGACACGATATTTCACGGACTAGTATATGTCGGATCCTGTCATGAGATGTTGTTCCCGGATTACTTGGTATATTGGTACATGACTCGATTTGTTACTTGTACTTATATAGACATGGACTTGGGAGTGGGCTGATCACCTGCTCTTAAATCTTGTATCATGACGTGTTATGACCGGATCTTTTATACTACTCGGGGATAGAAAGTTATTAGTGGTCGTGTGATCAAAATACCCACTTGTTGTTTCACACTTGTACTCGACACTTGTCCATAGCTACTTGTTCACAACTTTCCATGGTGACCGGCCATATCTTCACACTTATTGTTTCACACTTGTTATTTGTTCGTAGCCGGTCAGATGGAAAGCCTGAACATGTTTTTTCCAAGCCGATCACATGACGCACTAATAATTCAAGGCACCTTTTATATTTATTATCGGGGAGGCTAAGTTCTGTTCGGAAGAAGGGTTACAACCCCGATCCTTGTTTGGTTAAGGGTTATAACTCGACTTCCGAATAGTCCCCAAGTCGTCCTATATATATATATATATTGTCGTCCTTTTCAGTACTCACATCTTGATATATATTTCTAGTTGATTTTGTCTTGTATTTCATTACACTGTCTCTTATAGAATTTGTCAATTCATATGGAACTGCTGTGGGTGTTTATACTTGCTCATTTTTCTGACAGGATATTGTTGACATATTACAGATGATTCTGAGGCAGATTGCCCGACCTATTATGGGGTCGAGTCTGATGGAGTAGACCCGGGCTGTGGTTTGTTAGTAGAGCCACTAGACTTTGCTCACCCTGAGTAGTGTAGCTTAGTTAGGTTTGCCTGGCCTACGAGCCAGCTAGTACTTTTTAGACTGTAGTAGTTTTTATATATTATGTGATTCTTTGGGTTGTTTGTGTATAGCTCTGGACTTGTGTGGATCCTGGACTTATTTCCTGTTCTCATCATTCGTATTTTCCTTTCCATACTATCTACCTCAGTTTTATATTTGTGATTGAGACTGTATTGCTATGTCACCTCCATTCGGAGTGTATATACTGTACAGGTACATTTATCTGTTTAGTTGTAGTATTTATAGATGACCTAGACAGCGTTCTACCGTCGATGCTGTGGCGTAGGCTGGACGTAACCACGTACTCGTGCCCCTAATCAGGGTGCGGGTCGTAACACATTTTTATGGTGGCCCATGCAGGTCAGAGTCGCAATTAGTGCGATCTCGTAATGGTGCTCGACTTAGAGTGCTAATTACGAGCCTGCGACTAGGACGTAGGATCTAGGGTATGATAGGAGTTACTCAATCACATTTTAGGAAATTTCTGATCTTTTGATTTCCATGACAACTCTTCTTACATTTGAATTCAATTGTCCTCCTTTGATAATATCTTATCTTGTGCCATATTGATCTCTTGGGTTCAATTCGTCTTCAGGATTACAGTGACTTGTTTTCAGGCAGTAGCAGAGCAGATAGCAGGTTCTAATCTTTCGATCTCATTTCTGCATTTGCTTTCTTATAAACTGTCTTGAAATTCAATTCCATCTGTTCCTTGATCGTTGGATGAAATTTTATTCTTATGATGTGATATTCTTCTGAGATAAGTCGTATGGGCTAGGTCGTCTTGATTATAAGATTTTAGAATCCTCTAGGATCATGCTAGCAGGCATAGTGAGGACATATAGTCAGATTATGGTCGTATTTCTCGGGTATAGGAATTTAAGGTTTTCGCTGCCAAGCATACGGCAATGCGAAAATTTTAAATACCATAATTATAGAGGTATGTACCATAGTCAAGGACTTTGTGATTATCGTAGCCTTGCTCACTGGCATGACGGAGATTCTGAGTATCATGATTTTGGACAGACGCATACGATTATCGAATTGCATGATTTTTCTGTGGTTACTTTGTTTTAATTTTTGAGGATGATTCCTTTAAGGTGGATAGACTTGTAACACCTAGTTTCTATTTGAGTATAATTTTAAAATGCTATAATTTTAGTCATTTAATTAATGTCATTTAATTCAAGCTTTGATTTTGGAGATTTTAATCATTTTAAATTTTTAAGCCATAACTTGTGATTTTGATGTTTTACTAGTGAAACCCTAGGGCCTGTTTGACCTGGAGCCTAACCATGTGATTAGGATACTTTCATTATTATTTCTGGCCCAAGGGTATTTTGGTCATTGGACCTCTTTGATTTATTTTGATATTTTGCATTGGTGATTGCTTGGTTTTAATTTCGAGGACGAAATTTTTTTTAGGTGGATAGATTTGTCACCCCCAGTTTTCAAAAATAAGGATATTTTTGTCATTTTGCATTTTGAATATTTTTAAAATTTATTTTATTATTTATGATATTATTTTGGGGTTGAAATTTACTTTATTATTTATGATATTGTTTTGGGGTTATTTGAGTCGGGTTCGAATTTCAACTCAATCCGACTTGAAACGGGGACCCAAGGGGGGTAGTTTGACTCTAGTGGGACCCACACACTAGTTAGACATGGCCCACATGATATTAATTTTAGTCCACATGATATTTATTCTAGTTAGTGGTTAGTCTAATTATTATGGATAAGGTTTGGTTAGATTAGAGACTTAAAACTAGACTAAACTAGCCCCCGGCTTAAACCTTTCCCAATATATTAATAAATAGGCTAGTAGGGGGTATTTTAGACATTTCCAAATAGGACAAAATAGCCCATATAGCCAGCCACCTCTAGAGGGGATAAGGTGTGAGTCACCATCTTCTTCATTTCATTTCAATCCACAACTTTCTCTCTCTTATTCTTCCCCAAATTTTTAGAGAGCAAACCCATTGATTTCTCCACCAAATCAACCTCTTCTTCCACTAAATCTTCTTCTCTTCTCCTATACTCCATAGTTAGAGGGTGCTAGCCAAGTTTGGGAGGATTCGGAGCTCGTTCGTGTCCTTTCGGAATCTCTACGTGTCGGTGTCGAGTCAGAAGGCTTTTTTTCTTTGAAACTCTCTCCCGGAAGGTATAATCTCTTCTCTAATACATCCCTACATGCATATAGGAATATTTTGAACCCATAGGAATGACCCCCATGGTTGTATCTCTATTTGTGTCCATTTCATGTCCATTTGGAAGTCATAGGAGTGTCCTTTGTGTTGTGGTTGTGTCCTAGTAGGAAAAACCCCTATTTTGGACACTTGTATGCATATATATATATATATATATATATATATATATATATATATATATATATATATATATATATATATATATATATATATATATATATTGTAGGAATGATTAATTAGTGTTTTAATCTCATATTTATATTTTTGGAGAGTGGATTGATCTTATTTATGATGGTTAGAATAAGTTTTATTTAGATAGCTATGTTGGTATCCAAGTATTTTGGCCTACATGTGTTTTTTTGTCCAAACAACCCAAATTCGTCATAATTTTTATCCACGTTTTTAGTAGCTAGAGCAACTTAGAAATGTCATAACTTTTAGCTCATAATTCCAATTAACCTCCTGTTTTTTTAAAAGAAGCGTATCGAAGTTAGCTTTCCAAATATATATTTTAATAAGCACAAATTTGTTCTATAACTTTCTGTAGAATTGTTTGAGTGTCAGCTGTACGAAAGATGAACGTATTTCGGTGTTTTTGCGATTCCGGGAGCTTCCGGACACGAAAATGTGATCCGTTTGAAGTTTCGGAAAGCTAATACGAAGAGCTATAACATACTTTAATCATAGAATTTTGTGAAGGCCCAATTGGTACAGTATTGGTTTTAAGTAGAAGTGTGACTATGCGACGTAGGCATTTTGTGTAACCTATGAGCCTAGTATAGATATCATGTGAATGTAGGTATCATAGATTGTCAAGAATATGTATGATATAGTACATATATATATAGATATATATATATTATTGTTATGTAATATATGTTAGTATAGTGTGTGTGTTTGAATGAGATAAGGATGTGTGTGGTTAGTGGAGAGAAGTGAGATTGATAGAGGATATGTGCTAGTGTGTGTTTGATATTGTATAGATGGTAGTGTAGTGTGTGTGTTATGAAGGTGAGAGAGTTGGGAGGATCATGCCGTCCTATTTGACTTGAGGCTAGTATAGTTTGTTGAGTGATTTGTGTTTTAATTGAGTGGTAGTGTGTTTGTATATAGATGTGTGTAGGTGTGTTAGAAGAGAAGGGTGGTGGATTTGGTATATGTGTTTGTGTGTATGGTTAGATGGTTAGAGAGTGAGAGAATGAGCAGGAAAGCAGCAAAAAAAAGCAGTAAGCAGTAAGCAATAAGCAGTAAGCAGAAAAAAGTAGTAAGCAGAAGCAGTGCATGATGGTTTTTTTGGGATTTTTGTGGTCTCGAAACATCCCATTTTGACCCACCTTAGCCCCAAATACCTACCCACACTTATCAACCACATTTAGTACTACGAAACCCCTAAGTTAGAGAGTATTTTTAGTGTGTTAGGCGGTTAGTAGGGTAGTGTTTATAGTGGTAGAAAATAAGGTTTGTCAATGTTAGAAAGTATGCCATGTTATGTTATCTTGAGGGTAGTGGTAGATGTTTGAGTTAGTTTTTGAGAAATTATTTTAGAAGTAGCATTCTAAGTTAGATGGGGGTTAGATAGATGATGTTTGTGAGGGAGAGTGTGTGTGGTTTAGAAGAATGAGTTATGTTAGATATGGTATCTTGATATCTCAATATTACCTTAAGGTAATATGTAAGAGAGTAACATATTAGAAAAAATAGTTTTGATGCCCAAGAACCCTAGATTTCTTGGTTGATAAACCCTAGATAGGATAGTATCTAGCTACCCTAAGGAGCCTAGGCTAGTACATTGAGTATTAGCGGGGTTTCCTTTGTAACTGACAAGGTATCGGAATTACCTTGGTATAGTTAAGATATTGAGTTTAACTTCTAAGGTATAGTTAGAATTAGGTTCTCTTGATTGGTAATGGTTAGAATTAGTGTCCTCAGACTAGTTTTGACCTCGGTTGACCATTTTGACAAAAAGTCAACAAAAGTCAACCGATTAGCCTATAAGTGACTAAAATTGACCGAAACCAAACCAGAGTTGACCAGTTGACTGAAAGTCAACAGCTAGTCAACGTTTGACTAGTTTGACCTAGGGTTGACCCAGGGTTGACTTGAGTTGACCAGGGTTGACCAGTTGACCAAAAGTCCACTATAAGTTAACCTTTGACCCCGTTTGACCTAGTTTGACTTGGATTGACTCCCCGTGACCTGGTATGACCTAGTATGAACCAGTATGACCCAGTATAACCTAGTTTGACCTAGTACGACTCATTTGACCTAGATTGACCTAGTTTTGACTTAGACTTGCATTCATGACTTAAATTAGTTTCCTTTTTCAGTATAAAACCATGTTTAACTCATAGTATCTCATTTTAGGTCTGTGATTTACTCTGAGCATCTGTTCACCTTATCAGCTCAGGACCACAGGCGAGTACATTCACTGATAGTTTTTATTGTCTTGATATCTGCTATATCCGATTCAGTCGTAGTGTCTTACTTGATTTCCAGACACGATATTTCACGGACTAGTATATGTCAGATCCTGTCATGAGATATTGTTCCCGGATTACTTGGTATATTGGTACATGACTTGATTTGTTACTTGTACTTGTATAGACATGGACTTGGGAGTGGGCTGATCACCTGCTCATAAATCTCGTGTCATGACGTGTTATGACCGGATCTTTTATACTACTCGGGGATGGGGAGTTATTAGTGGTCGTGTGATTAAAATACCCACTTGTTGTTTCACACTTGTACTCGACACTTGTCCATAGCTACTTGTTTACAACTTTCCATGGTGACCGGCCTTATCTTCACACTTGTTGTTTCACACTTGTTATTTGTTCGTAGCCGGTCAAATGGAAAGCCTGAACATGTTTTTCCCAAGCCGATCACATGACGCACTAATAATTCAAGGTACCTTTTATATTTATTATCGGGGAGGCTAAGTTCTGTTCGGGAGAAGGGTTACAACCCCGGTCCTTGTTTGGTTAAGGGTTGTAACTCGGCTTCCGAATAGTTCCCAGGTCGCCCTATATATATACATATTGTCGTCCTTTCAGTACTCACATCTTGATATATATTTCCAGTTGATTTTGTCTTGTATTTCATTACACTGTCTTTTATAGAATTTGTCAATTCATATGAAACTGCTGTTGGTGTTTGTACTTGCTCATTTTCCTGACAGGATACCGTTGACATATTACAGATGATTCTGAGGCAGATTGCCCGACCTATTATGGGGTCGAGTCTGATGGAGTAGACCTGGGCTGTGGTTTGTTAGTAGAGCCACTAGACTTTGCTCACCCTGAGTAGTGTAGCTTAGTTAGGTTTGCTTGGCCTACGAGCCAGCTAGTACTTTTTAGACTGTAGTAGTTTTTATATATTATGTGATTCTTTGGGTTGTTTGTGTATAGCTCTGGACTTGTGTGGATCCTGGACTTATTTCCTGTTCTCATCATTCGTATTTTCCTTTCCATACTATCTACCTTAGTTTTACATTTGTGATTGAGACTGTATTGCTATGTCACCTCCATTCGGAGTGTATATACTGTACAGGTACATTTATCTGTTTAGTTATAGTATTTATAGATGACCTAGACAGCGTTCTACCGCCGATGCTGCGGCGTAGGCTGGACGTAACCACGTACTCGTACCCCTAATCAGGGTGCGGGTCGTGACATCAGCTCTCGGTAATCGATGCACAGACGTATGGACCCATCCTTCTTCTTCACGAATAGCACGGGCATACCCCACGGCGAGACACTCGGACGGATAAACCCTCTGTCGAGTAATTCTTGTAGTTGTGCCTTTAGTTCCTTCAGCTCGGTGGGGGCTATTCTGTACGGGGCCTTGGAAATCGGTCGAGTATCGGGGAATGTATCAATGTTGAACTCGACTTCTCGGTCGGGGGGCATGCCGTATAGCTCGTCCGGGAAAATATCGGGGAATTCTGCCACAACGTCGGTCTGACCCATGTTTGTACCATCCTATCGCATGTCTCGGACGGACGCCAAAAAGCCTTCGCATCCAGAATGCAGCATCCTCCGAGCGGAAATTACCGAGATCAGCATGCAGGTCGACGACGCTTCACCACACGAAAAGCAGAATTCAGGCACTCCTGGTATGCGGAAGGTGACCGTCTTTCCGGCGTAGTCTATGGTTGCGTTGCACAACCCAAAACAATACATTTCCAGAATGATGTCAAAGTCCTTCATGTCTAGAACTATAACGTCAAGACCGATCTTTTGACCGTTGATACAGATAATCCCGCCGGTGCAGGCTAAGTTTGTGAGTATTGGTGTGCCCGAAGGTGTACTTACGCTAAGGTCGAGATCTAATGATATTACAGAAAATTTGTGCTCGACGGCAAAATCCGCCAATATAAAACTATGCAAAGTGCCTGAATCAAATAACACACGAGCAGGCACATTATTGAATTTTAGTATACCTGACACTACTGTATCTGATGCCATCGCTTCATCTCGAGTCATGGCGTAGACGCGGCCCTGAGTGTTGGGGCGACGGTCTTGGCCATTTTGCGGTGCGAGTTGAGTGGGCGGAGGAGGTCGGGGCACCTGTCCTCGATTCTCTTGACGATTTTGTTGTGGCGGGACATTGCGATTCAGTCGAGGATTTGGGCAGTCTCGAGCAAAGTGACCCCTTCGTCCGCAAGCGAAGCACTCTGACTTGGTAAAGCAGTGGTCGTCAGTGTGCCCGAGCTTGCCGCAATGTCTGCATCGTGGTAACGGGTTCTGGCCTTTATAGCCACTAGTGTGTGGACGCTTTGACACATGGTTGTTACCTTTCGTATAGCTAGGACGTTTGTGATTGGAGTGGCGCACAATATCGTCAGCACCAGAAGGATACAGGCTCTCAAGGCGGAGAGCGTCATTCGGAGCCTCGTCCGTGGTCTTGTACTCTGGGACCCCGACATGCACACCGATAGAGTGTCACAGACCCACTTTGAACCGTCGTACGCGGCACTCCTCTGTAGGCAGAAACACACTAACGAATTTGGACAACTTGTTGAATTCTGCGGCGTACTGTTCTACTGTTCGATTTCCTGGCTTCAATTGTATGAACTCATTTTCCTTCGCTTGATGAACGGCTGACGGGAGGTACTCGACTTCAAAAGCCTTGCGGAACGTGGCCCAAGAGATCGGTGCTGTGTTGTTGTCGCGTCGGATTGCTAGCTTGTGCACGGCCCACCAGTCGTGCACGTTCAACCGTAGTTGAAGTTGTGCGCAGGTGACTTGCTTTGATTCTTCGATACCGAGGAGCTCGAAGTGATCTTCCAGCTCTTCCAACCAGTCGATCGCCATAGAAGGGCCTTCGGTGCCGCTGAAGGAAGTGCGACACACTTTTTTGAATTCTGATACTTCAAAGTTATACTTTTTCAGTGCCGCAGGTTGACGCTCGAGCTCCTCCGTGTCGACTTCAATAGGTTGGACCGCCGGCACTGTGACAGTAGGTGTGGTAACGGCAGGCGCAGTCACAGAATTCCCGTTGGCGATGATTGTTTGGACGATCTGCTGCAGGGTATCCTGCTACTTTTGTTGAAGTTTAGCATGTGCGTCGAGGCGAGCTTCGAACTGGGCCTGTCGTTCCTCTGTCTATTGATGTCGGGTCTCGGACTGGTTCCACTACGCCTCCATCATGCGTAACATCCTTTCGATGGTATCGTTAGAAGATCCGTCCCGCGAACGACGAGAACTACTAGAGCTGCTAGAAGCGCTCTGCTTTCGCTCGGCCGGGGGTTCCGTCACTTATGCGATACGAAGGCAAACGCACCAGTCATAAATTATTACAGACTCATTGTATGGAACAACTTATCTCATCGATGCGAGGTCAAAGGATGTAAAGCCATGCTCTGATACCATTATGACACGCCTCGATTCCGTAGAATCAATAGTCGTCCCCCGGGCGTGATGTCGTGCGTACCTAAGTTGCAATCGCACAAGGCATAGTCATAAGGTTATCCGAAACACAATATCAAGTTAGAGTACGCAGAGAAATTGATTGACACATTTGAAATAGAAGTAAACTTTTCATTGAGAATAAAACTTCATTTACATTGACTTCATTACATTCATTGCCGTGCGGGCTACAATATGACTCGACTTACAAAACGAATGCCGATGAGATAGTCGTTCCATACATTACATCCCTTTTTACAAGCAAAATAGTTACACTTTCCACCTGCGATCGAGGGAAGCCGAGTCGTCATCTATTCTTCTTTGTACTGGATGCAGAGTCTTCGAAAGGATTTCAAAACACAAGCCTTTACACGAACGAGGCTTTAAAAGTGTCCACGCTGCCTTGAGCTTTTAAGCGGCACGTCCTTCGTGGTTCGAGGTACCTACGTGGAGAGCGAGGATCAGTACATTACACTTTGTACTGGTACATGGCTATTTAGGCTCCAAGCTCTCATTTGGTTGAAGAGTTTATATGACTTTAATTCATGAATGTTTCTAACCATCCTAATGAATTTCAAACAAGCAATGACAAGCATAACGTAAAATACGATGGAACTTACCCACGGCTGGCCGCGCCGTGCCTTATGAAACTTACCATGTTCTTCCCTGTCAATTGTTATCATTTACATTCTAAGTGCAACATTACGTATGTTTGGTCACTGGCTCCCAGATCCATCGCGGACTCCCTTTTTGCTTTTATTAGACGAGGCCCTTTCAACGCGAGTGGCGAGCCCCGCTGCAAGTCATCGCCTAACGTCGTGCCCAGCACAGCTTATGTAAATGTTTCCTTTCTTGGCCTCAACGGTCCCATGGCCCCGGGTTGCCGTGCGGGAAAACTCTACCTTGTCGACAAGTTGTCCATGACCGTGCAAAGACCATTTTTCTTTTAGTTATTAAGACATAGCCTACTTTCTCTTTGAAAACTCGATCATTTTATCGTGCCCATGTCCTTGCATTTATTCTTTCATACGCAACAACATTATCGATTTACCTAAGAAGGGGGTCAAGAAGAGAAGGGTCAGCCACTCATCTTGAGTTTACTTCGGCGAGAGAACTTGTTGGTCGCGCTAGACGTCGCCTACGCGATTACCTGAAATCGCACAAGCAACCGATTAGAACACTGCATTATTCAAGGAGTTCGATAGAAAATGCGAGTTCAAAATGCAAGCTATGAAAACCATCAAAAATATTCACGAAAATGCATTCAGAAAACAAAGCCAAAACCAACGCAAGCGGCGTGAAAAGCAGAGCAACAGGATGTCTCTCCCGACTCAGCCGCAGAGTCAATCCTTGAGGCGTAACCCACTGAATATGGGACTTGGTTCCGAAGAAGACATTCCATAAAGAGGAATGGATCTTAATTCAACCGTTTCCGTTCGATCGACTCGATCGATCCCGACGTATCGGTCCCGACCGAATCGATAGTGACAATGTTCCTTTCTCGCGCACCCCGTGGACGAAATACGGGACACGATGTAGGGACGGGGCACTACACCTTGTGGTCCCTAAACTTTTTGTGCTATCTTCAAAATCCTACTATTTGTGTTCCCTAGCGCTTTTATGTTCCTATTCATCAGAATTGGGGATCAAAATGTCCAGTCTATATTCAATAAGGTAGCTGGAGGAATTTACTTGTATCCACTAGTATAATCATCTTGTCATGTAACACGCTATATAAATTTTTCGCAAGGATGACACCAGGCCAATCATTCCTAACTTGGCATGCAATACGAGCAAAATGAACAAGATGTTTTTCCAAGTTATGTTCTAAAAGAGTCAATGAAAAACAAAGTATTGACAATCGTATCTTTCTGCAGCCAGAGTCCTGACATGAGCCACTTTCTAACCACAGTTAGTGTACAGGTAAATTTCCTAGACAGCAAACTTCTCTATATATATTAAAATTTCTAGAATAGATTAATATCAACAAAAAATACATGTAAACCATAAAATTATTTGATATGTACTCGAAAATAAATACTGGGGTTGCTCTTATGTGGTCCTACCTGTTTAAAAAAAGTCGTAGACCAGTACAGCCGTCCAAATAGTACTTTTAAGATTATTGCATATTCCATGTGTCAAGAATCAAATCACGAGATATTATGTCATTTATAGTTTCTTTGAGATGCATATACCACTTTGAATAGTGTGAACAACTGTAGGTCTCCATCTAACTAATAGAAGTTGGCCATGAAGTCTTGTTAAGACGCATAAGCTCTAACTCTGGCGGTTGGGCAGACCAACACCAGCACCAGCATAACATACAACTTCCACGGGTTGCCTGAAGAATGGAATAACTCACTTTCTTGGCTAATTTTTTTCATGATCCAATTGGGTTCTTCAGTCATTCTGGTCATCATCTTGAACCTTGCACTTCGAAGAACAATAAAACCTATTATTATCCTCAAAGAAGACAATAATTCAACATCATCTAGCAATTGACAATGAGACGAGAAACTTTCCGCTATAATCTACTTCCAACGAAGCAATTATTTTTAGAGTTGGACATGTAAATGTGAAATAGTACATAAATTGCCCCAAGTAATTCCGCCAGTTTTTAGTCCACTCCACTGAAAGGTATCATTTTCATCGTTGGTCACAACTTCATCCAATAAAGACTATTCTTTTAGGTTCTTCTTTGTTCCAATAAAGGTATATGCTAACTTATTAAAAGTAGTAGATGGAGTATCATGTATACCTCATCAGAAGAACTGACGTGGTTGTTGTAATCTTCTGCATTGATGTTATAAGCACACAGCTTTCTTTTCTTCATTGTTTAGGAAATTAATAGTCTTTCAAACTCTCAACTTGACAGAACAAAATATAAAAAAAAAACCAAGTTTCCAGATCTATGAGATATATAACAAAAATTTATTTCGAGAAAACAATAGAAGCAAAAAAAAAAGAATAAATTAAATAACAAGAATAAATGTTAAGAACTAATAAGGGACTTTAGTCCCACATCGGAAGTTGTATTGTAAAGAGGAGGTTTACTCTCTATAAGTAGTGGCAGGAGCCCATCAATAAAATCATCTGAGAAATTCCACTCATTTCAACATGGTATCAGAGGCAGGTTCCCAAAATTTTTTTCCTCCCTCTCTAACGCCAGCCCCCCAAACCCCCCATCTACTATTCCATCTCCTTCCCCCCTCCCCCCCGAACCTACGGTGCAGCGCCCCGGACCTGACCTCCCTCCCTGACGCCAGTCCCCCCGGACCTGCAGTGCAGCACCCCGGACCACCCCTCCCTCCCAGACGCCAGCCCCCCGATCTACTATTCCAGTGCCCCCCCAACCCGGACCTGTCCCCCCCTCCGGACCTGCCGTGCAGCGCCCCGGACCTGCCCCCCCCGGACCTGCTGTGTAGCGCCCCCGGACCTACCCCCCCGGAACTGCTGTGCAGCGCTCCGATTTTTTATTTTTTGCACCTTTTTTGGAAGTGCTTACAAAAGTTCATTATTTTCGCACAACTCCTACTCGGAGTTCTGGAAATATCGATCATGTACGAAGTCATGGTCCAATTGGTTATGCTTGCACTATCTAACCCCGTCATTATGATGCGGTTCTAATTGCTCGTATGCCTGAAGAATTTCTGTGAGGAGGCCACTTGTTGTTCCCCCTGGTCTCTATAGTCGATGACATAGACACCCGAGATCAGGACACCCAGAATTTAACAGACGACGATGAGGACGACAACTAGTGATACAACAAGACCTCCA
Organism: Iris pallida; assembly: GCA_029216955.1. Lineage (NCBI taxonomy): Eukaryota > Viridiplantae > Streptophyta > Magnoliopsida > Asparagales > Iridaceae > Iris > Iris pallida. The sequence continues at coordinate 2,418,309 of JANAVB010016196.1, read as the reverse complement.
TACTCACAGTTGAAGATGCCATGGATTCTATCAATGGTAAACTGACGGCAGACGAGATGAAGGCCCTGGTTGATGAGATCTTACCAAAGAGATTAACCGAGGCAACCCCACGGGTGACCCATACTGATGTGGATTCGTCACCCTACAAAATGGGAAAGTTGAAAAAGCTTGAGACAAAGTTGGAAGGCACGTCCAACTACTTGAAATGGTCGAAGCAGGCGATACGGACGCTGAAGGGACGTGGCTTGGTTGGCTATGTCAATGGCCAAACGAAGGCGCCATCCGATCCCGCCTCAAAGGAGTTTGCTATCTGGGAGATTGTCAACAACGTCGTAGCTGGGTGGTTGACAGCCTCCACGATCGACCAGGTGTCGGGCAATGTCAAGGCGATGGAGACTGTCGCTGATATATGGCGAACTTTGAAGGATATGTACTCAGGCTCGGGTAACCCTATGTGGGTCTTCCAACTTCAGGATGAACTTGATAGGGTGGCCCAAGACGATCGTACCATCTCTGAGTACGCGGCCCTATTGAAGAAGTACTGGTCTAATATGGATCACTATGATCCTCTTGGGATGGAAGATGCAGAAGTCGAACCGGCATTTGCGAAGTATTTTTCGACGTTACTGGCTTATATTTCGCAACAGCGAATGATGAAGTTCCTGAAGGGGCTCAACCCTGTGTTTGAGCAGAGAAGGAATATTCTTCTGTCCCAACCCATGCTTCCAGCCTTGGAGGAAGCTATAGCAGTCATGACATAGGAAGAAGCTCGATTGAAGTTGATGCCCAATAAGGGCTCCTTCCAGGGGACCAAGCCACGGTTGAAAAGTTTGCCCTTGTTGCCTTCACTCAGCCTCCATCTGTGAGTGGTGTGTGCCACAACTTTGGTGACTCCAGACATTACATCAGATTTTGTCCAAAACCCCTGCAAAGTCAGTCTAGTGATCACGGATGGGGACGTGGAGGACGTCGTGGTGGTAGAGGAGGATATGCTGGTAGAAGGGGAGATTCATTTGGAGGACACAAAGCACATCTGGCGGAGAAAGAGAAAGAAAATTAACTGGCAGAAATAACCCCGCTTGAGCGAGAGTTTCTTGTAAAGTTTCGAGGTACAAAGCTGGGTTCGGCCGATAGTCATGTCACTCCTGGGGCATCATCTACCTCGGGGGATCACATCACTTGCTTTGCCCAACCCAGCACAGGTATACCTGTACGTGCTCTTGCATCTGTCCATCAACCAGGTTGGATTATGGACTCTGGGGCATCTCGCCATGTCACGGGGTCCCGTGGTGAGTTTCATGACTATACTCACCTACCGTTGCCGGAGTGTATTCAGACTGCTGATGGTACCTCCAGACCTGTAATGGGTAAAAGCACTGTCGTATGCACCCCTTTCCTTACTCTCAACAATATCTTATATGCTCTTTCTTTTCCTGTCAACCTTATATCTATTAGTACCATTATCCTTGATATCTAAACTGTATTATTTCCTTTGACATTCCTAAGGTAACTTTTCACGAGAAGGGGACAGGACGGCGACTAGGGACTGGCATATGGCATAAGGGGCTATGGTACTTGGACAGGACCGGACTGGACAAAGCATTGGCATCTCTAGTAGCAGATGCACAATCGGACGCTTCTCGTAGCAGTATAGAAGATGAATTGCTCCTTAATCACCAGCGTGTCGGGCATTCTTCCTTTAAAGTTATTAGTCGTATGTATCCGTCCTTATATCAAAGAGCTAATAAAGAGAAGTTATTTTGTAATGCTTGTGAGTTGAGAAAACATACCAGAAGCTCGTATGTGAGCTCGGAGAATAAAAGTTCAGCTGCATTTGACATGATACATTCGGACGTATGGGACCCTTGTCCTACAACCGGTATTAACGGTTTTCGATGGTTCGTCACTTTTATTGATTGTTATACTCGCGTGACTTGGGTCTACCTTATGACGAATAAAAGTGACATCTTTGAGGCATTTCAAGACTTTCATCGTCGGATAGAAACACAATATGACACTAAAATTAAGTGCTTATGGTCTGACAATGGGACGGAGTATACTAATAAGAAGGTTGCTGAGTATTTATCCACTCATGGAATACTACACCAAACTTCATGTGCCTATACACCGACGCAAAATGGTATGGCCGAATGGAAGAACAGACACCTGCTGGAGGTCGCACGGAAGATGATGCTGGCTATAAATATCCCAAAACACTTATGGGGACAAGCTGTCTTGACGGCCTCTTATCTTTATCAACAGAATGCCATATCAGGTATTGGACTGGAAGACACCGTTGGAAATGTTTACTGGTGTAACCACTTACACAGTTCCACCGAAGGTATTTGGGTGTGTGTGTTTTGTCCAAGATAATAGGCCAGGAGTTGGTAAACTGGATCCTAGAGCAGTTAAATATGTCTTTGTCGGGTACACGACGACTCAGAAGGTATATACATGTTGGAGCCCGGTTGAGCGGAAACTGTCTGTAAGTATGGACGTTACATTTCGAGAACTGGAACCATACTATAGTTCAGATGAAGGTTCGGCGTTTGGTGACACACCTAACGCGGAGGGTGTTAGACGTGAGGGGGAGAGAATAAGTCCAAACGTGGTAGTCGGATCGGTCCCGTGCCCCGTCGTGGAGAACTGGACGAAAGGGGGAGATAGTAGTGACTCCGATGAAGAAGACGATACATATGTTACGCAGGGGGAAAAGCCTTGCCCAGTGTCAGTGCCTACTGTACCAAGTCCAGTGCCTACCATACCAAGTCCCTCGTCTACTCCTGCCCCGGCTCTTGAAGATGTTGTCCTCGCACTGAATCACTCTGATTTCGATGCGGATCTCTCTGACTCTGATGGTATGTCCCCTCCACCACTTATTGCTCCTTTAAGGAGATCTTCTCACATCAATGCGGGTAAGGCTCCTCGTCATTATGATGATTATGAACATGACATTGCCAACTTCTTGTCTTATTCTAACATTTCTCCAAATTATCGAGCCTTCATTGCATCATTAGACTCTACTTCTTTGCCCAAGTGTTGGTAGGAAGCAAAGAAAAATCTAAGGTGGAAAGCTGCAATGATGGAAGAACTTAGGGCACTACAAAAAAATAAGACATGGGAGCTGGTTCCATTATCCAAAGAAAAAAAAGCTGTGGAATACAAATAGGTGTACACAGTAAAGGAGACGCCAGAAAGAAAAGTAGAGCGGTACAAGGCGAGGTTGGTTGCAAAAGGATACACACAATCATATGGCATTGATTATGATGAGACGTTTGCCCCAGTAGCAAAAATGAGCACGGTAAGAACTCTGGTCTCCATTACAGCAAACTATGGGTGGAAGCTATACCAATTAGATGTAAAAAATGCCTTTCTCCATGGGGACCTGCAAGAAGAAGTTTACATGGAACCCCACCAAGGTGCTATGCGACAGAATTAGACGGGGGACATCGCATGGTAAAGTGTGTAAACTAAAGAAGTTACTATACGGACTCAAGCAATCTTCTCGAGCCTGGTTTGACTGATTCAGAAAGGCTGTTACATGCATGAGGTACCACCAAACAAATGCAGATCATATGGTCTTTCTCCAGCATACAATAGGCCACATTACTATACTTTCTGTATATGTGGATGATATAATAATCACTGGTGATGATGAAGTCGAGATTACTAAGTTGAAGTCAAAACTCGCGAAGGAGTTTGAGGTGAAGGATTTAGGAGCGATGAGGTATTTTCTGGGTATCGAGGTATGTGACGGCGAACAGGGAATTGTTCTCTCACAGAGAAAATACGCACTAGATCTGCTAAAGGAGACATGGATGCTGGGATGCAAAGCAGTAGTAACTCCAATTGACCAGAAGTGCAAGCTGGGAGCAGAAGCATGAGAGCCTGTTGAGCGTGAAAGGTATCAAAGACTTGTAGGAAGATTAATTTATCTGCGGCACACTTGCTCGGATATCTCATTTGTGGTGAGTGTAGTGAGCCGCTACATGCATGATCCAAGAACAGGTCATATGGAAGCAGTATTTCAGATCTTGAGACATCTGAAAGGGACGCCGAGAAAAGGACTATGGTTCAAGAAGAATGGACATATAGAAATTGAGGGATACTGCGATACAGACTGGGCAAGCTGTATAGATGACATAAGGTCTACCACGGGGTACTGTATTTTTGTAGGAGGAAACCTAGTCTCATGGAGAAGCAAGAAACAATCAGTGGTAGCACGATCGACAGCTGAAGCATAATACAGGACAATAGCTCTGGGAGTGTCGGAGTTGCTATAGGTAAGAGCACTGCTGACAGAGTTGAAGCTGGACAAGGGAGCACCATTACGTCTTCTGAGCGATAGTCAAGCCGTAATAAGTATAGCTAACAATCCAGTTCAGCACGACAGAATAAAGCACATCGAGGTCGATCGATTCTTCATCAAGAAGAAACTGGAACAAGGGATACTGAAGATTGACCATGTTTGCTCAGAAGAGCAAGTTGCAGACTGTCTGACTAAGGGTCTTAGTTCATTGAGTCTGTCAAAGCTATATAACAAGATGGGGATGATTAATATCTATCGCCCATCTTGAGGGGGAGTGTTAAGAACTAATAAGGGATTTTAGTCCCACATCGGATGTTATATTATGAAAAGGAGGTTTACTCTCTATAGTAGTGGCAGAAGCCCATCAATAAAATCATCTGAGAAATTCCACTCATTTCAACTATAAACAATACCTGGATTCTAATTAGTTCTTCAGTCTTGCATGCTCCAAGCAAAACCCCTTTCCTATTGAAAAGCTAGATTCATAGTTTCATGAACCACGAACAAATAGAACATCAAATTGACTAAGTTCAGATTAAAAATAGAAGAAGAAGAATAAAACAAAGAAGAGGAAGAAGAGGAACTTACCTACGACTATGAATTTGATCAAAGAGTAAACCCCCTTTTGTTTTACTCTTGATGAACCACGAAATTACCTAGGGTTGTGGCCTGATTCGATCGGCCCTAGGTGATAAAATATGAGAAGATAAAGATAAAAATATAGAACCTAAGACTCCTTGCCTGCATGTGAGAGATGAAAATAGAGAACCTGAGAGAGAGAATGAAAATCTGAGAAGAAAGAGAGAGAGAGAGAAAGAGGGGTTTTAGCTCCAAGTCTAAGCAGCAAAATTTTGGAAATAAGGAGACCCGTCACCCATCTTCTGTTTTAATATTTTAATAGGTTTTCATAGAAATTAACTGATACAGTCTATCGAAATAGAACTAATGTCATAGTTCGTCAATATTTACGAACCTAAAGGGTCAAAAATTACTATTTTTGGCGTTGTGCTAAGTACAAGAAATTAGGGTATTACTGACTGTAAAGGAATTCTCTAAAAGAACCTATGTACTAACATATGGAACTATTGGTCAATAACACTATAAGGGAAATTATTCACTACTCCTATATGGGTCAGGTCTTCAACAAGTTAGAAGGAATTTACTTAATCAAACATAACTAGGTGGGGTAGTACAGAGGAATTCAATAATCACATGTCACTGATGACATGGAGACAAGTCCTAAAGGTTCATGAAGAAATAAGTTTGTAGTTCAAGATAAGGGAAAATTCTGACAAGTTCAAAGAGTAATTTTGTGCAAGAATAAGGCATGATTTAGGTAGGCACCTAGGGGTTAATGGACAAGAAAATTGGAATAGAACGAATTTGATACCTATGGTGATATAATATTAGGCACAAGGTGATATAAACAAAAATCTAAGTTTTGATTTTTTAAATTTATGGCACTCCTAGGGAGGGAATAAGATCATTCTCAATAACATACTTAGAATGATTTGTACAGCCAAATCATGAAACTGTGATTGCGAGCATAGAATAGAAAATTACAAAATAAAAGGGTAATGGGACGATCTAAAACTCTGACTTCTAGTCACTCAGAATAATGATAATCAAACAGGCTGAAGAAATCACACCAATTCATATTATTGTATTGCCTATCTATTCGGTTCCTTTAGGATAACATATGATTCCTAAAATACAATTAGCCGATCTTAAGCTAGAATCTAACCCATATCATTTGAACTCTTTTGTCTCTTTTCCACCAGTTTACTCTATTCTATAGCCTAGATTTCTCAAATGTAACTTCTAATAACACAATATTATGCTGTTTGATAATAAAATTTGCCAAGGTCTTCAATCATCCTCGATCCTTGAAAATTTATCATAGTATTTAATTCTTGACATTTTCCTCCGTCCATAAACAACTTCTTTCTCCAAAAGTTTTACTATTGTCTTGATCCGCACCAGGAATAAGGGTACGAGTGCGTGGGTACGTCCAGCCTACGTCGCAGCATCGACGGTAGAACGCTATAAACAATGCTAACTATCGTATCTCATGAATATATATATATATATATATATATATATATATATATATATATATATATATATATATATTTACCTATCAATGATATCTCAACTCCGGAAGGAGGACAATATAATGATAATATTCATACTCAATAAGAATAAACTATAAGGAAGATAAATGGCACGATAATGATATAAAAGATATGAAATGAGAATATAAGAGAAGTCTAGAAATATAAATCTCAAATCAATATAAAAAATCTAAGAGTCTAACTATCTCAACATCATTACAGTCTCAAAATAATAATATCTCAAAGTATCAGAAGCTGGAAACAAATACAGTAATAATAGCTAAACTAGCTAAGTCACTACTGGTGGTACCTCATCTACGGGAATTGGCTCCTCTGGAGGCTCCTGGATAAACCGATCATCTACTTCGGATCCATAATAGGTAGGACAAAGTCCTCGAGATCCTCTAAAAAATATTATCCAGTCAGGATTGGAGAGAAGTACATAACTTAAAAGCTGTTCCATTAAATTGACAAAAGTTATAAAAAATAGTAAGTAATAGAAATACATGAAGGAAAAGTAATGCTGGAACAATAAGGAAAATATGTAATCATATAATAGGTAAAAATGAACTGTAAGTAAACCAGAGAATGAAAGTATCAGTAGGTAATGTTACGACCCGCACCCACTTTTCGGATACGAGTGCGTGTCCAAGTCCAGCCTATGCCGTAGTGTCGGTGGTAGAACACTGTCTAGACCACAATGCTCAAAATCACATAAAATATAACTTCTTTTCTCATTTACATTGCTACATTAATTACAACATTTACATTTGATGAATCTACAAGTCTCAAAAAATAAAATGAAACAACTAATCTATCTAACTAGTCTTCTAGGCTGGCCTTCCAACATACCCGTGTCTTCCTCAACGGTCCAAAGCATAATGTAGCAGGCGATTACCTGAAAAATGTTGGTTTTCCAGTCAGGAATGGAACGAGTATATTCTAACGATAGTTTCAATAATTGACGAAACCTATAAAACAGTAAATAATACTGAAGTACATGATGGGTGGATAAACAGAGAATTATGGTATAAAATATGTGAATAAAAGTTGGAGAGCATGCTAATAAAGACAAGAAAGTAACAGTAATACATGACTGAAACAAAAATAATAATATAGCAAGACTGCATCTAACTAGTGAGTTGAAATATACTTTCGACATGTAAACGGCTAAGGGATAAATTTGGCACACCGCACGTGAAGTGTACGACTGCTATCATACACCATAAGATAAATGGGATGTTTCTGAGTATATTTACATGTCTACTAATATATTTTTTGGCATGACTAGTACTTATGGATTCAAAGAGGTCATGAACACGATAATACATTGGTCACAAACAACATGTAAAGAATCCATACTACTACCTCGTGAAATCATCATATCGAGAAACAATAGAAAATCAATGTAAGACAATACTACATACATGAATCGTAGAAGTTATCAAATATAAAAACTATTAGAATATATACTCCATTGGGGTCCTTTGCTGGTGAAACCAATAATACCATTGTGTTTGAAATAGTCCAGTTGGCAAGGGGTAGCACGCAAAACCAATAACATCCAACCACTCAGTGAGCTACAAGAGTCAACCTTCCTCCATTGTCTCCGGATGCTGAAATAAATATCACGAACATTTTTGGTATAAAATACATTTCTAAAACTTCCTATCCAAAAGTTTAATTCTGGACAGATAGGCAAAATCATAATTTTGGGTGAAAACGATGTCCGTCGTTGGACCCACTTTGCACCGAAAAGTGTGCCAGTACCTATGGTCTCTAAAGTCATCAAACTATATTTTACGGGTCCAGTTTGACGATACAAACCCAACCGTATGTCCAAAGATAGATTTTGGTGGGCCGTGCACAAATTCGCCTGCTGGATCGGGTCGTAGGCCCGCCAAATTGGCGTTCCGATCGACCTTCTCAGAATCGGACCAAACTTGGCACATAGAACCAAAAAAATGATACGGTCCTGTTGGAGCAATTTTTGTCTCGAGATGATGAATGTGCACGAAGTTATGGGCTAGTTTGCAAAGGGGCCGATATGGAGTATCTCGACCGATACTTCTCGATTTCGTCGTGCACACAACGAAATTGAGTTTCGTCAAAGCCCACACGTTTGCAACATCCGTACGCATCTTTCGATGTCCACGGGTTGTGACCAAGTTGCTCGATTTGATGGGATGCATCCTGTATCGAGAAATATTCTAGTTTTCAAAAATAGATTATGTGGTTTTTTCGAATTTTTAAACTGATTTAACATGGGAATCGATCCAGTGTAATTAAAAGTAAAAGAAGGGTTCTAATCCTGATTATATATTCAATAAAGTTGTTCAAATAGATTTTGAAAATTCGATAGGATTTGGCAGCAATTTGCCTTCCAAATAGGTTTCCAAACTAAAAACTGTCGACTGAAATTATGATTTTTCATAATTTTCACAGGGTCTTTCCTAGCGATTTGACAAGGCTGAATTCAAAATAATTTATGAAAGTTGGAGGGGGTTAGGTTTTCTTCATATCCGAGGAGACAGATCAAAGATCGATCGATCGAGTAGACGGTAATTGTACTCGAAGTGGCGTGGTTGAACGTGCTGCTGCTGATGCAACTGCTGTTGTTTTTACTGCCACTTCTGTGGCAATGCTGCCATAGTGCGGCTGCACGTGGCCGACTGGCGGCCTTGGAGGTGGCGGAGGGTCCACGAGGTTGAGGCGCATGCGTGGTAGATTTTCTTTTGAGAGAGAAAATTTTTTCTCTGTCGACACACGCATATATGGTTCGGGGGTGTCGCGGTCTGGAAGAGTAACCATTGCGAGATCTTCAAATAAAATCAAGCCATTCGTATATGGAAAGCTATGCACAAGTATAAGTAAGTTCGTGCTATACCCTACGTGAGCTGAGGGTGAGCTATGCACAAGTATTTGGGGGTATGATCACATAATCTACCAATATTTCCCATCCTCCGACTAGTACGATAGATCCAATCATGACTCCTCATGAAAAGTATCAAGATACTAGCCCGTGTACTCCTTATGTCAGGAATCAAGTATAATATTACAATACTAATATCAAATAATCATTAAGATAACAAAAATTGTCAGATAATGTACTCGCCTGTGGTCCTGAGCAATGTGCGAGGATCAGGGTCCAAGCTGGAGTCACAAAGACCTAAATATGCAATATCAATGTCAATTAGTGTTTTAGAACGATAATTATCATTAACTAAGTTAAGATATAATTTTTAGGTCAAAACTAGGTCTTGGAAGTCAAAAGGTCAATATCTTGTTTATAGGGTCAAACTAGGTCAATACCTTGTTTCTAGGTCCATACCTTGAATGCATTGCTATACTAGCTAATATCTCTATGTCTCAATATATATCGATCTCATATATAGATAGTTAACTACTACCTAGAATTACCTTAGCCAGTTTTACCCTTTACATACTCTCTAATGACCAATACCATGCCATAGCATATGCTACACACACATGCATTACCCTCTAAGTTACCTATACCAAGGTATACCCAAGTGTTACCAAATCATGATACCACATTATGCCCTTTACCCAAATCTGCATTTACCCTTTACCTTATACCATGGCACCCTAGGATACTATAGTGCCCTTCTACCCACACTCATAAGCCTGTTTCGTACTCACCCTACTAGACCTATATCCCTAATCATTTACCCATTACCTTATACTAGATATCAATATTATCTTAAGCAATCCCCTTACCTATTGCCTAGATACCCTTGTAACCTTCATATGCATCCTACCCATGCCATACCCATGTACCATATCCCCATCTCATATATGCATTCATATGGCTACATGCCATACCTATAGGATTTTCTTAGCCAATCATCACACTCTCCTTAACCAATACCCTCACCTATATACCTTGATACCCTTTACATATAATATATATATACCCTATTTCAATATACACATATACCCATGGTGTCCACCCCTTACCATATCCTATCTATACCTTGCTATATACCCTGTCATGACAAGTCACTTTCTATTACCCTTATCCATATATACACCTCTACCATGCCATTCACCATACCATATCATATTCTACCTTAGCATCCATATCCTATCTTATTTCCTTACTATAATGTCCTAATCCCAATATACGTAGGACTAGGCATACGAAATATGCCAGCTACATACATACAAAGAATACTCCAATATACGAAATCTTCGTACATATACATAAGCTGTAAGAAATATAAATCACAGGCCAAATCACAGTATAACTACATCTCATCCACAGAACACAAGAGATCACATAAGTCCATATAGAATATAAAAGAGTCAAAAGATATAGCCGAGTGGAAACCGATCCACTACCAGACAGGTATATAAATAGTCTCAGATAACTAGAGTCTGACCTCTTCAAATAAAAATAAAAGAAACAATAAGAAGCTGTCCACTACAAAGTCTCAAATCATAACTAAGAACTAGATCTCGGAAGGCGAGACCTCATCGGCAGGGAAAGAGAGATTAAGTGCAGAACCGTACTTTTGGGAGAAGTCCTGCTCGTCTAAGCCTAGTGTCACGACCCGCACCCGCTTTTCGAATACGAAGCGTGTCCAAGCCCAGCTACGTATCAAACGGACTCCAGCCCGACTCGAATACGTAAACGCTGTTACGGCTATGGCAATGGGCCAAATCAAGGCAAAGCAAAACTATATCTCAATCCAAAACAAGAATAATAAACAAGAATGAACACTATGGGTCGTGGTCTGTAGCCCACTGGCATAAATGTCCGATAAGACTCTAAAGAAAATAACAAGAGTCTACAACTGAAACAAGAAGCAGGATATCTTATGAAATGAAAAGCACGAGCGGATAATAAACACAATAGCGATACCTGAATCCCGCAAGCAATATCATCATATCCAGACCCCACAAGTGTCATAATCATCCGCCATCCAGAGCTGCTAACTAACTCCACGCAATAACTAACCTGAAGAGATTATCAGGTCCTCAGGGGACATAGCAAGATACATAAAAACATGCCCATCTACTAGTTTATCATGCAATAAAGAAAATACAGGAAATAAACGAAAAAAAGACCAATCAGCACGAAATAAGACTATACACGACTGGAAGAACCACTACCCCTAAACGAACTGCTGGGGAAGAATAAGAGAATACGATATCACGATGTCAATGGATAACCAATCGAATACTCAAACCCTCGTCCCTAGTGTGGACTCGCAGGTTTGAACAACTACTAGCCCTCGCCCCTAGTGTGGACTCGCAGGCTAGCATCACCCTCGTCCCTAGTGTGGACTCGCAGGTGTGAACCATATACTACTAACCCTCGTTCCTGATGTGGACTCGTAGGCTAGCATCACCCTCGTCCCTAGTATGGACTCGCAGGTGTGCTTACTAACTCTCGCCCCTGGTGTGGGCTCACAAGTTAGCTTAACTACTAACCCTCGCCCCTAATGTGGACTCGCAGGTTAGCTTACTAACTCTCGCCCCTAATGTGGACTCGCAGGTTAGCTTACTAACTCTCGCCCCTGTTGTGGGCTCACAAGTTAGCTTAACTACTAACCCTCGTCCCTACTGTGGACTCGCAGGTTAGCTTCAAGAATATCAAGGTACAACAGTTCCGATATGACTTATTCATCCTATGACACGATGCGACTCAGTCCAAGTACAAGAGATGACACGACACGACCCAATCACGATACACGAGAAAACCAATCCAATATGAACTTCAAAGCTAATTTTAAACAAGGCTATATATAAACTAGCAGGCATGATATACAAATCAGATATAAATAATCAACTAGTAAAATGTATAATAATATAAATATGCATGCAAATAAACTGTAGAGGAAGGCAAGGTATCTTGCCTGGAGATCTTTAGCTAGTGAAATCGGTAATCCCGTTGGGTCTATATTAGCCACATTGGCTATGATCGATGTGAAGAAGTCCAAACTTGCGAGAAAATAGGAAACGTTCAATTAGTCATAATCGAAATTAGACAAGCCAGTCAAGAGAAGAGTTTTGGTTAGGGTTTGATTGAGTTTATAAAATCATATTTAAAATATTCAGTCATTTATTTGGAAATTTATTTTGAACCTTGTTTAGAAACTAGATGTATATTAGGGAAACATATGTTTCATTTTTTAAAAAATTTCCTTGTGTAAAAGTAGAAGTCCAAAACATTATTAAAAACCCTTCCTATATAAAGCTCAAAGTAATAATAATTATATTTTTGAAAAGTCTCACAATAAGTCTACTTCTATTTAAATAACAAACCCAATACTAACAAACCCAATACATTATAGAGGCCCGAGACAAAAAACCTAAAATATTTATTAATCATATAGATATTTATTAACCATAGAGATATAAACTAAATATTACTAGAGCCCAAAGCCCAATATGATCTTAAGCCCATACACAAGCAACCAAGATAAGTATATACATAATATATATCTTGATAGCTTGACTGTTCAAAGGAAACCAAATTAAATATAAAAGCCCCAAACCCATACTAATAGTAATAGCTACAACCAAAACCAGATAATATTTTTGAATCACTTTCCAATGGGTTCGGTCTAAGGCCCATAGTCATTAGTCCAACCATTGGAACCAACACTAGTCTGTTGTTCCTTTAAGAAATAATGAAATGAGTGAATCTAACCATTTAAGGAGGAAAGAAAAAGAATGAGAAAGTACATAGGAACAGACATGAGGGAATAGATCGGGAGTGAGGAGAGAGTTCACATCGGAAGGGCAGCGGGGTCGATCAGATGCTTCTGGGTGGCGCGTCGGTTTTCGGCTTGGGCGACGCAATGTGCTCTGGCTGGTCATCGGGGCCCACCGATAAGCAGCGGCGGTTTCGGATCTATGCGAAGTGAGGGGCTCCCCATCGAGGCACCGTGACCGCAGGGCTTGGCTCGGCAGAGTAAAACATGGGCTTCACTTGAACTCCGGTCAGTGCAATGACGATCATGGTGGCGAGGTTGCCCATATACTGATATCCAGCGGGGAGACGGTGGTTACTCGAGGAGGTGGACAAACAGTATTTGTAGGAAGTGGCAGCGGCATCGCAACACCGCAGAACATGAAGGGCAATATTGGTTGTTCTGGTGATTAGAGGTGGTGTGAGGCGACGGTCGGGATACCGAAGTTGTCGTGGTAGTGGTGAACGTCTAGATAATGATGGCACTGATGGGGATCAATCGCAGGTGGTTGCGACGTGGAGCTGTCGGGGTCGCGAAGAAGATGAAGAAGAAGAAAAAGATAGTAATGGTGGTACAGCAATTACCGTGGAGGATGACCACGGTGGTGGCGGTCGGCCGAAGTGAGGCGTGGGTATGGGAAGACGACGAAGAAGTTGCACGTGGAAGCGGTTTAGTGTGCGGCTAGGGTTTTGCAATCCTCCTTATTGCTGCTACATCATTATATTTATAAGGGGTGATGGAACGGATATGGGTTTAGTCTTGAGTATTTTGGGCTAGGTTTGGGCCAAGGAGTTGGGCATGGAATTAGCATGCATATATATATAGGCATTTGGGTTGGGAAGGAACCATAATTTGGTGGACTTTCTTAAGGAGTTTGTTAGAAAGAACTAGAGGTTGGGCTAAAACGTTATTGAAAATGCGAATTATAAGTACAATATGCAAGGCCCTAAACAAAACAATTTCATACTTATTGGCGTGAAGACCCAGCAATTAAATATTACATATAGGATGAAGCCCCAAGAATATAGCCTAAGCAGCTTAATTCGTTATTTAATAGATGGGCCCTAGAGAATTAAAATTAGGGAAACCTTTTCCATAAAATTAATGTTAATGTAATGTCAATAACATTTATTTATACATAACAATTATTTATGAAAATAAATAATAGACCTTTTAAAAAATAAACTAGTACATATATACCATATACATCTATGTGGTCGTCTTTGGACGCACCATATAACTACATGGGCTTAGGTTGGGTTCGGGTCAATCTGTACTAGACTGGTACAATCAAGTCTCCTAAGAAGTCAAAAAGTCTTAATAATAATAATTAACTATTTATAATGGTCATGTCACAACTTTGCCTAGTTTTTCTGGTTAGGACACCCTTATGGCTCGGTCTTCCTTACCATAGCTAATACACTAGTGAAGGCACGCCAATGCACTATCCGTACCACGATTCCTAGTCACCTTGTACTCTAATTCCTAACCATAACTAAAATCATCTACCGTAATAATTATCTAACTAATTATTTATAAAAACAAAATTTAAAAAAATCACCATTAAATAAATAAATAAAATATTTTAGAAAAAAAAATTCGGGAAGGAAAGCTACAAATCTACCCACCTTAAAATAATTTCGTCCTCGAAATTCTAATTCATAACTATTCCTTAAAATTCAAAGTCCACTATTTCCTTATCTCCTCAAATTTAATTCCTCAAAAAGAGTTCATATCCTCCTCCTAATCATTTTGTAACAACGAAGCCTCGAGGACTTCTACCCACCTTTGGTCACACTATTTCTCAAAACACAGGTCACTAAACTTTATAACCTTCCAACTAGTGGTTAACTTACTACCAACATCTATCTAGGACATATGGCTCTATAATCCTCATTAGCTATCAAGCAACTAAAAGTTAAATAATCAAGCGATATTATACTATAACTTAAGGATTTCTGGTAAATCCTAGACAACACGATCATTCGTCATCCAGAAATAAAATGGACGAGAATCAATGGCACAGGAAGCAAAGAAGTATAATCGAGAGCAAATATGGAGTTTTCAAGGACGTAGAGAATTTCTAGGAAAATTTTCAAAGCAGTGTGGATTGAGATTTCTAAGGTTTAGTCATATTCGCAGGCTCGTACCAGTACAGTTACGTAACCGGTATGATATGCTCTGACCTGCATGGGCCACCAAAAAAACTTGTCATGACCCGTACCTATTTTTCGGATACGAACCTGTCCAAGCCCAGCTACGTATCAAACGGACTCCAGCCCGACTCGAATACGTAAATGCTGTTACGACTATGGCAATGGGCCAAATCAAGGCAAAGCAAAACTATATCTCAATCCAAAACAAGAATAATAAACAAGAATGAACACTATGGGTCATGGTCTGCAGCCCACTAGCATAAATGTCCGATAAGACTCTAAAGGAAATAACAAAAGTCTACAACTAAAACAAGAAGCACGATATCTCATGAAATGAAAAGCACGAGCGGATAATAAACACAATAGCGATACCTGAATCTCGCAAGCAATATCATCATATCCAGACCCCATAAGTGTCATAATCATCCGCCATCCAGAGTTGCTAACTAACTCCACGCAATAACTAACCTGAAGAGATCATCATGTCCTCAGGGGACATAGCAAGATACATAAAAATATGCCTATCTAGCAGTTTATCATGCAATAAAGAAAATACAGGAAATAAACGAGAAAAGACCAATCAGCACGAAACAAGACTATATACGACTGGAAGAACCACTACGCCTAAACGAACTGCTGGGGAAGAACAAGAGAATACGATATCACGATGTCAATGGATAACCAATCGAATACTCAAACCCTCGTCCCTAGTGTGGACTCGCAGGTTTGAACAACTACTAGCCCTCGCCCCTAGTGTGGACTCACAGGCTAGCATCACCCTCGTCCCTAGTGTGGACTCATAGGTGTGAACCATATACTACTAACCCTCGTCCCTGATGTGGACTCGTAGGCTAGCATCACCCTCGTCCCTAGTGTGGACTCGCAGGTGTGCTTACTAACTCTCGCCCCTGGTGTGGGCTCACAAGTTAGCTTAATTACTAACCCTCGCCCCTAATGTGGACTCGCAGGTTAGCTTACTAACTCTCGCCCCTGGTGTGGGCTCACAAGTTAGCTTAACTACTAACCCTCGTCCCTACTGTGGACTCGCAGGTTAGCTTCAAGAATATCAAGGTACAGCAGTTCCGATATGACTTATTCATCCTATGACACGATGCGACTCAGTCCAAGTACAAGAGATGACACGACCCAATCACGATACACGAGAAAACCAATCCAATATGAACTACAAAGCTAATTATAAACAAGGCTATATATAAACTAGCAGGCGTGATATACAAATCACATATAAATAATCAACTAGTAAAACGTATAATAATATAAATATGCATGTAAATAAACTGTAGAGGAAGGCAAGGTATCTTGCCTGGAGATCTTTAGCTAGTGAAATCGGTAATCCCGTTGGGTCCATATTAGCCACATTGGCTATGATCGATGTGAAGAAGTCCAAACTTGCGATAAAATAGGAAACGTTCAATTAGTCATAATCGAAATTAGACAAGCCAGTCAAGAGAAGAGTTTTGGTTAGGGTTTGATTGAGTTTATAAAATCATATTTAAAATATTCAGTCATTTATTTAGAAATTTATTTTGAACCTTGTTTAGAAACTAAATGTATATTAGGGAAACATATGTTTCATTTTTTTGAAAATTTCCTTGTGTAAAAGTAGAAGTCCAAAACATTATTAAAAACCCTTCCTATATAAAGCTCAAAGTAATAATAATTATATTTTTGAAAAGTCTCACAATAAGTCTACTTCTATTTAAATAACAAACCCAATACATTATAGAGGCCCGAGACAAAAAACCTAAAATATTTATTAATCATATAGATATTTATTAACCATAGAGATATAAACTAAATATTACTAGAGCCCAAAGCCCAATATGATCTTAAGCTCATACACAAGCAACCAAGATAAGTATATACATAATATATATCTCGATAGCTTGACTGTTCAAAGGAACCCAAATTAAATATAAAAGCCCCAAACCCATACTAATAGTAATAGCTACAACCAAAACCAGATAATATTTTTGAATCACTTTCCAATGGGTTCGGTCTAAGGCCCATAGTCATTAGTCCAACCTTTGGAACCAACACTACTATATTGTTCCTTTAAGAAATAATGAAATGAGTGAAACTAATCATTTAAGGAGAAAAGAAAAAGAATGAGAAATTACATAGGAACAGACATGAGGGAATAGATCGGGAGTGAGGAGAGAGTTCACCTCGGAAGGGCAACGGGGTCGATCAGATGCTTCTGGGTGGCACGTCGGTTTCCAGCTTGGGCGGCGCAATGTGCTCTGGCTGGTCATCGGGGCCCACCGATAAGCAGCGACGGTTTCGGATCTATGCGAAGTGAGGGGCTCCCCACCGAGGCGCCGTGACCGTAGGGCTTGGCTCGACAGAGTGAAACATGGGCTTTACTTGAACTCCGGTCAGTGCAATGACGATCATGGTGGCAAGGTTGCCCATATACTGATATCCAGCGGGGAGACGGTGGTTACTCGAGGAGGTGGACAAACAGTATTTATAGGAAGTGGCAGCGACGTCGCAACACCGCAGAACATGAAGGGCTGTATTGGTTGTTCTGGTGATTAGAGGTGGCGTGAGGCGACGGTCGGGATACCGAGGTTATCGTGGTAGTAGTGAACGTCTAGATGATGATGGCACTGATGGGGATCAATCGCAGGTGGTTGCGACGTGGAGCTGTCGGGGTCGCGAAGAAGATGAAGAAGAAGAAGAAGATGGTAATGGAGGTACAACGATTACCGTGGAGGATGACCACGGTGGTGGCGGTCGGCCGAAGTGAGGCGTGGGTATGGAAAGACGACGAAGAAGTTGCACGTGGAAGAGGTTTAGTGTGCGGCTAGGGTTTTGCAATCCTCCTTATTGCTGCTACATCATTGTATTTATAAGGGGTGATGGAACGGATATGGGTTTAGTCTTGAGTGTTTTGGGCTAGGTTTGGGCCAAGGAGTTGGGCGTGGAATTAGCATGCATATATATATAGGCATTTGGGTTGGGAAGGAACCATAATTTGGTGGAGTTTCTTAAGGAGTTTGTTAGAAAGAATTAGAGGTTGGGCTAAAATGTTATTGAAAATGCAAATTATAAGTACAATATGCAAGGCCCTAAACAAAACAATATCATACTTATTGGCGTAAAGACCCAGCAATTAAATATTACATATAGGATGAAGCCCCAAGAATATAGCCTAAGCAGCTTAATTCGTTATTTAATAGATGGGCCCTAGAGAATTAAAATTAGGGAAACCTTTTCCATGAAAATAATGTTAATGTAATGTCAATAACATTTATATATACATAACAATTATTTATGAAAATAAATAATAGACCTTTTAAAAAATAAACTAGTACATATATACCATATATATCTATGTGGTCGTCTTTGGACGCACCATATAACTACATGGGCTTAGGTTGGGTTCGGGTCAATCTGTAATAGACTGGTACAATCAAGTCTCCTAAGAAGTCAAAAAGTCTTAATAATAATAATTAACTATTTATAATGGTCATGTCACAACTTGGCCTGGTTTTTCTGGTTAGGACACACTTATGGCTCGGTCTTCCTTACCATAGCTAATACACTAGTGAAGGCACGCCACTTCACTATCCGTACCACGATTCCTAGTCACCTTGTACTCTAATTCCTAACCATAACTAAAATCATCTATCGTAATAATTATCTAACTAATTATTTATAAAAACAAATTTTAAAATGAATCACCATTAAATAAATAAATAAAATATTTTAGAAAAAAAAATTTCGAGAAGGGAAGCTACACCTAGAGAATTCACCAGGTCCTCAGTGGGACGTAAAAAGATACAAAAAACAACATGCCATATAAAGTGTGAAGTAAAATAAAGATACATGCAACAGTGTGCCTAACTAGTCTACTGTGATCATGATTGTTAAGAACAAGCCTCCAACGCATGGAAACTTCTAGCTAACAATGGGATCTAGCATAGTCCCCGCTTTGGCACCAGGGGCCAAGCGCATAACGTTCGAAAACGTTAATGGCCAACTTGAGTGGGTAAGCTTGCCCGTATCTCCAGCGGAGCTTCCGGGTTACAAGGAAAAGTGTAATAGTGGCCCATACGATAAGGAATTGTTCTCCCCACCCAATGCCTAGCAGTGTCATCTCCATGACTCATATGAACCTCTAATAACTTCTGACTCTACTAATCATGCAATCTATTGGCAGTTACTCTCTAACCGTCATACGTCTTATACGTATCGGTGACCAGCCGACTACGTGAGTCCGTGTCCTATATGTGACTCACAACTCTTGGTAAAGCATGTCTCAAGGCCACATAAGATATACCAATACCTTATTTCAGGGGGTGGTCAACTATTACTAAGTCAATACAGAATAATAAACAAAAATAGTAAAATGACTAATACAATCGCTTGCACCCGTATGACTTGGACGTGAAATAAGATAGGGACATGTAGTATATAATAAGAACTGAATAGAAATAGCATTAAAAGACAAAATATAATGGTAAGATATCTTGCCTAGAGGTGGTGTGCAGAGAATAGAAAGTCTAGTCACTAAGACCGTCAGAATTAGTAAGAATGAAAAGTCAAAGTCCACAAACGTCCCAGATGTTGAAATAAACATCACGAATATTTTTGTTATAAAAAAAAGTCTAAAAACATCTACCCAAAAGTCAAATTTTGGACACAGGGGTAAAATCATAATTTTGGGTTAAAATAATGAACGCCGTTGGACCCACGTTACACCGAAAAGCGTACCAATACCTACAGTCTCTAAAGTCGACTATGTGTTCGGTTTGTCGACACAAACCCAACCGTATGTCCAAAGTTGGATTCTGGTAGGCCGTGCACAAATTCGTCCGTTGGATTGGGTTGCGGGCCCGCCAAAATAGCATTCTAGTCGACCTTCTCGGAATCTGCCCAAACTTGGCTCACAGGACCAGAAAAATGATACAGTCCTCTTCGCACAAATTTTGTCTCGAGATTATGAATGTACACGCTATTATGGGCTAATTTGCAAAGGGATCGATATGGGGTATCTCGACCACGCGATTTCATCGCGTACATGCAAAGAAATTGAGTTCCATCGAATCTCACATGTCGACAACATCCATACGCGTCTTTTGATGCTCATGGGTTGCAATCGCATTGCCCAGTTTATCGGGGCGCATGGCGTATCGAGAAATTTTTACAAAATTCTAGTTTTTGAAAGCAAGTTTTTCTCGATTTTTGAAAATAAATAATTTTCTGTATAGTGGATGAACAATAAGTCTACAAGAAGGGTTTTAATCTCCTATATGTTGTCTATAACTACTAGAAGCTAGTTTTTGACCATTCCAAGTGATTGGTTTGAAATTTCCCTTCCAAACTAGGGGTTTGGGATGAATTATTATTATATTCTTGGACTGGTTTTGCTCGACTTTGAGTCAAATTCATGGACAGATCGCTCGACTATGCTCAACCCTATTTACTGAGTGGGGTAGAGGGTCGACTAGGGTATCCAAAATATTTTACACATCAAAAAATAATCGACTATAATGGGAGAAAGACGATATTGAAGTGGAGTACCTAGCTACGAAGCTGCTGTGGTTGCTGCTGTGGTCGTGGTGACTCTAGTGGCAGTTGCAGGCGGTCGATGGCGATCTCAGAAGGTCGAAAATATGTGCGGAAGTTCGGCGGGACACTTGGGTCAGGTGTTTGGGGGTTTAGTGGTGTTTGGAAGGATATGAAGGAAGAGAACCTATGCGGCAATGAGCGTTTATATATAGGCGGCTGTATAGGAGTTCTTGATCGATTGGGATTTGATATGCAATTTGGATTAGGCTTAATATGTAGAGAATCCAGTAGGGTTGATCTAGGAGAAGATTTGAAGGGAGATTTGGCAAATTCAAAATTTTTGAACCCTCTGGGATCTACTGCTCGTGGGGTGGGGAAGAAAGCCTATCGAGCTTTGGCTATTACTGTTCCTTCGGGAACAGTATAGTCAAATGATCTTTTTTTAAACTAATACTTATATATATATATATATATATATATATATATATATATATATATATAATATATAAGCATATTACTATATATATCTATATGTACCAAGAAAATTTAAAAAAAAATTCAAAAATCTAAAACTAAAAGTTACTTTTAGAGAAATTTTTAATAATTTAAATTGTTAACAATATACTCAGAATCAATATTTACCTACTAGTTTATATATAGAAAAATATCTTGTTGATATTTACTCTCTATTTATAAATTTAAAAAAATACAAAAAATATTTTGAAATAAAATAATATAAATTCATAAAAATAGGGGATTTTACATCCAACGTACCCAACTTAAAAAAAAATTCATCCTCAAAATTAAAACTAATGATGGGGGTATGCAATGCAATGCGAATGAAAAGGAAACTAACATTTGAAAATCGCACTTTGGTTTTCGAGAAAATGGGGGTAGCGACTTCGAATATCATCCTCATCCTCCCAAGTAGACTCTGCCGGCGATTGATACTTCCATGCTATACGAACCAATGGGATGGATTGATTTTGCAACACCTTCACGACGATCAAGGATACCTACTGGTTGCTCTTGGTATGACAAGCTCGGACTAATGGTGATTTCGGAGTGATCAAGCACATGACTGCTGTCTGCCACGTATTTCCTTAGCTGCGACATATGGAATATGTCATGCACTCCTAGCAACGGTGGCAATGCCAATCTGTAGGTAACTTCTCCAATACATTCCAAGATATCGAAAGGGCCGATATATCATGGACTCAACTTGCCACGTCCTCCGAATCGGATAGTACCTCTAGTGGGTGATATCTTCAAGAGAACATGGTCGCCTTCCTTGAACTCCAAGTGTCGACGATGATGAGCTGATCTCTGCTTTTGTCTATCCTGTACTGCTCGCAGGTGGCCTTGTATCTTCTTCACCTTCTCTACCGTGCTCATGACCAATTCGGAACCCAATATCTGTCGCTCTCCTACGTCGCTCCAACAAACAAGAGACCGACACTTTTTAACATACAATGCTTCAAATGGAGCCATCTGGATGCTCGCTTGATAGCTATTATTGTAATAAAACTCCACAAGATGGAGGTGGCCTTCCCATGATCCGTCAAAATCAAGCATACAGGCTCTCAACATGTCTTCTAGCATCTGAATAGTATGCTCTGACTGCCTGTATGTCTGCGGTGATAAGCCGTACTAAACTTCAGACGGGTGCCCAAGCTTTCTTTCATGCTTCTCCAAAATGTGAGGTAAATCTCGAGTCCCAGTCTAACATGATGCTAACTGGCACACCATGTAGCTTCACTATTTATTTTATATACATGTCAGCCAAGACCTCTGTGGACTGGCCCACTTTAAAAGGTAAGAAGTGCGCTGATTTAGTAAGCCTATCAAAGATCATCCATACGACGTCTCGTCCACTAGGACTGCGAAGAAATCCTATGAAAAAATCCATGGTGATGTGGTCCCACTTCCACTTAGAAATTGAAAGCGGCTGCAACAATCCAGCTGACCTATGGTGCTCTGCTTTTACTTGTTGGCATACCAAACACTTGGCCACAAAATAAGCTATCTCCCACTTCATTCTGTGCCACTAGTAGTGCTGCTATAAGTCACGGTAGATCTTGGTTCCTCTTAGGTGTATGGAGTAGATGGAGCTTCAGCATCAATTCCAGCCTTAGCTCTCCATTTGGAACATACAGACGATCACCACATCGTAATGTCCCATCGGGATGAATCCTCAATCCTGTCTGCTCTCCTACTTTGGTCTCCTCTCTCAGTTATCGAAATCTAGCATTTGTGGATAATGCTGCCTTAATTTTCTCCTTTAACGATGATTGCACTTGAAGATTGGCTAGTCCGTCATTCTTACCGGGCAATACAACTTTAGCATCAAGCTTCTGCAAGTCTTCTAACAACTCCCGCTGTGTGGTCAAGAAATGAGCCATGGGCTTACGGCTCAATGCATTTGCTACAACATTAGCCTTGCCCGGATGGTAATGCAGCTCAATCTCATAATCCTTCATGATCTCCAACCAACAACGTTGTTGTATGTTCAACTTTTTTTGCATGAAAACATACTTGAGGCTCTTATGATCGGCATAAATGCCAACCTTCTCGTCGTACAAGTAATGTCTCTAAAATTTTAGAGCGAATATGACTGCTGCGAGCTCTAGATCGTGAGTTGCATAATTCTTCTCGTGCACTCTCAATTGTCTCGATGCATATGCTACTACTCGGCCATGCTGCATCAAGACACAATCCAATCCATTTCCAGATGCATCACTGTATATCTCGAATCCTCCAGGGCCTAATGGTATTAGAAAGATGGGTGCAGTGGTTAAGCTCTTCTTTAACTCATCAAAAGTGGCTTGACACTCGTCCGTCCATGTGAACTCTTAGTCTTTGCAAGTTAACTGAGTCGTAGGAACTGCTATCCGTGAGAAATCTTCCACGAACCTTCGGTAATAATCCACAAGCCCAAAGAATCTTCTCACCTTGGAGGTCATTGTGGGAGCGGGCCATGCCTTGACTGTTGAGCTTTTCTCCGGTCCACCGATATGCCATCTCCCGGGACAATGTGCCCAAGAAATGAAATCTCCTTGAGAAAGAACTCACACTTGCTAAGCGTCCCTCAAGGTCCCTAAGACTATCCGTAAATGCTGCTCGTGCTCTTCGTTGGTCTTTGAGTATATCAATATATCGTCTATAAAGACGACCAGAAATTTGTCTAAGAACTGATGGAAGATCTTGTCCATGAGATTCATGAAGACCGCTGGAGCAATGGTCAAACCGAATGGCATGACCAAAAACTCATAGTTCCCATATCTTGATCGCAATGCAGTCTTCAGAATATCATTCTTTCGAACCTTCAACTGATGATAGCCCGATCGTAAGTCAATCTTAGAGAATACTCTGGATCCACTCAATTGATCGAATAGGTCGCTATGCGTGGCAAGGGGTACTTGTTCTTCACCATCACAGTGTTTAACGCTCTATAATCTATGCACATATGTACCGTCCCATCTTTCTTTGTCATGAACAAGACGGGTTCTCCCTACGGCGACTCACTAGCATGTATAAAGCCTTTCTCTAGGAATTCGTCTATCTGCGTCTTCATCTCTAACAACTCCTTGGGTGCTAGCTGATATACTCGAGATGAGATAGGCTCGGCTCCTGAAATAAGCTCTACGGAAAACTCGATGTCTCGATCGGGTAGCAGTCCTGGCAACTCCTCGTGGAATACATCTTGGAACTCAGTAATGATGAGATGCTCAAGAATGTCATCCATCGTCATGTGTGTCCCTAGTACAGGTGGATCGCTTCTCTCTTCCGCTCCTCTAGTAAACTCGAACTCCGTCTCATTTGGTGGTGTCTAATACAATACTACACCTATGACAGTCGAGGGGTGCATAGTACTGGCTCAACCAGTCCATCCTAAGAACTACATCAAAAGTTGGTATAGGAAAAATAAAAAATTTTGCCTTCATCTCTCTACCACATATCACTACATGACAAAGTTTACAAACACTACTCACAGGCACTATTCCTCCTCCAGTGAGGATTATAATATTTTTAGGCAAGGGTGTGGTGGAAATACTGTGTCTCGTGGCAAAGATAGTGACTATAAATGAGTGTGTGGCTCCAGTGTCAAATAAGGTAATAGCAAGAAACGTAGCAACTAAAACCATAACTTCTATGACTTCTACCTCTGCTTCTACATCGTCAAATGTTAGCGAGAAGGCCTACCCATAATTCTGACCGTGGCCCTAAGCTTTGGCCCTATTGTACTGCACTGCTTGGGGAGGTAACGGTGGGGGAGGTGCTCCTACTGTTGGTGCTATAAGTCTCGGAGCCTGTTGTCCTAGTCGGGGTATCGAAAGTGCTAGAGCTGTAGGCCAGGAAGCCTGCTGAGCATGTACTAGTGCATGCTGCTCGGGATAATCACTAGCTATGTGTTGTCTTGATTTGCACTTTATAGATAATCCCAAGCGAAGTCGATAGCCATTCCTAATGTGACCTTGCTTCCCACAATAGTTGCAAGTAGGCTTTTGGTGAGGCATGCCCCTCTGCTGCGGCTGTATTATGGGTCTCCTAATAGGTCCACTATGAATCGCTCTGGTTGGTACAACTGCTTGTGTAGGGCATCTATGTGTCTTCTGCATATCTTTGCAAAGCAGCTTCTAGCTACGTACTTCCTCTAGAACAACTGTATGAGAGACTCGAGACTGTGTGGTAGTCTAATTCTTGAGCTCTAGTGCGAGCCCTTGGTGGAAGCTCTTCGCTCTCTCCTGCTCGGTCGAAATCAATGTCGGGCCAAATCTGTTCATGCAGCTAAACTCTGTGTCATATTCGTCTACCGTCATGTTCCCTTACTTCAGATGGAGGAACTGGTCATAGAGAGTGTCTCAAACATGGATGGGAAAGAATCTTTCATAGAAAAGGTCATAGAATGTTTGCCCGGTACCTAGTCGTATTTTTTCAGACTTCTACCAGTGGTGAGCATTGTCTTCTAGAAGTAAGTCCACTGTTGTTATCCAATAGTTGTTGGAAACTAGAACGCCTTTAGTAGCTTCTCTGTGCTGATAAGCTATGCAGAGTCCTCTAAGGGTATTTCAGAACCTCTAAAGGGCTTGGGATTCATCTCTATAAAGTTCTTGATAGAGGCCTTTGTAGAAGCATAAAAAATATCAGAATGATGATCTATGCGGCTCAGAACAGGAGAACCCCATGCGGCTCATACAGGAGCAGTCCCATGCGGTTCAGAGAGACTCTTAGTCTCATGCAGCTCGGGACAGAAGAGTCCATACGGCTTACATAGGGACAGTCCTGCGGTTCAAAGAGTCCTCCAGCCGCATGCAGTTCAGAAGTACATGCGGCTCATATTCGACCAACAGAGATATACGGCTCGATCAACGCCACGTGTCCCCATGGGACCCCATCACACAGCTGGCCATTGAGCAATGGCCCTATTTAATGCTCTGCCATGATTTGACAGCTAACGGCTCTGACATGAAGTGTCATAATGGCCCTGTCATAATGACAGACTCTTTGGGAATAGGAGAAAATCTCTGACACGATCCAAGATTGACACGTGGCTACCCCCATGCGGCTCCAGTAAAGAACAGCTTCATGCGGCTGGCAAGAATCGTCTTCCTACGGCTCACCAAGAAGCCATCCCATGCGGCTCGCAAGTATTATACCTATACGGCTCACCGAGAAACTATCCCATACGGCTCGCAAGTACCATACCTATGCGGCTCACTGAGATGCTGTCTCATGCGGTTCATGGATATCATGCGGTTCTGATAGGGTCTACCATTAATACACGTGGCAGAGATTCAATGGTCCCCCCGACTTGACAGCTGGTAGCAAGGATGATTATGAGATGCAAATCAATCAGAGATTTACCAGATCCCAATGACCATATTTAACGTTATCCTCATAATTAATGAGATCAGGCCATATCATTCATGATCAAGCCAATGGGACACGTGGTGAGAGATCCAAGCTTGACACAACCAATCATGAAGATTTAAAGCAATCAGCATTAATTATTCGCAGGATTCAGTGCTATCCCCATTTATCGCCCAGATCCTTCACGCTTAAAACTAAGGGTCCAGATTGGTTATACATCAGGCCGCCGCCACTTTGAGAATGGATAATCATCCAAACTCTAATGATGCTCCCCACTATTATAAATAGCAGGGTGCTATTCCCTTACAAAATATACAAGGAGAGATATACGCTATCAGAGAGAAAAATACACAGAGAGAGAGAGAGAAGCCAGAAGAGTAATAGAGGGAGAGCAAAAAGAGCATTTCTTCAGCAACGCCAATCATCTCTTCGCAGGAGCCAAGGCTGCATACCGATCGTCTAAGGAGTAAGGCAGGCCTGCCGTCGCCTTCCCGATCCTCTATCGTCACCCCCCAGAATCTAAAATAAATAATTGTACTTAGACTGCTGTACCTAGGTTTTCGTCCCTAGGCTTTCTTTGTACAAGCGAGTTTGTAACGTGAAGTAAAAGTCCGGTCCTCCGATAATTGTTCTGTTCTTTTATATTTCATGGTAAACAAGATGGCGACTCCGCTGGGGACTAACTTCTCCACGGCTGAGGAGTTGGTGACGCAATCGGATGCAGCCAAGCTTGGCTCCACGCAACAGAAGATGGTCGCCCGGTTCGACCAACAGGCGTTCGAAAAAATGCTCTCCGACAAGAGCGCTGGCCCGGTCCAGAAGCGAGCCCGCACAAAGAAGGCCCGCAAGGAGTGGAGACCCCGATCCTTTGTTCCTACCGAAGCTCTTGCAGAAATACCCTCCGTTTCTCAAAACGGCGGAGAAGACTCTCCCGCGGCCCCACTTCAGATCATAGACGACTCTGCTGTCCCCAAGACCGGCAGAAGAAAATACTATGATGCTGGACTTGCAGGGGCAAAGAGGAACTCTATGAGATCCGAGCCGCATAAGGGTACTAGCCGCAGGGAGAAAGCTTATGCGGCTACATCCGCCAGCCGCATAAAGAAAACCCATGCGGCCACATCTGTCAGCCGCATAGCTTACGCGGCTACAGCTGCCAACCACATGAATGAAACCCAGGCGGCTAAGAAAGTCAATCGCTTGCAGAAAATCCATGCGGCCACAATTGCCAACCGCATGCGGCCAGCCTGCACGGTCGTGACTCCTAGCCGCACAAAAATAACTCATCCGACAGCAGAAGACAACCGCATGCAGACAGCCTGCACGATACCCAACTCTAGCTGCATAGCGTCCGTTCCACGTTTCTCTCGATCAGTCTTCGACCGTCTCTCATGCGGTCCTGACCTTGATGGTTCTCTGGATGATAAGCCAGACTCTGTGGTATTCAACTTGGACTCTTCCTATTACGCACCCGCAAGTGCTAAAAGGAGGAAGTCTAGGGCAGCGCGGGCTCATCAAGCCCAGTCAGCTGTCCTAACCTCTGACTATCGGGGCGTCCCGTTGACTATCACACGGGCCTCTGATGGGAAGTTGTATAGAACCGCTCGAGTCCAGCCCCCGACGGCAAAAGGACAAAGTGGTTCCTCTGACCTGCGGGAGGCGATCCTCCACAAACGCAAGGAAAGAGGAGGAGTTTTGGTGTGCAAAGAGTCCTCGCTTGGACATCACTGCACCCAAATCATCGTCAACTGCTGTTGCAACAACGCGGCAGTGACGGAAGATCGGCCGTCCGTCTTCCAAAGACTACAGCATCTGAGCTCAGAAGATGAGGAACCTCCTGTTGTCTCCTGCAATTCCGCTCAGAAAGTCCCCGCCAAAGGGAGAGGGAAGAAGACAAGCATCTCCAGTCCCAAGATATCAACCACTACAGCTAAGAAACTGTCGTCTAAACGGTTGTCCTCCACCGGAGTATTCCAACACACCCGTTCAAAGACGAAATCTGCCGCAATAGGAAATTCATCATCCACATTGCTGGGGGTTGTGGGAACTGGGAGCAGCACTCCTCCGAACATCCGCAATAATCCGATGTTTCAGGGAGTCGAGCCCGGACAAACAACTCTTCCATCAGGTACAACAGACGCTGATGTCCCCGACGACATCCGTGACTCTCAAGACGAAGCAAGCTCTGAGGCTGGGGATACCGTTCCCTCCGAGTCCGAGCCCGAAGAGAACATTCCCACCTATCCCGATGACTTCTCGGTGCATGGGTACGACTCGGAGGGCACATCCTCTACCGTTCCTTCCATCACTCCTCATGTAAGGACGGTGTTCATGACGGACAGCAATCAAGGTGGTTTCAGTGATCGCCAGCGCATCGACAATCTCGAAGCCATATTACTTGCTTTGGTCAAGTCTATAGACGAGATTAAAGCGGCCCTTCCAACTCTGCAAGGAGGAACGCCTGGCCAAACAAGCGCGGGTCCCGCGGTCAATGCGGACTCGAATTCGGCGGCACCGAACCCGGGTAACAATCCTCCCGAAATAACAGCCCCTACCGCGACAGATGACGCCCGAGAAGTAAGAAGAGAGGTTCAGGAGCTCCGAGCCATGTTCCATGCCCGAGAAAACGCTCAAGACCTCAGAATGCGGCAACCATACCCTGCTGAATGGAGGGATGTTCCATTCCCACCAGGATATAAGCCGTTCAATATCAACCCGTATGATGGCAAGACCTCAGCAAGTCGGTACATCACGTACTTCGAGGTTACCACCGACCATCTGCCCCACGATGATGCTATCCTCATACGATTATTCATTGGGGCATTGGAAGGAGTCGCCTTCGACTGGTATCACAATCTGCCGGACAACTGCATCCACTCCTTCACCGGCTTCAAGCGCATGTTCTTGGAGAGATTCTACGAGGTAGGACAGGACGTCACCATGTCCACCCTCATGGACGTCATCCAAAGGGAGAAGGAGCTGACAAGGAACTACATTGAGCGGTTCTGCCAAACTGCCATGAAGTTGCCTTCCGAAAATCCAGATTCCTCTTTGATTGAAATTTGCCAAAGAGACTGCTTCCAACGATCAGTCTCTGGATGGACGAGAGTCAATTCAAGGACTGGAAGGCATTTATCATCAGTGCCACAAGTGCCGAAGAACGACTGAAGAAGGCTCGCCAACTGGGATTGCACATCTCAGAAGGAGAAAGCAAGGGTAAGCGTCCCAACAATGATAATGGGGGTAACCCCTCCAACAATCGGGACAGCAAGGGAAAACAGGCTATGGTGGCCGATACAGCACAAAAACCTGAGCCGAAGCCCGTAGACAAACAATGGCCGCAAATCACTTACTCCTTCGAAGACAGTCACGTCAAGCCCATCTTGGACATGCTCATACAAGGGGACAGAATTCAGCTTCCTCTACCAAGACAGGAACCGCGGCCGGCGGAGATAGAGAATCCAAAGTACTGCCATTATCATCGCTATGTCCATCATGCTACACACAATTGCTACCAGCTGAAACGGTACATCCAGAACCTCATCGATTCGAACGCTCTGGCCATCGATTTCGAAGAGGTAACCGTGGCGGCCAATATGGTGTCCGTACAATTCGGCAGCTTTCCTCCGATAGAGACTCAAGATGGGGTGGTCCCCATCCCTCTAGCGACAATAGAGATTACCAATCTTCTACCTCCCCGAGATCAGGCTGCCGGTCTAGTACCCCTCACCACATCACGAGGGGAGGTCATGTGGATCCATCCAGACTTGGTGTC
The DNA here is from genome assembly GCA_029216955.1 of Iris pallida. Classification (NCBI taxonomy): domain Eukaryota; kingdom Viridiplantae; phylum Streptophyta; class Magnoliopsida; order Asparagales; family Iridaceae; genus Iris; species Iris pallida. The sequence continues at coordinate 2,387,821 of JANAVB010016196.1, read as the reverse complement.
AGAAGTGACTCGGCCCACACCATCTACCACCGACAAAAAAAAAAGTGGAAAAGTCAGGACCTGCCACACAATCTCGGCAGACAACGAGGAAGCCGACCTCGGGATAGATGCCGGAAGACTGCCTCTGTATCTTTATAGCCCCCAATCCAAATATCTTATGCAAAAACAGGGGTATGATCTGGAGACGACGTCAGGTTTGAACTACGGCACTGGGCGACGATTACCTTTGAAACCGCCGGTCCCGGCAGGCAAACCACGGGACTACTATAGCAAAACTCGATGCGGGTTGGGATATGTAACGCCTACTATGACCCCTGAAAGTTCAGATGAAGAATGCGACTGGCAGTCACATTCAACCGGATCACCAACTTCCGACTCGGATACCAGCATCGGAGATGTGTTCAGACAAGTCATGTCAGTCAACATGGCATTCGTCGACGCTTACGAGGAAGACGAAGACATCCTCGAGATCCTCGAGCTAGAGCCGTAGGCCCAGCAATTGGATGCACAATGGGAAAAGCGGTTCGAACTGAGAGAACCTCCTACGGAAGATGAGGTTATACAAGTTGGCCTCGGCAGCGAATCTTCTCCAAAACTGATTTTCGTCAGTAAAAGCCTAACAGACGAAGAACGGGAGTCGCTGCTAGAACTTGTCAGAGAGTACATTGATGTGTTCGCCTGGAGCTATGAAGATATGCCAGGGTTAAATCCTGACATTGCTCTTCACAAACTCAACATTCGACCAGATGCGAAGCCAGTCAAGCAACAACAGCGACGCTTCCGCCCAGGCATCATGGACGCGATCGAAGCCGAAGTCAACAAACTGATAGCCAGCGGCTTCATTCGTGAGGAGCAACATCCCGATTGGGTCGCCAATATAGTACCCATCCTCAAGAAGAATGGGAAGATTCGAATCTGTATCGACTTCCGCAACCTGAACGAGGCGTGCCCAAAAGATGAATTCCCCCTTCCTATCACAGACTTCATGATCGACAATACCTGCGGCTTTGAACGTATGTCATTCATGGATGGCTTCTCGGGGTACAACCAAATCAAAATGTCTCCTGATGACGAAAAATATACATCATTTCGAACGCCAATTGGCACGTACTGCTACACAGTCATGCCTTTCGGTTTAAAGAATGCTGGCGCCACATATCAAAGAGCCATGAGCATCATCTTCAGAGACCACTTACGCAAGATAGTGGAATGTTATGTTGACGATATTGCCGTTAAGAGTCGCTGCAAGGGAGACCATCTGCAGGACCTAAGGACGGTATTCAACCTAATACGAGCTCATAATTTGAAAATAAACCCTACGAAGTCCTTTCTGGGTGTATCCAGCAGGAAGTTCCTGGGCTTCATCATCACGGTACAAGGTATCCATGTAGACCCTGAGAAGACGAAAGCAATTATGGAGATGGGTCCCCCGAGAAATCTCTGCGAACTCAGAGGCCTTCAAGGGAGACTAGCTTACATCAGGAGGTTCATTTCCAACCTCTCTGGGCGATGCCGACCGTTCACGCACCTCATGAAGAAAGGAGTCTCATTCGTATGGGACGAGGAATGCCAGCGTGCTTTCGACAGCATCAAAGAATATTTGTCAAATCCTCCAGTTTTGGTGGCCCCGGTTCCTGGAAAACCATTCTTGCTCTATGTACGAGCAATGGAACACTCCCTCGGGGCTCTGTAGGCACAAAACAACGACGCAGGCCATGAGCAGGCTATATATTACCTCAGCCGAATAATGATTGGGCCAGAGCACCGATACACCGCTGTGGAGAAGGAATACCTCGCCCTGGTGTTCGCCATTCAGAAAATGCGACACTATGTCACCGGACAAACGATACACGTGATCTCACGAGTCAACCCTCTCAGAGTCCTCATGACAAAACCAGGGGAACTCAGCTCTCGACTCGCTACATGGGCAATATTGCTGTCCCCTTATCATATGACCTTTGTCCCACAAAAGGCAGTCAAAGGTCAAGCCCTGGCGGACTTCTTAGCAGCCCACCCAGGCTCGGACTCCTCCAGAATATATGAAGAGATCCCAGATGAGGTCGCTGACTCACATGCAACCTCTCACGAGGCTATATGGAGAATGTTCTTCGACGGTGCTTCGTGGACCGGACCTAAAGGCAATATAGTCGTCGGAGTCGGGGTAGTGCTGATCTTCCCTTCCGGATTGGTGATCAACCGCGCTTATTCCCCCACCGAGCCCTGCTCTAACAATGTGGCCGAGTACAACGCTCTGGTCATTGGCCTCCAACTTACAAGGGAGCTGGGGGTAGAATATCTTGAAGCATACGGCGATTCTCAGTTAATCGTCAATCAAATCCGGGGCTCATACGAAGTCCGCCACGAAAACATGATCCCTTATCACCAAATAGCGATTGACATCATCTCGTCGTTCGAGGGGTTCTTCATCGAACATGTCCCCAGACTCCGAAATATCGAAGCTGATGCCTTAGCCGGTCTTGCCGCTTCCCTAGCAGTTCCGAATTATGATCGCCAATCAGTGGATGTGATAGGCCACGAACTGGTCTGTCCCAAGAACAATGTACAATTCGTGGCGAGTTATTCCGCACAGACGATCGATGATGCCCCAGATTGGAGACAACCATTCATCGACTTCGTCATCTACGACATCCTGCCCGAGAACCCAAAGGAAGCCACCTCCATTAAACGGTGGTCTCTCAGATTCTTCTACGATACAGAGACAAAAATGCTGTATCGCCGCTCCTACGACGAATTACTGCTTCGGTGTCTGTCAAATGCAGAAGCCAAAAAAGCCGTACGAGAAGCTCATGACGGTGTCTGCGGGACCTACCAGCCCGGCCCAAAACTGCAAGACCGCCTTCGCCGAATAGGCTACTATTGGCCTACAATGGTGGCAGATGCGATAGATTATGCTAGAAAATGCAAAGCCTGCCAAATTCACGCAGACTTCATTCACCAACCATCCGAGTTTCTACATCCGACAGTGGCGTCCTGGCCATTCGAAGCATGGGGAATGGATATTATTGGTCCAATCACCCCACCTTCCTTCCGAGGACATTGCTTCATACTTGCGATCACTGATTACTTCTCCAAATGGGCGGAAGCTGTCCCACTCGCAGAAGTTAACACTTCAAACGTGATCAGCTTCCTCAAGCATCACGTCATCTACCGCTTTGGACTGCCCCGAAGGATCATCCATGATAATGGTCCGCAGTTTGCAAGCCACGCATTCTATCGGTTTTGCGATAAGCACCGTATTCAAAATGTCGCTTCGACACCATACAACCCAGCAGTAAACGGGTTGGCAGAGGCATTCAATAAAACAATCATCAAACTCCTCAAGAAGTTTGTCTCCTCCAACAAACACGACTGGAACGAGTGGCTCGGCGAATGCTTATAGGCTTATCGTACCACAGTTCGAACAGCCACCGGGAATACACCATTCTCCCTGGTATACGGGAGTGAGGCAGTCCTCCCATTGGAGACTCAGATCCCCTCACTACGTGTCGCCCTCACACATCAATTGACGACAGACGAAAACTACCATCGTCGGCTACAGGAATTGAAGGCACTAGATGAAAAGCGCCTCTTGGCTCAGCAACGAATTGAGCTATACCAAGCACGCATCTCTGGAGCCTTCAACAAGAAGATCAAAATCAGAACATTCCAGGTGGGCAATCTCATCCTGGCAGTCCGGAGGCCGATGGTCATGACTCACAAGACCGCCGACAAATTCCAGCCAAAGTGGGAAGGCCCATTTATCATTGAGACAGTATTCTCCAACGGTGCTTACCGCCTCGCAAAACAAAACGGAGACTTGCTCATGTTGCCCGTTGTCACGACCCGCACCCACTGTCAGGGTACGAGAACGTAACAACGCCCAGCCTACGCCGCAGTATCGGCGGTAGAACGCTGTCCTAGGTCAATCATCTAACCATATAAAAGTACCTGTACAGTTTATACTCTCCGAATGGAGGTGACGTAACAATATACATCTCAATCACATCTAGGGTAGAAGAATGAAGAACAGATAGATAGATAGTAACTCAAAGAGAACTATAACATAGATGAAAATGTCCAAGTGTCTAGGATAACATAACACCAGAATGTCAACTCATAATACAATAAGTCTAAGAGTCTATACATCTCCACATCTCAAAATACAACTCAGAATGTGAGACAAAAAGTAAATATAGAAAAGACTGCCTAGACTAAACTGGTCTAGACTACTGGGGCAATATCCTCAGCTGCAGGTGGATCCTGCTGAGGGTCCACAACATAAGTATCATCTAGTCCTGCTCCATAATAGGTAGTCACCAGGGCCTCATCCTCATCCTCTGTAATATTTTCAACAGGTCCAATCAGGACGGGAACGAGCACAATACATCTCACGCAGTGCATAGCAGGTTAGGAAATACGATACAGGCAATAGAGTAAGATACATGAACTGCTGAAAGGAAATATACGCTGTAAAAGAGATAGCTGTAATGAAATATCTACTGTATATAGAGAACTATAAGTGACTAGTGATGTAGAGCACAAGATAGGCATGTGAATGGCTAGAATTTGCACATGATTATACTACTGAGTTTGCACATGATTACACTACTTTGGAATTATTCACATGACCACTTCTACTCCCCCGTACCCCAATCAATACACAAGGATCTATACAGGTTACGTTATTGTACATGATATCACATGGGGCCCATGAAAGGGTGCACATGATTGTATACATGAGAGCTCAGTAAACATGAGAGTACATGATCACATGAGTGTACATGAATAATGAAAGCATGGGTGTACATGATGATAGTGAAACACACATAACATGAAGTACCCGATGCTCCCGAGGGGGATAACATCTCATGTAAAGATCCATATAGTACCAATCCGTGTTACAATGTGACAGCAACAAGTAAAGTAATCTAGAGCGAGAAGTAAAGCCTGAACAAGTATGAAACGGTCAGAGAATGTACTCGCCTGATAACTGAATGTCTGAAGAGGATATACTGTCTGAGGAGAGGTGTCTGGCTCCTAATCAGAGCAATACAAGTCACAATGTATCCACAATGGTAAAATAAAGTATACAATGCATACTACATGATTCTAGGTCAATCTGGTCAAAAGTTAACTCTTGGTAAACTCTAATAGTCAAACTAGGTCACAGGAAGTCATACTAGGTTACAGGAAATCAAACTAAGTCAATTAAAGTCAAACAAGGTCAAATAGGGTCAAACTAGTTAAGTTATCTAGGGTTTAGTCAATCAATGGTCAGACTAGTCAAATACTAGTCAATATGGTCAAGCTAGGTCAATCTAGACTATCTAAGGTACTACACCACAAGGTTAGGGTATAACCAATACCTATACAAGTATACCACATATAAATACATATATATATAATACCAACCTTAATCCTATATTCAAGCTAATCCCATATTCCAATCTCAAGTCATGACTCAACTCTAAGTATCTAACTTAACCCCATACATATCTTAATCTACATAGGTCTTCCACAAAACCCAAGTCACAATAATATACTTATATATAGGTCAAACCTAAACCAACTAGTTAATAGCCTAGGATTTAGTCAAATCTTAGTCAACAAGTCCTTCTATGTTCATCCAAGCTATTTCTAGGTCAATTTGGTCATGGTTGACCTATAGTTGACTTTGGTCAACCTTGGTCAACACTAAAAGTCAAACTGGTCAAACTAGTCCAAGTTAGGTCAAACAATGTTAAACTAGTTAAGGTTAGTCAAACTAGTCATTCTAGGTTAGTTTAAGTCAAAACTAGGTTAAGGTAGTTCAAATTTGACCTAAGGTTGACCTTGGTCAACACTTAGTCAAATTGGGGTCAAACTAGCTAAGTCTTGGTTTACTAGTCAATTAGGGTTAGGCCTAATGGCCATAGGCTAGTATCATAGCCCATAGGTTAGTATTCCTAGGTCAAGGCTATAGGGTTCATAGGTTTACACCTATAATAGGGTCTATACATTATACCTATATATAGGGGTCAATATGTATATACCCATACCCAAATATATATAACTTATATTTATACACACAACTATATAACATATAGACATATATATGTATATGTATATATATATACCTATATGGAATACCATATACAATACCCAAAAACCCCCACTCACATATTTATATATATATTGACCTAAGTAAACTAGTACAATATATACATATATCTCATATGTATATACATATATATACATAAACTTATATATATATATACTCTATATATATAGAGAGACAAAGGGAAGAGAGAGAGAGAGAGACTGAATGAGAGAGAGAGAGACTGTGAGAGTGAGAGGGTGAATCAGTAGGCTGGACAGTAGGGGGGGGTTTGTTCCCAGGTTCTGAAACCAACCCATGCCCAAACACACACACACACATAACACATACACATACATATGTACATAACTACACACACACACCACCAATTCTCCCCTAATTCGACCCACACTCACAAACACATATATACTTCACATCTACACACTAAAATACACTAGTCCAATACATTAAACCTACACAAAATCGAATTGAAATTCGATTTTCAAAACTGGAATTTAATTCCCAAACTGAGACTGTGCACAGTGTACTGGATTTAGGTAATTCGAAAAACACGCAACCCAACGAGCTAAGGCTCGCAACCTAGGGTTGGTAACTCAAGCCCCACACATACACTAGTGTCCTAGGCCACTGACATGACACCACGACACAGTTTCACGTGTCCAAACACAAGAAAACAATGCACGGGTAAGCTCTGATACGCGCACACGAAAACAGTGTCGTGCACGCGTTCCAGGACCTCGTGGACACACCACCAGACACGACACGTCTCGTGGTCGTGCATACGTGTAGCCCACACGTAGGGCTACACATTCCACACCCTGACACGTGTCCACGACACGCGTGGACACAGAACAAACACCGTATCAGTCGTGAAAACACGACTGATACATGCGTGTTACGACTGCGTCGTGCACGCGGTTACACGCGTCGTACACGCGACACAGGACACGAAGCACCACGTGCTCGTGTCCACGTGTACGCCACGTATAGGGCTTCATGCCCGTGTCACTACGAGATGCTCTAGTGTCGTGTCCATGCGACACGACGCACTCAAAGTCGTGCCCGTGCGCGTGTGTGCTGACAGCGCGTGTCCAGTGCGAGTGAGTTTTCTCACTCGACACGACACGACGCGACACGAGACTTTGGGGGCATGTTCGCAGACAATGCCCCCTCGTCTGTGTCAAATATTACGTGTCCTAGTGGCCTGTGTAGTGCACACGAAGTGTCGGGTAGCAGGACATGCACGGGGGGCTCGTGCGGTCGGTTCGTGTCCAATTTGGACACGAACACAGCACAGAAATGTGCTCAGTCAAGTGGGTTCGTGTCCTACATGTCTAGGGCTACTAGGTGATGCAATTTGTTTCACAAAAACACCAGGTTTAGTCCTAAGTGGCATTTACACAAACACTGTTTTTAGGGCATGGATACGTGTCCGATACGGACACCAAATCGATCCTAGTTTTCACCAAACTTTACCCACAGTATTGTTATTCCTATATGAATGCATTTATGAAAGAAAAACAAGAATTTGACTAAGTTTGTGAGAAAATACCTATTGTGCAAAACCAAGGAAAAACAAGGAAAATGGGATTGTGCTTCCTTCAACTTGATGATGCCCAAGCTCCCAAATTCTGAATTTCTAGCTTCCCTTAGCTCCCTAGATGTTGTAGGGTTCCAATGCAAGAGACTAGAGTCAATTTGGATCAAAATAGCTCAAGTTATGGGTGTTTGGAGAAGATGGGATTTTCTAGGAATTAATTTCATGCAATTTATTCATGAATGAACACAAAGGATTATATAGAATGTTGTACCAGCTAGGGGGTGTCCTATGGCCGGCCAAGCATGGGGGGGGGGGTGTCCTTGCCCTTCCTTCATGGCTAAGGCTTGGACTTTGGTGTAAGGGTTGGGATATTTTGAGTGTTTTATGGAAAAATATCCAATAAAGGCAATCTAGATATTTATCCTACTTTAACCCTATGCAAATATCTATCCCCTAATCATTCTAGGTTAGTAGCTAACCTCTAGATTAGTGCTAAACTAGGTTAGGGACTAACATGACACTAATCAATAATTAAAATAATAATAAAGACACATAAATCCAAATAAATCCTAGAAAATTACCAAAATACCCTTTAGGCTAAAAAGCCCTAATTTGATGTTCTAAGCCTATGGCTAAGCTCTCATGGTCATGGCAACTTCTAGGTTAGAGAAAACTAGGGTTTACACTAAGTTATACTAACCAAAATCACAAAGTCATAAGTCATGACTTAGCATGACTTAGAAAATAGTTTAATCACACTAAAATCACCAGAAAATCATACCATGACTAAAATACCACTAATAAATAATAAAAATAATAAATTTTCAAAAATCCCCAATTTCAGAAAACAGGGTGTTACAAGTCTACCCACCTTAAAATAATTTCGTCCTCGAAATTTAGGTGGTCGTACTCCTCCTAGGTCAAACCTCCAACAATCAGGGACGAAGCCACTACCTAGGCAACATACAAGGTCAATAAGCAAGTAGGGGTAGTAGACCTATACTGGGTCATGTCCAAGAATTGGCTGGCAGTTTCAGGTCATAAGGTGTCCTGAATTCAAATCGAAGCCAAAAGTAACTCCATGGGGTAAATCAGGATGGAGCCTCGGGTCAGAAAAATCGTACTAAGCAAGTGAAGCATATGATGGTATGCCTAAGTGGGACACTAAGGTTATGGGTGTAGTATGTCATGTCTAGGTCATGTATGTGAAGTCAGTTTTGAGAAAACAACTAGTCTTGTGCTCCAAATTTAAAAGTCACGGTAATGTGTCTACGGTGATCATAATTTAGAGTGGGAAGGGTCTATGGCCTAATTTTAACCAGAATTTGTGATGCAATAGTGGTACCAGGGGGACAGGTTAAATGGGAAAGTCTGTGGTCTCATCTGGGTGCACTAGTTATTCTAGGTCAAGACTGTCCTATGGTATCAAAACGTTCAAGCAATCTATGGTGTCCAAATTTGGGATGGTAAGGAAACAACAATCATCAAGACTATAGGGTCGTCTACCCTCCTATATGAAAATGGGTTATTAACAAGTGAGAAATCATTAAAGTTACCATTCCATAAAAAGAAAATTGAAAATTTAGGTACAACAATCACAAATAGATTTTAGTTTTGACACGATCTAAGTTGATCAATTTTAGAATAAATCGAGATTGGGCAAGATGGAAAATTAATGAAATCAAGTATGAGCACGATCATCCAATGATGAAGATCCAGGTCATGATTAAATTTAATTCAACTGGATATGAATACGAGGTTCATAGGTGATAAAATAATTCCAAAGAGAATTGTCAAGGCTGTTGTGGATAAGATTCTAGGGTAAGTTTAACTGTGTCTCCATCCACGTAGATTAATATATGAAAAAAAGCGAACCAAAACGCAATAGGTTGATCAGACCATCATGCGCCGGTTCTGATTAGATAATATATTAGTGGGTGTACACCCAATAAAATATATCATGATCAAGCTCGAAAGGATAAGCTTGTAAAACTTAAGGATAAATTTATAGCATAAGATATAAGTAAGGGTGGAAATGATAAAAGAAGATACATAGTCCAAGATCCTTAACCAATCGGGTCAAGCAATCAAGATACGGTACGAGGTTAAGTATTTGAGGGTTCAAGCAGAACACCATCACATACCAGGTCGAAAGGATTGAGCCAAGGTGGATCTCTAATTGAAATAGGAATGAATTTAGTATCATGGTAGAGGTTATAGTTTAGCCATTTGACCAGAAAATCATATCAAAAAAATAGAGTACAAGGAGACGGGTTTTAGTGGGACATGGAATACCTACATGAAGGTAGGCTAGTCTAGGTCTTACATGTGAAGTTTGTTGGGAGGTAACAGCTAGTATTATACTCTGAATATCTAAGTCATGGTAAAGGACGTCCAATGATCTAGAATAGAAAGTGGGAGTTCGAGACGTGACAAATTGATGCAAAATTGAAGAAGATCAATTTAACTCATGGAATAAAATTAATCAGGAATTCAGTAAATAATTTAGGAACACAGTCCTAGGGATAGATAGGCTACTAGATGAATATAGTTAGGGTTCGATCAATCAAGGGTCAAGGTTAGAAGGTCTCAATAAAGTCTTGATTTGAGGAAATGTCGAGTAAGTCAGGTTTGGGTTACAGTCACATAGATTGGTAGTAGGAGTTGAGCAAGATGCAAAAATAGAGGGGACAGTTCATTTCAATGAAAAACAATTAGCAAGAGGATTAGATGGCAAGAAACAGATAAGAGTTTTCTCATAATTGTGATTGAGTACCCTAAAAATAAAAGATATTAATCTAACACTAAGAAATTAAAATCAACAACTACAAAAATTTTAAAATTATCAACTAACACCAGGATTCAAAGTTCTACAGTGAATCCTCCAAAATTAAATTCAATTAAGGAAAAAGGAGTTTAAATCGAAATTTCAATGAGATTCTCAAGGGTCATCCCAGGAATCTCTCAAAGTATCCTAGCAGTGATTGAGTATCCATTCTCTCTAAGCCTATTCCTCTAATCCTATCACAGGCTGTAGTGATACTGTAGTTCGAGTACCACTACATAAACTCGACCTGCATGGGCCACCACTAAAAACGTGTCACGACCCGCACCCACTGTCAGGGTACGAGAACGTAACAACGCCCAGCCTACGCCGCAGTATCGGCGGTAGAACGCTGTCCTAGGTCAATCATCTAACCATATAAAAGTACCTGTACAGTTTATACTCTCCGAATGGAGGTGACGTAACAATATACATCTCAATCACATCTAGGGTAGAAGAATGAAGAACAGATAGATAGATAGTAACTCAAAGAGAACTATAACATAGATGAAAATGTCCAAGTGTCTAGGATAACATAACACCAGAATGTCAACTCATAATACAATAAGTCTAAGAGTCTATACATCTCCACATCTCAAAATACAACTCAGAATGTGAGACAAAAAGTAAATATAGAAAAGACTGCCTAGACTAAACTGGTCTAGACTACTGGGGCAATATCCTCAGCTGCAGGTGGATCCTGCTGAGGGTCCACAACATAAGTATCATCTAGTCCTGCTCCATAATAGGTAGTCACCAGGGCCTCATCCTCATCCTCTGTAATATTTTCAACAGGTCCAATCAGGACGGGAACGAGCACAATACATCTCACGCAGTGCATAGCAGGTTAGGAAATACGATACAGGCAATAGAGTAAGATACATGAACTGCTGAAAGGAAATATACGCTGTAAAAGAGATAGCTGTAATGAAATATCTACTGTATATAGAGAACTATAAGTGACTAGTGATGTAGAGCACAAGATAGGCATGTGAATGGCTAGAATTTGCACATGATTATACTACTGAGTTTGCACATGATTACACTACTTTGGAATTATTCACATGACCACTTCTACTCCCCCGTACCCCAATCAATACACAAGGATCTATACAGGTTACGTTATTGTACATGATATCACATGGGGCCCATGAAAGGGTGCACATGATTGTATACATGAGAGCTCAGTAAACATGAGAGTACATGATCACATGAGTGTACATGAATAATGAAAGCATGGGTGTACATGATGATAGTGAAACACACATAACATGAAGTACCCGATGCTCCCGAGGGGGATAACATCTCATGTAAAGATCCATATAGTACCAATCCGTGTTACAATGTGACAGCAACAAGTAAAGTAATCTAGAGCGAGAAGTAAAGCCTGAACAAGTATGAAACGGTCAGAGAATGTACTCGCCTGATAACTGAATGTCTGAAGAGGATATACTGTCTGAGGAGAGGTGTCTGGCTCCTAATCAGAGCAATACAAGTCACAATGTATCCACAATGGTAAAATAAAGTATACAATGCATACTACATGATTCTAGGTCAATCTGGTCAAAAGTTAACTCTTGGTAAACTCTAATAGTCAAACTAGGTCACAGGAAGTCATACTAGGTTACAGGAAATCAAACTAAGTCAATTAAAGTCAAACAAGGTCAAATAGGGTCAAACTAGTTAAGTTATCTAGGGTTTAGTCAATCAATGGTCAGACTAGTCAAATACTAGTCAATATGGTCAAGCTAGGTCAATCTAGACTATCTAAGGTACTACACCACAAGGTTAGGGTATAACCAATACCTATACAAGTATACCACATATAAATACATATATATATAATACCAACCTTAATCCTATATTCAAGCTAATCCCATATTCCAATCTCAAGTCATGACTCAACTCTAAGTATCTAACTTAACCCCATACATATCTTAATCTACATAGGTCTTCCACAAAACCCAAGTCACAATAATATACTTATATATAGGTCAAACCTAAACCAACTAGTTAATAGCCTAGGATTTAGTCAAATCTTAGTCAACAAGTCCTTCTATGTTCATCCAAGCTATTTCTAGGTCAATTTGGTCATGGTTGACCTATAGTTGACTTTGGTCAACCTTGGTCAACACTAAAAGTCAAACTGGTCAAACTAGTCCAAGTTAGGTCAAACAATGTTAAACTAGTTAAGGTTAGTCAAACTAGTCATTCTAGGTTAGTTTAAGTCAAAACTAGGTTAAGGTAGTTCAAATTTGACCTAAGGTTGACCTTGGTCAACACTTAGTCAAATTGGGGTCAAACTAGCTAAGTCTTGGTTTACTAGTCAATTAGGGTTAGGCCTAATGGCCATAGGCTAGTATCATAGCCCATAGGTTAGTATTCCTAGGTCAAGGCTATAGGGTTCATAGGTTTACACCTATAATAGGGTCTATACATTATACCTATATATAGGGGTCAATATGTATATACCCATACCCAAATATATATAACTTATATTTATACACACAACTATATAACATATAGACATATATATGTATATGTATATATATATACCTATATGGAATACCATATACAATACCCAAAAACCCCCACTCACATATTTATATATATATTGACCTAAGTAAACTAGTACAATATATACATATATCTCATATGTATATACATATATATACATAAACTTATATATATATATATACTCTATATATATAGAGAGACAAAGGGAAGAGAGAGAGAGAGAGACTGAATGAGAGAGAGAGAGACTGTGAGAGTGAGAGGGTGAATCAGTAGGCTGGACAGTAGGGGGGGGTTTGTTCCCAGGTTCTGAAACCAACCCATGCCCAAACACACACACACACATAACACATACACATACATATGTACATAACTACACACACACACCACCAATTCTCCCCTAATTCGACCCACACTCACAAACACATATATACTTCACATCTACACACTAAAATACACTAGTCCAATACATTAAACCTACACAAAATCGAATTGAAATTCGATTTTCAAAACTGGAATTTAATTCCCAAACTGAGACTGTGCACAGTGTACTGGATTTAGGTAATTCGAAAAACACGCAACCCAACGAGCTAAGGCTCGCAACCTAGGGTTGGTAACTCAAGCCCCACACATACACTAGTGTCCTAGGCCACTGACATGACACCACGACACAGTTTCACGTGTCCAAACACAAGAAAACAATGCACGGGTAAGCTCTGATACGCGCACACGAAAACAGTGTCGTGCACGCGTTCCAGGACCTCGTGGACACACCACCAGACACGACACGTCTCGTGGTCGTGCATACGTGTAGCCCACACGTAGGGCTACACATTCCACACCCTGACACGTGTCCACGACACGCGTGGACACAGAACAAACACCGTATCAGTCGTGAAAACACGACTGATACATGCGTGTTACGACTGCGTCGTGCACGCGGTTACACGCGTCGTACACGCGACACAGGACACGAAGCACCACGTGCTCGTGTCCACGTGTACGCCACGTATAGGGCTTCATGCCCGTGTCACTACGAGATGCTCTAGTGTCGTGTCCATGCGACACGACGCACTCAAAGTCGTGCCCGTGCGCGTGTGTGCTGACAGCGCGTGTCCAGTGCGAGTGAGTTTTCTCACTCGACACGACACGACGCGACACGAGACTTTGGGGGCATGTTCGCAGACAATGCCCCCTCGTCTGTGTCAAATATTACGTGTCCTAGTGGCCTGTGTAGTGCACACGAAGTGTCGGGTAGCAGGACATGCACGGGGGGCTCGTGCGGTCGGTTCGTGTCCAATTTGGACACGAACACAGCACAGAAATGTGCTCAGTCAAGTGGGTTCGTGTCCTACATGTCTAGGGCTACTAGGTGATGCAATTTGTTTCACAAAAACACCAGGTTTAGTCCTAAGTGGCATTTACACAAACACTGTTTTTAGGGCATGGATACGTGTCCGATACGGACACCAAATCGATCCTAGTTTTCACCAAACTTTACCCACAGTATTGTTATTCCTATATGAATGCATTTATGAAAGAAAAACAAGAATTTGACTAAGTTTGTGAGAAAATACCTATTGTGCAAAACCAAGGAAAAACAAGGAAAATGGGATTGTGCTTCCTTCAACTTGATGATGCCCAAGCTCCCAAATTCTGAATTTCTAGCTTCCCTTAGCTCCCTAGATGTTGTAGGGTTCCAATGCAAGAGACTAGAGTCAATTTGGATCAAAATAGCTCAAGTTATGGGTGTTTGGAGAAGATGGGATTTTCTAGGAATTAATTTCATGCAATTTATTCATGAATGAACACAAAGGATTATATAGAATGTTGTACCAGCTAGGGGGTGTCCTATGGCCGGCCAAGCATGGGGGGGGGGTGTCCTTGCCCTTCCTTCATGGCTAAGGCTTGGACTTTGGTGTAAGGGTTGGGATATTTTGAGTGTTTTATGGAAAAATATCCAATAAAGGCAATCTAGATATTTATCCTACTTTAACCCTATGCAAATATCTATCCCCTAATCATTCTAGGTTAGTAGCTAACCTCTAGATTAGTGCTAAACTAGGTTAGGGACTAACATGACACTAATCAATAATTAAAATAATAATAAAGACACATAAATCCAAATAAATCCTAGAAAATTACCAAAATACCCTTTAGGCTAAAAAGCCCTAATTTGATGTTCTAAGCCTATGGCTAAGCTCTCATGGTCATGGCAACTTCTAGGTTAGAGAAAACTAGGGTTTACACTAAGTTATACTAACCAAAATCACAAAGTCATAAGTCATGACTTAGCATGACTTAGAAAATAGTTTAATCACACTAAAATCACCAGAAAATCATACCATGACTAAAATACCACTAATAAATAATAAAAATAATAAATTTTCAAAAATCCCCAATTTCAGAAAACAGGGTGTTACACCCGTCAACGACAAGTTCCTGAAGAAATATTATGTCTAAACAATATTCTCTCCAGATTATCGAGTCATGTACCCGCTGGTACCGCTGAACTCACATCCACAACATTTCAGATTATCGAGTCATGTACCCACTGGTACCGCTGAACTCACATCCAAAACATTTTAGATTATCGAGTCATGTACTCGCTGGTACCGCTGAACTCACATCCACAACATTTCAGATTATCGAGTCATGTACCCGCTGGTGCCGCTGAACTCACACTTTCTCAATATTCTAAATTAACGAGTTTTGTACCTGCTGGTGCCTCTGAACTCATATTTCGGTCACTCTTTTGGATAGTAAGTCACGTATGATTATACCTCTGAACTTTCTTCCTGGAAGAGATCCTCCCTCATGATCCACTACCCGCGCTCCCAGTGCACAAAAAGGGTAATCGATCCACAAATTTCCGAAATGGCCATGTCCTCATTACCTCTGAGTCGTTTTCACTTCCACCAAAAACAAACCGCCCCCTCGCATAGAACTTCCACGTTCTCCTACCTCTGAGTCGTTCTATGTACCCCCTCTTCATTGAGCCCACTCCTGCCATGTTCTCATTACCTCTGAGTGGGAAGGTTCCGTCGAAGAAACCTTCATGCTTGCCATGTCCATATTACCTCTGAGCAAGTATGACGGTCCCCTTTCAACCTATTATCTGTACCCACAACCGGAGTACGACAAAGATAATAGGTCCACAAATGTCCTCTGTTGACCACAAATGTCCTCTGTTGACCACAAATGTCCTCTGTTGACCACGAATGTCCTCTGCTGAGCACAAATGTCCTCTGTTGACCACAAATGTCCGCCATTGACCACGAATATCTTCCGTGAAGTCTCCCCTGCCATGTTCTCATTACCTCTGAGCAGGAAAATTCTACGGTAAAAACCCTCATGTTTGCCATGTCCTCATAACCTCTGAGCAAATATGTTGGCTTCCTTTCATCCCATTATCCGTATCCTGAACCAGGGTACGCCAAGGATAATAGGTCCATAAACATCCCTTGCTAAGCTTCTTAGCATAAATCCACCATCTCACCATGCCCCGGGAGCCCAGCTGCTCTACGGCATTCTTTTTTCTAACACCAAGAACACCCATGACCACTTTGCCATGGCTGTTCCGGACATCCTGTCCAAACTTGTTATCCGTACCTAAAACCAAGGTATGCCTAGGGTAACAGGTCCACAAATAATCCCCCAGCAAGTCCAATTCCACAAACGCCACAAGTACAAGAAAGAGAAGATGAGTTGAAACATGCTCATTTATTCAAAATTCAAAGGGCTACATCATTTGGGATCACATCCCTTACAAAAAAGAAAAGAAAAAAAAGAAAAGCAAAAAAAAACAGAAAGCTGATCACTGCTCCGGGGCACATAACGCCCTGAGACGATCCGTCAGCAAGGCAACCGACCGCTCAAACCTCTGGGTAGCTCGACGCTCCGCCTCTTGGGTCAGCACCGCCTCGTCCTCCAGTTGAGCATGGGCTTGCCAGTTATCCTCGAATCTCTTAAAGGCCTGCTCCAGGTTAGCAGAAGATCGGGAAACCTTCTCGGCCTCCCGAACGATTGACTCCTGTTCCGCCTGAGCAGCCTTCAGCTCTGACTCTAAGAAGGCCAATTCCCTCTGGAGTGCGAGAATCCGCTCCTTCGTGTCGGCGATTCCACGAAAAGCAGACTCTTTCCGAGCACGACAAGCCTGACTCCGACGACCCAGTCTGTCATACGAAGCGGAGAACTTGTCAAGGTCTCCCTGTACAACTGGCCTGACAGTATCTCGAGCGAGCTTGATCCTATCCCGAGCAGCAATAAGGAAGCCCCGCTCTCGTTCAATCGCAGCAGGCAAGCCCGCCTGCCGTATCGCCAGCAATTGGGTCATAAGTTGATCAGCCTCTGCCAATTTAGGTTCCAGGAGTGCAGCCAACCCCACCCCGCCAGGAAGGGACTTCAAAGTTGCAACCTGACCCCGAGCGCACCGGAGAGATAGAAAGAAAGGGGTCCCCCGTTCTACAGCAGCGTCTACGCCCCTCTTTAAGTGGCCATAGAAGCTGTCGACCACATCCTGCGTCACCTCGTCCAGAGCCTCCGAGGAAGCCGATGTCAACGGAAGTGTGGCTGGTAGCGCTTAAGAAGACGCAACAGAATCTGCCGCTCCTGCCACAAGAGAAACAAACTCTGCACGGAAGGACGCGTAAACAGCGGCCAATTCCTCTTCAGTGGCCCGCAGAACTTAAATGCTCGGCAGGGTCGAGAGATCAATCTCCGGAGCCGTATGATCAGCAGAGGATGAGGTGGAAACCATCGCCAGCTCCATTCCCATCTGCCCAGGGCTGGCGGAAGGCCCCTCGACATGAGACAGCAAAGGAGAGGAAACGTTACTTTCTTCCAGATCACGGCAGGCAGAGCCTTCCCCAAGAACATCCGCGGTGGGAAGTAAAGGGTCAGGACCTGCAAGGCCAAGGCAACCACGAATCGATTTGACCCGGAGGATATGTTGATAGAGCAAATAAGCCCCCTCACTAGTCAATATTTGACTTATCTTACCAGTGGAGGAGTGTGGAGGCTGAAGTTCGCCTACAACCACCGCAGCCTCTTCACCAACAGCCTCCGAGTCAGGTATAATAGACTCCTCCGCCCTTGCATCCTCGGGAGGGGATACACCGAGAGCGACGTCGCCTTGCTGAAGTTTAGCGATCTCGAAGACGGGCCCAAGGAAACCTTCGTCACCCCGGGCCGAGACCTCAGCAACCTGGGAGCTTCCAACCGCCGCTGAGAGAGCCCCCGCAGAAAGGAACACGGCACACACGTCGCTAATCAAAGCAGCAAGGGTCGGATCAACTCCAGGGGCAGTAGACGGTTCAGGAGAGGTCGATTCATCAGACGCCTACAAAGAAAAGTGATTAAGTCATATCTCCGAGAGGAAAGAAAACTACAACAAAAAGATGGCTCCGACTTGGTCTTACCTCCGGAACAGCATCTGTACTTTCACCCCTCTCGGTAATAAGTAATCCACGAGACCTAACGGCAGCTCTCTTCATGGAAAAGGTCGCTCTTCTGTCAGAAGACTCGCGTCTGACTCGTTTACGTGAGGGACCAGACACAGCTGGAGGCTGTTCTACCCTCACTACTTCCTCTTGTGTAGTAAGCAACGGATCTTCCGCCAGTTCATCGGGTGTGGGAAGCGGTTGATCCGTTACTTCTTCACCCCCACCAGAAAGGGAGTCTTCGCTATCATGATCATCCTCCTCCTCAGCTGACTCGGAAGGTTCTGATTCAGGGAGGGGAGTCTGGAGCGCTAGTTACTTTCTAGCCTTAGCCCCCTTGGGCTTCTCCTCTAAACCGGTACCCACGATGAAACTGGTACTCGGATCGAAATTAACAGGAGGCTTGTTCGCCATAACATGATACAAAGCAGCCACGTACAAAATTTCCCTCGACGCCTTAGCATCAGGGACCGAGAAGCTGGCCCGAGTATGATAAGCGTCATAATAATTCCATGCCCTGACACCATCAAGAATACTACCTTCAAAGCCCAAACAAGGGTTGGGACAATCAAGGAATAACTGGCTATAACCGAATTGGTGGGAAAACCTACTAGGTAGGTAAGGCTCCAAGTACACATTATCGCGGTTGCGATAAACCAGATGCGCGGGGCGAATGTTGCGCAACCAGGTGAGCATATTCGGAGACAGAAAGTGAGAAGGTCCGGTACCATCAAGGTATACCTTCCTCACTTTCTCATCAGAAAAATGAGGAACAGACACAAAAAAGTCACACCCATCCACCCTCGCCAGCGTCCTCCGACAAGCTGGCATAGTATTGTATTCCCAAGACCGGTGATGGCATTTGAAAAGGAAAGCGTCTTCATCTGTAGCATCTTTCGTTATCCCAGGTCCCAGCAAAGACTTGTAGTGCATCGCCAACCACCCCATCAAATAGTGGAAAGGCAGTTCTACGTGCTCAAAATCCAACGTCTTCTTATGCGCAATAACCTTGGACGAGAATGTTCGAAGACCATGGTGTATGCTACACACCATAGCAGGACGAAGGGCCAGTCTAACTTCAAATACCAGTTTAACGGCAGGAAGAATGAAGTGGCAACCGATCCTCTCGATAGAACCCGCTCCTCCCGAGACTACACAGTTCCGTAGCCATATTATTAAAAATCCAGCCAAGAGCGCCTTCTCTGACATCTGTGTGGTTCCGTAGTAAAAATAGCTAAGAGAATCAGTTTGACTCCCGAATATGTCGCTCTTGGACCGCGACTTCTTGACGCTCGACATCAGGTCCTTTATCTCTCTATGCGTTCGAGGGGTTCGAGGAGTAACTTCGCCAGACGGGTCAACTTTAAAAAGATAATTAACCCAGGATGTGGTGTGGGGGGCGGTCCCTTCTGAGCTATCCACCATTTTTATAGCCATCTGATGACAAGCACTATGGTGGCACAGCAACTCCTGATACACCGCAACAAAACCTGGGAGTCGTCGGTTCAAGTCCTCGAACTCCTCATTCGACGGGGTATACACCTCAAAAGGCTCGTTCCCCCACGGAAGTTTGGAGATAGTATACATCTCATGGAGAGCAAGCCCCAACTCTCTTCCGGGCGCAAAGAACGTCCCCGTTCGCCGATTATACATCTCCAAGAGCGCCACGAACAATGGTTTATTGATAGGAAGCCCGTGACAAGTGCCCCGAATGGCATGGTAAAGTCCCACCTCCCGCAGGAATGTTTCGTAGGTCTGCAGAACCCAAGTAGTCAACTGGGCCCATGTAGAAGTGGGGTTTATCCAGTTCGGCAATGCCAGCCTACCAACGGGATAAGATTTCTTACGAGCGAGCCGATTCAGGAAGGTATCAGCTTGAGTGAGTGTGAAGTTGGGACCGTATACATTCATGAAAGAGCCCGGGGCCAGACCCATCATGTACCGGAGGACGGAATCCTTACCCGCGTACGCTGACCGCATATTCGGGTTATAATGATGTTGCCCATCAATATCCCTGATTGGGTAGGAGTTAAGTTATACACCATCTTCCTGTCCAGCAACACCATATTGAACCACGGTAAAGGATAATGACGTTCCATGAGAGGAATATGGATCGCCACCCCATCCAAAGAAAAATCCCAGTTCTCGAAAATCTCTAATACTCGAGGATTCTTTATGATTAAAGCGTCTCCAAAGAGGAATGAAGGCTTCAGGTATAATCCGTCCAGCTTCCCAGTATTCATCATGGAACGGAGGTAATGGAGGGTCTATTCTCGATGGCGTTTAACCTCTCCGAAGGCTCATCAGCAAGGAATTGATTCAACACATGCTTAATTAAGTCGTCAAGACGCACGCCCAAGGCGAATTGATTTGAGCCCACTATAAGTTCCCCTGTAGGATTTACTGGCAGATTCACTGAAAAAAAACAAAAGAAACAAGTCAAAAAGATAGCTGAAACACAAACTACGTGATGCTTATGCGGCTTAGCTCAGTATAGCCTCATACGGCTCAGTTTGAAAGAGTTTATACAGGTCAGTCCGAATGAGCTTATGCGGCTCAATTTGAAAGAGCACATGCGGTTCAGTTCGAATAAGCTTATGCGGTTCGGCTCGAAATGAATTTATGTGGCTCAGTGCGGATGAGCTTATGCGGTTCGAAAGGAGCATATGCGGATACGGTCCAATTCGAATAAGATTATATAGTTCGGCTCGGAATAGGCTTATACGGTCCAGTGCGGATGAGCTTATGCGGTCCAGTTCAAATGATCTTATGCGGTTCAGTTCAAAATAAGCTCATACGGTTCAGTTTGAAAGAGCTCATGCGGTCCAAGTCCAGATGAGCTTATGCGGCCCTGATGATGAAGTAGTTATGCAGTTGCAAACAACAACTTTCATACGGCTCAGGCCTGGGTCATATCCCATGCGGCCCGAACATGAGTCGGACACACAGCATACTTGGAAATATAGGCTCGCACATAAGATATACGGCATAGCCATGGCAGTTCATGTTGATGGTCCTACCAGCAATAGGCGGGTGAACGTTGGGGTGAAAAACAAGCACGCCAGCCGTCGGAGGAGCCGCCACGTTCGTCGCCGCAGTCGATGAAGACGCGGCCTTCTTGTCCTTCGCCGCCGCAGAAGATGACGCGGCCTTCTTGTCCGTAGCAGCAGCAGTCTTCTTGGGAGCCATTGCCGATCGCTGATAGGAGAAGACGAAGAGAAAGTCGGCAACAAGGAGTTCGAGCAAAAGAGAGAAGGTAAAGAAACCCTCAAAGAATAAAATTACTCCTATTTATAGGCGAAGGAGGCTCAAAAAATCAAACAAATGCCTCGATCCATGCGCCGCCTAAAAGAATAAAGAAAAAACTACTTCGGTCAAAATAAAACTAACCCTTGGGATCCTCCCCCAAGAGGCGGCGAATCAAGGGCATTTAATGCAGAAGATTTGCACACGTGGCTAGGACACGTGGCAAAAAATCTATGCGGCCTAACAACTCATGCGGCCAGATAAATCCATACGGCTGAATCATCTATGCGGTCAACAAAGGCCATGCTTCTTATTCAAAATATTTCAATTTTGCAAATTGAAAACTTTGAAGGGGGTCTTGTAGAAGCATAGAAAATATCAGAATGATGATCTACGCGGCTCAGAACAGGAGAACCCCATGCGGCTCATACAGGAGCAGTCCCATGCGATTCAGAGAGACTCTTAGTCTCATGCGGCTCGGGACAGGAGAGTCCATGCGGCTTACATAGGGACAGTCTTGCGGTTCAAAGAGTCCCCCAGCCGCATGCGGTTCAGAAGTACATGCGGCTCACATTCTACCAACAGAGATATGCGGCTCGATCAACGCGACGTGTCCCCATGGGACCCCTTCACACAGCTGGCCATTGAGTAATGGCCCTATTTAATGCTCTGCCATGATTTGACAGCTGACGGCTCTGACATGAAGTATCATAATGGCCCTGTCATAATGACAGACTCTTTGGGAATAGGAGAAAATCTCTGATACGATCCAAGATTGACACGTGGCTACCCCCATGTGGCTCCAGTAAAGAACAGCTTCATGCGGCTGGCAAGAATCGTCTTCCTGCGGCTCACCAAGAAGCCATCCCATGCGGCTCGCAAGTATTATACCTATGCGGCTCACCGAGAAACTATCCCATACGGCTCGCAAGTACCATACCTATGCGGCTCACTGAGATGCTGTCTCATGCGGTTCATGGATATTATGCGGTTCTGATAGGGTCCACCATTAATACACGTGGCAGAGATTCAATGGTCCCCCCGACTTGACAGCTGGTAGCAAGGATGATTATGAGATGCAAATCAATCAGAGATTTACCAGATCCCAATGACCATATTTAACGTTATCTTCATAATTAATGAGATCAGGCCATATCATTCATGATCAAGCCAATGGGATACGTGGTGAGAGATCCAAGCTTGACACAACCAATCATGAAGATTTAAAGCAATCAGCATTAATCATTCGCAGGATTCAGTGCTATCACCATTTATGGCCCAGATCCTTCACGCTTAAAACTAAGGGTCCAGATTGGTTATACATCAGGCCGCTGCCACTTTGAGAATGGGTAATCATCCAAACCCTAATGATGCTCTCCACTATTATAAATAGCAGGTTGCCATTCCCTTGCAAAATATACAAGGAGAGATATACGCTATCAGAGAGAAAAATATACAGAGAGAGAGAGAAGCCAGAAGAGTAATAGAGGGAGAGCAAGAAGAGTATTTCTTCAGCAACGCCAATCATCTCTTCGCAGGAGCCAAGGCTGCATACCGATCATCCAAGGAGTAAGGCAGGGTTGCCGTCGCCTTCCCGAGCCTCTATCGTCACCCCCCAGAATCTAAAATAAACAATTGTACTTAGACTGCTGTACCTAGGTTTTCGTCCCTAGGCTTTTATTGTACAAGCGAGTTTGTAACGTAAAGTAAAAGTCCGGTCCTCCGATAATTGTTCTGCTCTTTAATATTTTATGGCAAACAGCCTTATAAGGATGTGGAGCTGGTGCTGGCACCGGTGATAGAGGGAAAGGTAGGGGTCTAGCAGTGCTGCCATCATGTGCTGCCTCATCATCTCAGTCTGCAGCCATTGAGCCTGCATCATGGCGTACAGGAACTGAGTAGTGGAGTTTCTATTAGCCGATAACAAAGGTATTTGAGGTCCAGATTATTGTGGAAACTGCTGAAGGAGTGGTGGTGGTGGTAGTGGTATATTCCCTTTTGGCGGTACTGTAATAGCCTGCCCAGCCTGGTTGACTAGAGGTACTTGGTCTCCTATTGTACCGTCGATAGGGTCGTGGTAGTCTGTTGTTGTCCTAGCCGGTACGGGGTCACCAAGGTCATTGGTGGGATCTATTCCTCTTGTGTGGCTACATCACTAGATGTGATAGCCAAGGTAGAAATGTGTCCGCTTCGTAAATTTATATTGCTAGCACGAAAGTAAGGTTGCGTTAGAAATAATTCAAGCATGAGGTAATTCAAGCAATCAAAGAGTGTTCAACAAAGTTTAAATTCAAAGGAAGGTAATAAGTTATGGATGAGATACTATTCCTATTCGTAGATGCAGGCTTGTTGGGCACAGTCATGTAAGCCAATAATATTTTTGTAGACCTACGTAGGCCACCACTAAAATATGTAACTTGCTAGTCCCAATATAGGTAGGAGTAGCCATACGAAATATGCCAGCTGCATACATAAGAAGAATACTCCAATATATAAAATCCTCATACAAATACATAAGTTGTAAGAAATATAAATCATAGGCCAAATCACAGTATAACTATATCTCATCCACAGAACACAGAGATCACAGAAGTCCATAGAGAATATAAAAGTGTCAAAAGATATAGCCGGGTGGAAAAAGATATACTACCAAAGTTCTATGAAAATAGTCTCAAATAATTAGAGTCTGACCTCCTCAAATAGAAATAAAAGAAACAATAAGAAGCTATCTACTACCAAGTCTCAAATCATAAGTAAGAACTAGATCTCGGAAGGCGAGACCACATTTGCAGCAAAAGAGGGAGCAAGTACTGAACCGTACTCGTGGGGAAGTCCTGATTGTCTAAGTCTGGAGAATTCACTGGGTCCTTAGTGGGATGTAACAAGATACAAGATACAATATGCCATATAAATTGTGAAGTAAAATAAAAATGCATACAACATCGTGCCTAACCATTCTACTAAGATCATGTTTGTTAAGAACAAGCCTTCAACGCATGGGCACTTCTGGCTAACAATAGGATCTGGCATAGTCCCCACATGGGCACCAGTGGCCAAGCGCATAACGTTCGAAAATGTCAATGGCCAACCTGAGGGTTTAAGCTTACCCGTATCTCCAACAGAGCTTCCGGATTACAAGGAAAAGTGTAATAGCGGCCCATACGATAAGGAATTGTTCTCACCACCCAATGCGTAGCAATGTCATCTCCATGACTTATATGAACCTCTAATAACTTCAAGTCTACTAATCATATAATCTATTGGCAGTTACTCCCTAACCATAGCACGTCTCATATGTATCAGTTATCAGTGGACAGTCGACTACGTGAGTCCATTTCATACATATGACTCACGACTCGTGGTAAAGCATGTGTCAAGGCCACATGAGATATACCAATACCTCATTTTAGGAGGTGGTCAACTAGTACTAAGTCAATGCAGAGTAATAAACAAAATTAGTAAAACGACTAATAAAGTTGCTTGCACCCAAGTATGACTTTGACGCGCACTGAGATAGAGACATGCAGTATATAATAAGAACTAAATAAAAATAATAGAAATAAAATAACAGTAAAAGATAGAATATAATGGCAAGATATCTTGACTCGAGGTGGTGTGCAAAGAATAGAAAGTCCAATCACTTATATCGTCAAAATTCGTACCAATGAAAAGTCAAATCCCACAAACGCCCCCAGATGCTGAAATAAATATCACAAATGTTTTTAGTATAAAAAAAATGTCTAAAAATGCCTACCCCAAAGTCCAATTCTGGACATAGGGGCAAAATTATAATTTTGGGTCAAAACGATGTCCGCAGTTGGACCCACATTGTACTGAAACGCTTGCTGGTATTTACGGTCTCTAAAGTCATTAATCTATATGTCTATGGGTCTCCTTTGATGATACGAATCCAACTGTCTGTCTAAAGTTGGATTCCGGTCGGCCATGCACAAATTTGTTCGTTGGATCGGGTCGTGGGCCCACCAAAATAGCATTCTGGTCGACTTTCTCAGAATCGACCAAAACTTGGCTCACCGGACCAGAAAATTGAAATGGTCCTGTTGACACAAGTTTCGTTTCGAGATGACAAATATGTTCATAGTTATGGGCTAGTTTGCAAAGGGGTTGATACGGGGTATCTCGACTGATATGCCTCGGTTTCATCACACACACACAATGAAATTGAGTTCCTTCGAATCTGACACATTGACAACATCCATATACATCTTTCGATGCTCATGGGTTGCGACCACGTCGCCCAGTTTATCGGGATGCACGGCGTATCACAAAAATTTACAAAATTTTAGTTTTCGAAAACAAATTTTGTCTTAATTTTTGAAATCAAATAATTATCTGTACAGTGGATAAAAAATATCTACAATAATGGTTTTAATCTTCTATATGTTTTCTATAACTATTGGAAACTAGTTTTCAAAAATTCTAAGTGATTGGTTCAGAAATTCCCTTCTAAAGTAGGGGTTGGGGATGAATTATTATTCTGTTATTGGACAGGTGTTGCTCAACTTTGAGTCGAATTCATGGACAGGTCACTCGGCTATGCTCAAACCTATTTACTGAGTTAGGTAGAGGGTCGACTAGGCTATCTAAAACATTTTACGAATCAAAAAATAATCAAGTATAACGGGAGAAAGACGACGTTGAAGTGGAGTACCTATCTACGAAGCTACTGTGGTTGCTGCTGCGGTTGTGGCGACGCTAGCGGTGGTTTACAGGCAGTCTACGACAGTTAATAGCGGTCAAAGAGGATCGAAAAGATGCATGAATATTCGACAGGGCTCTGGGGTCAGGTGTTTGGGGGGGTTAGAGGTGTTTCGGCGGATATGGAGGAAGAGAACCTATGAGGCAACGAGGGCTTATATACAGGCGGTTGTATAGGAGTTCTTGATCGATTGGGATTTGATAAGCAATTCGGATTAGGCATAATATGTAGAGAATCCAGTAGGGTTGATCAAGGAGAAGATTTGAAGGGAGATTTGGCAAATTCGAATGTTTGAACCCTCTGGGTTCTACTGCTCATGTGGTGGGGAAGAAAGCCTACCGGGCTTTGGCTATTACTGTTCCCTCAGGAACAATATAGACTAATGAGCTTTTCATTTTCTTTTTTTAACTAATAATTGTAAATATATATATGACTTTATATATATATATATATATATATATATATTTATATATATATATATATATATATATATATATATATATATATATATATATATATTTACCTAGAAAAAAATTAAGAAAATTTTAAAAATCTAAAACTAAATAAAAATACTTTTAGAGAAATTTTTACAAATTTAAATTGTAAACAATATACTCAGAATCAGTATTTACCTACTAGTTTATATACAGAAAAATATCTTGTAGATATTTACTATCTATTTATAAATATAAAAAAATGCAAAAAATATATTTTGAAATAAAATAATATAAAATTCATAAAAATAGTGGGTTTTACACTTACCGTGCTACACCATGACTTACCTTACCTTCGTATATACACTGCAACATTCACATATATGCCTATCATGTCCTACCTATCCATATCATACCAAACTATACCTGCTATACCAAATCAATATTTGTCCTTATATTAATACATCCGCTGCCACCAATATCTATCCCAAATACACACACACCCACTACCTAGAAAAATGTACATATGACTGCACATAGATACATACCCTCAACTCATACACATATACAACTATGTTCCCCCCTCTCACTACACTAGTACACAATCAACACAACCATGTGCATACTCCTATCACTACGCATGATATATGTGTACACACACATATACGCATGATATATGTGTACACACACATATTCACATATGTATGCACACACATGATATACTCTATACTCCTATTCGACACATAACCTCTAACTAACTAACACTATGATATATATATATATATATATATATATATATATATATATATATATATATATATATATATATATATATATATATATATATATATATATATAGACACACACACACACACATATCAAGACAATTTAGCAAACACCTATTCTGCATCACACTAGTATCACACTATTCTATGATACTCTTGTGATACGCTCAAGATACTCTACCAAACTCAGCAAACACCATCCAAAATATATATGAACATGACTAATAGACTAATTAGAGTCTAACTAATGAAAATCAAAGCTAATAGCAAGTGTTGTGTGGAATATGACATGTGTATCACAAGTGTCGAAGGTAAACCCCCCAAAATGACTTCGTATCATAGCGTATCATGATACGGCATACTCGTATCCAATTATGTACACGTAACAAGCCACACACAATCAATATATGTCTACTTAGACCTAATTTACCAAATGACAAACACTCGGTGCACCAATCTCGGGTTTCCTCCAAATTGGGCCTAAAAGTGATTATAATAATCACAATAGGGGCCATTAGAAGATAATTCTTCTTCCTATAGGTAGTCCTAGTTCATTGGTGGGTTACTAATGATCAAATAAAATAATTAAAGTATAACTAGAGAGGGATTTGGATGTCATACCTATTGGAAGATAGATTTCCAATGCAAAGCCCAATTGACACAATTAGGACACAAGCACCTAGCCAAATGCTTCCTCTTCTATTGCTCCTTACCTACTCCAAGCTTCTAGGTCTTCTATTAGATAAGAATGAGAAGGATTGAGAGTGATTTGGCTAGAGATTTGTCGAGTAATGGTTTAATTTGGGGAAAACACCTAAATTAGGAAAAATGAGCATACATGAGAAGAGAAAGAGAGGCTCCTCCCCTCCACATTAGGTTGGCCAATCCCTCT
The DNA here is from genome assembly GCA_029216955.1 of Iris pallida. NCBI lineage: Eukaryota > Viridiplantae > Streptophyta > Magnoliopsida > Asparagales > Iridaceae > Iris > Iris pallida. The sequence continues at coordinate 2,359,328 of JANAVB010016196.1, read as the reverse complement.
CTCCATGCAATATAAAATGACAAGGATGCCCCCTATTGGATTTTCATAAATGATGTTTTATTAGTGGAAAGCTTCTAGTCCTAATGGAAGGATTAAACTAATCTCTAATTAATAGTGAGAATGACTTAATGAGCCTAAATATGATTAGTCATTATGTTGGTCCAAGTGTCATGTCAAGTATAATATGGTCGACTAACATTAAGTCTAACAAATAGACTAGCCCACTAATCAATAAATAATGAACACCTATATTTAAATTAATCACAATATATATAAATAACATGAATGACAAAAATACCCGTAATATAGAAATGTTGTAGTGACAACTATCTATCATTTACAACTCAAACCTTAGATTCCATCTATCAATTAATTAAGGATGCTCTACTTCTAACATCTCTCTCAAAATTATCTTTCGTTCTCATCTCATGCTATTCCTTTTCTTGTCGTTATGTTGAATACCATAATCTTGATCGTGAGTCTCAATAATCTATAATACTGGATTCTTATCGTCATGTTTGCTCATCATAACAATTTTATATTTCACTTTTGTCTACCAAATTTTTTTTGTCATCTAACCTCCTTATCCTTTCTTTGAATCTGAACTTTAAGTTAGGTTAAAGACCACACAACTTGTTTAAGCTATATCCTTTACGTAATCCTCTCTACGTCATCATAGGTAGTCCTTATCGTAATCCTTATCTCCATTGATACTTTTCAATAATTGTTTCCTATGATTTCGTCATTGCTCCTTTTCAATTATTCATCCTAATCATAGTAATACTCCCGTGATTCCTTTTCTTTTTATATCTACTGCATATGCCTTAATCCAAACACACTATTCTAGCCACAATTTTTTTTAAGATTTCTAACTAACCAGTATCGATGAAGGGTTTACTACTCTATTACTTAAGGTAAGATTTTCGAACTCTACTCTCAAGTTCTTAGCTATGGCTAACCACAAAAGATGGAAAATCATAACATATCTTTAACTCAATTAATCCTTAACTCCATACTATACTTCCAAAAGTCATATATTAAAATCTTTGCAGTATAATCAATGATCTACTCTATCTAACTATAAGCAAGCTATACAATTCTTACAGGCAAGCCAAACTCTTTTACGCCTTCCTGCTTGGTAAATGTCGAGGCTGAGTTTAAGAAATACTTGGATCTAATACCCTTAACATAATATAAGCCTATTGGTCAATCCTCTAGTCCAAGTTTCTAATAGGTTATTTTAAGGCTAGTCTCAATAATTATAGAGATGGCTATCCAATCTATCTCAAACCTACCTATTCTATTTTATATCCCTAGATCATATATCACTTTTATATTATCAATTTATAATACTTTTTCTAGAGTGGGTCCTTTAGGCTGCTTATCCAAGAAAATTTCTTTCCCCTGACATATGCATTATATTCATGATTTCTATATCTTCTACGTAAAATTTCTAAAAATCCAGTACATAATGACTCCAATAAAAAGTTTTTATCTATTCAGGAACATCACGCTTCATCAAATCACTTTTATTCTGACATGATCCTCGGGCTCTACTTGTTATTTTCCTTTAAGTTTGCACTCATAATTGATTAGTACTTGTAACTAAATCTAGAAATCCAACTGCATCTTCCTCTAAATTACATTCCTACTCACTTTAATTTTTTATGATTGATAAATCTTTTGTATTTTTCTAATCAACCCATGTGAATCATGTAAACTTCTATTCAAGACACTATCTAGCTATAAGCAAAGATAACATGACTTGATCTAATGGTTCTATGGTCTCTCGTTAGAGTTAAGTCCTCTAATGCACTATATTCTAAATTTCATCTTAGAAAAATGTCAATAAATTTTACCCACCTTAGCTACTTACCAAGTCCCGTCAAGCATGGCTTCCAATATCTTTAATTTGAGAATTTCTACAGCAGAAGTATGCCACTCCTACCTACTCGGTCCATCTAATATAGGCATATATCTCTACTCCTCTTATCTCTAGCAACCACTTCCTCAAATATTTTATCAAACTTACTCATATCACAGAGCAGCATTGAAATAGTTCATCAAGCACAAATATTGTCTTTCTAAAATAAGAAAAGAAGAGAATTCGACACAAGAAGTTCAAGAGTGGATTGTTCGATTACAAACATAAGGTTCAAGGGGGATACTAGAAGTCAAAGGTAATTCAATAGCAGTTATGGATTGAGATCCTAATACATTATTCTATTGCAAGCTCGTCCGATACGGTAACGTAAGCGAAACAATATATTTTGGCCTGCATGGGCCACCATAAAAATATGTCACTCCCTAATTCCAAAATACTTAGGAATTGAAGATGCGAACATGCCAGCTAAGAATTGTCACTGTAGATATAAGAGAATTTGTTGTAACCACACGGTGAGGGCTGCTGCTGAGCTGACACGTGGAAGACGTTGAGATTCTCTTCTATCAAGATCTTGGGTGGTTATCAATATAACCAAATAAATGATACATGGCGTGTGCTTATTGCTCAATAATCTTGATCAGATAAAGCCGAGTGAATTTTGCTCCTATCCATAGAGTCAAATTTTGTCCCTATCTTAGGGGCAGTGGTTTAAACAAACTGATTGAATATTGCCCTTATTAACAAAACCAAACTCCGTTCTCATATTCGGAGCAACGGTTTAAACAAACCGATTTAATTATATCTGAAAAGATATTAATGCTAGAGCGGCCATATGGAATAATGCCACCTCATAGAACTGTACGTCTGTATGAGCTACACTTCTGGTAAGCTTTTGATGTCACTGTGCTTTTGGGGCGACGAGGAGATAATTGTTTCGAAGGCAACATAGTCACTGTACTTTTGGGTGACGAGGAGACTGTTTTTCGAAGGAAAATGAGCCATTATGCTTTTGGGCGATGAGGAGACTGTGTTTCAAAGGTAACAAAGTCAATATGCTTTTGGGCGACGAAGAGACTGTGTTTCGAAGGCAACGGAGTCACTGTACTTTTGGGCGACGAGAGAACTATTTCGAAGACAATAGAGTCACTGTATTTTTGGGCGACGAGGAGACCGTTTTTTCAAAGGCAACGGAGTTACTGCGCCTTTGGGCAACAAGGAGACTATTTTTTTGAAGGCAACGGAGTCACTACGCTTTTGGGCGACGAGAAGACTATTTTTTTGAAGGTAACGGAGTCACTGTGCTTTTTAGCGACAAGAAGACTGCTGTAGGGATTTGTGAAGCCACTGCGCTTTTATAAGACGATAAAGGACTTATGGGAGCTTTGTGAAGCTACTACGCTTTTTACGAATTGATAAAGGACTTCTGAGAGCTTATGCTTTAATGATTCCCCTTGAATAGCCGAGTCAACGTGTCTTTAATTGTCGCCACTTTTTGGGGATTTTCGGAAGTCGTGGCATAGGACTCAGTCAAATGAACCTATTAGATAGGATTCATTATGCTGAGTCCTAGGTTCAACCCATAAATTTAGGGATCATTAGCTGATTGACACGTGGCATGTGAGTTAGACCACACACAACTTATATAAAGGGAGTCTTTTCTGAGGAGCCATGTCCATTGCTTTTAGCATTCCTACTGTCATGCTCGATCCCGACTTAGCTTCGAACGGCCATTGTCCTTGCACAAGTCGACTATTGGTTGTAGATCTCTCCGGTCAAAGAAGTTGTGACCTTGTAGAAGCACAACTATTGAGTTTCGAGATGCACTTGAGTAATTGGCATAAGGGTTTAGAACCTGAACAACATCTTGGACATCATCGAGGTCCAAGCTACTGGATTTGGATTGATTGCCAACCCGAAGAGCCACAGGTTATGCTCTGTCCTGCTCGAAAATAGCCACAGGTTGTGCTGTGAGCTTCGCACAAGAGATGCATTCTTGCTCTGGCCAATAGATGCTTTATTAGCCATATTAGAGCTTTTCCGTGTCTAGCTAGGAAGTGGCTCGATCTGACCAGGAAGTGATTCGCTCTGATCCTGCTGCGCTGGTGGCGACTGCGCGCTTCTGAAGATTGATCATTTGTAGACTTTAGGTGTTTTAATCATGATATGTAATCATGAAGAATCTGTAACCGATCTTTGTAGACATGATTTTTAATATAGAAATTTTTTTAATACACTTCTTCTTTTGTGATTCTCAGTGATGTGCGTGGCAACTGTGGTACTTCCTGCGCTTCTGTGTAGTATGGATGTCTCCTGTGCTTTCATATATGCTGCACCTTTTTCATGCTTCTACAAGATCCCCTTCAAAGTTTTCGAACTTGAACAAGTTCAGAATACTTTGAACAGAAACATGAAACGACACGTGGCTTTGAAAAGTGCACAACACGCTTGCTGACAGGCTTTCGTCATGCTTAGCCTTCAGTATTAAATGCCTTATGCCGTCATTTTATTTAAAGTTAATTATAACTCCTCATTTTTAGGAAATGACCATCATTATCTCGATCGACGTTCCAAGAGTTTCTTCGAATACGAAGGGTTTTGTTTTTATCTGCTGACGTGGCCCCATCCTATAAGTGAGGGGTCACTCAGAGAAAGAAAACTTTCTTGCCTTCTGTCTTCTCTTCCAACCAAAGCTTTTGCCAGAGCTTTCTTCTTCCTTCCAAATCCCGAACTTTTCTGTCATGGCTCCTAAGAGATTGAGAGTCCCTAAAGCTCCCTAAGAGGCTACAGGTTGCATAAAGAAGGACAAAGGAAAGCGGCCAGCCACAGAGGCCGTCGATGTTGATGACCCTCCGGTCGTCGGTGTCGTAGTGTGCGGCGACGTGCGGCCGCCTGCCGCAAGTAATGAACTTTGCCTCTCCGCTTTGTTGATGCACATGAGCACTTACTCCTCGGAGTCGCGTCTCGTAGATGTGCTAAAGCTCTTCTCGCTGATGTGCATGGGCACTGCTCTTCGGAGACGTGTCTGTAGATGTGCTGAAGCTTTATCAACCGATGCACTTGGTCGTTACTTCTACAAAGTAATGACTGTAAGATGTGCTGAAGTTTCCATCGACACGTAGGATCACTATATAGTGCCTGCACGGATGGTCGCTTGTTGAAATGCAGTGCTACTAAGTAGTGCTTGCGCGGACGCATGCTTGCTGAAGCGCAGTGCTATGAAGTAGTACCTGTGCAGATTCTTGCTTGCTGAAGCATAGTGCTACGAATTAGTACCTGCACGGATGCTAACTCATTGAAACGTAGGGCTACTAAGTAGTGCCTGTGCGGACTCTTACTTAGCAAATAAAAATATTTTTGACTTTTGCTTTATTTTGTGTAGTTTCTGTGAGCACGTCCCTCTTTAATAAGGTTCTCTTTGACTCCTCCATCTGCGTGCTAGGAACAAATGTAAGGAGCTTGTCCAGCCGACTAAGAGTTTGATCGCCAAAGATCAACCGGCAGGGCGACTGGATCAGATACAGGAGCAGCGTCAGGGCTACTTTTGTCGTATGTTAGATCTGGGCAAGTTGACGCCCTCCTTCCGGACCGGTGCGAGGATGCTAAAGCCTTATTTTCTTTTTGGCGACCAGCTGGGTTTGAAGGAGACGAACCTCATCGAACTCAGGATGGACTGGTATTTTGATAACGATGGCCTTGCTTTATATGTTCCGACGATTGATCGACACCTACCGCTGTTAGTCTTTTTCTATTTTTTCGAAAGACAACGCATGGAGTGTAATTTGACCCCGAGCTAGGCGGTTTAGTTGCAGGCCGCTTTATATTAGATAAGTGTTCCAAGGGAAATGATACTTTTACGCATGCTCGATGTGGTCCGTCATTTTCTTTACAGGTGCTGGTCCCTGGTCATATGCCTAGTGACCTTACCACGGATGTCAATCCATTCGGGGCATCTATCTTTGCCAATAGGCTTCTGATGGCCGGATGCACATAACCGACGGGGCCCTACCGAGTCGTGGGCTGGATTCATCCTGACAAAAAATGGAGTGACTTGACCCGATGGATATTGGGTACCTTTAAGAAAGATCTGAGTGGCACTGGCTTACGCCATGCCATAAAGGCTACTGAACATGGTATCCCCATAAACCAACCTTTGTTCTTGGCTTTGCTGGAGTTGTACAATCACCACACCGGGACCTTTTTTATGCCGTGTGGAGAGATAGAATTGGCCCTCCATGAGATGTTCGCCATCTCGAAGCTGCCTTGGGATGAGCACCCGTATGAGGAGTACACCCTTAGGTAAGACGAGTTCAAGGGGCTGGAAAACAAGTACCCCGAGATAATAGCATTGTACAAAGAACTACTTTGCCATCATCAGGTGTGTGTTCATTCGGACTCTGCAAAAACTCATCACCACTTTAATAGCATGGAAAAGTATTTCTTTATGCAGGAACCGTCGAAGCCCGGAACGGTTTATTTTACAACTCGTAGGGCATATACCACTGCCGAGGTGGAAGATATGATGGCGAAGGCGAAGGTGTCAGCTTCTTCGTTGGACGTTGAGGGCAAACCCACTACCATAGTCCATAAATATTTCTGCCAAAACTTAACTTCCCTGAGTCGGGCACTGGCTGCCTTTTTGATAATATGGCTAAGGAAGGTCGTGGTGCCTGGAGGTTCGGGCTCCATCGGACGGCTCAATCGGAAGCTTATCATGCCGGCTGTGAGGTTGGCCCTTGGGCATTCCCTGGCTCTGCTTCCTGCCATGGTATGTAATACAATTTGGGGCTTACGGAAGCTCTCAAAGAAAATAATAGAATATCATGGGTGCGACAACGAATTCCCTTACACTGAACTTCCCTACCATTATCTGATGGCTTGGTTGGCACTGCATCGCACTGGTTTAATTGCTTTTGCCACCATCAATGGCTATAAGGGGGGAGACGTGACCCTGTGCAACTATCACCGGGCGAAGTGGGACGATGACGGCGTTTCTGCCAGTAGACGGGCGTTAAATCGCTTGACGACTATAGTTTCAACATGATTTTGCGTAAAACACCTAAATTCTAGAATTTACCTTAAATATATTTTACAGTATCCCTTATTCCTTTTTGGACTTCTAAATTTTAGATTGATACAAATATATATTAATTGTATGAGTTATATATAAAATAAAATAAAATGTTTTTATTAATTTTAAATATTTTTTGGATGTTTATTTGAATTTTATGACATTTTTATAATTATTAACAGCTTTGTAAATAAGTAAAAATTGGATTAATTGTAATGTTATAATTAGAAAAGTTAATATTTATACAAGACATTTGTTTATTATTTTTGGAAATATTTTTAGTATTTTAGAAGAAATTATACATATATTTATTTAGATTTTGGTATCTATATATCAATGTTTAAAAAAAGAAGAAGATATAAACCAAACTCGCGAAATATTGAAATTCATATATCGCGAGCGGACCTTCCTCTTAAACCCGCGACCACGGACTTAATTCCCGAACAGAGCAGCTAACCCATATGTATATATATATATATATATATATAAAATATATATATATTATATATATATATATATATATATATATATATATATATATATATATATATATATATATATAACCCTAAATCTGTAACGCCCCAGTCCTAAAATACTAAGGACTAAGTATGTAGACATGCCAGCTGTATACATACGAAGTATACTCCAATGTATGGAACCCTCGTATGTATACACAAGCTGTAAAATGTAAAAAGCTACGACACTAATCTCATCCACAAAAAATAAGAGAATAAATGATATCATATAATAACCATGGATTGTCTTTGTATAATATGTTGGGCGGAGACAAATCCACTACCAACTAAAAAGAAAAGTAATACAAGACAAATGAATGATGTGTCAAAAGTAGAAAGCAGGATCCAAGAGCGAGTTATCCTCGAAGGATAGCGACGATCACGGCCTTGGCTAGAATACCTGTAGAAAGTCACGAAAACACACACATGGAAAGATCACCAGGTCCTCAGAGGGACGTAACAAGATACATGAAGAACATGCTAATATGAACTGTCAGAATAATAATAATATGCAAAAGACTCTCCTAGACACAAATATACGAAGGGGATTCTAACCGTCTATTGTGCAATTTATAGGACAACTTTCATGCGCATGGGTGGAATTTAGTCTAAGTGTACGTAACTGGCTTCCAGTCATCCGTATCCGGCCATAACGTCCAAAACGTCAGAGGGTATCTGCAAATATATCACACCATAGTTCCTTTCGAAAATTATGGTTTACCTGTTTGGCTTTCCAACGCACTAGTGACTGTCCTCCCCCAATGTTTCCCGTACTAACCAAGTCATGTCCATAACTCGTCCAGTTTTGTAACTGCTTGAGTCTCTATACCCTAGTCATAGTAGTTACGATCATCTATCCATCACACGACTTCTTAGATAGAGATGGCCAGTCAATATGCAAGCTGTGCCCCTAACAAGCTGTCTCAAACCGTGTAGTATGAGTGTCATGGCCAATAGAGATATAAGGATATCCCACAATAAGAAGGTAGTCCGCTAAAACTAAGTCAACATGAATCAAATAAAATAAAGCAACGAAAAAAACGACTAATAGAGTCGCTTGCAGCCAAGTGTGGCTTGGACGCATATTTTATAACAAATAAAACAAAAATGTGAAACAAAGTAAATAAATGCTGAAAATAGATAATATGATAGTAAATATAGCAAGGTATACTTGCCTGGTGTGACGCCTGGTGGAGCGCAATCATCAAGGTGGCACAGAACATGGCTTTAGTGTTACAACTACGCAAAGAGCCTATGATGATGGCACGACTGTCCCTCGGGTCCAAGATGGTCATATTAGCTTGGGTCGATAGGAGGATGTCCGAATTTGGCGTGGGAACATGAAATAGAATTAGTCGGATATGAGGATAATTGAAGGAATTTTTAATCAATATATATGATTTTTGAAAGATATTTATAGTACTTGAAAACTAGTTTCTATGAGTAATAATAGTTATAATATGTATATATATATACTTGAAGTCAAGAAAGAAAAGAAAAAAAATCATTTTTGTCTAAGACTCTAAGTTGTCCAAAAACAATTTAGTAGGAAACTATATGTTTTTTTTCTCAAAGGAAATAATAGACTAGGAATGCATAATATAATTTGGGAGCTACTTTTTATTGATCAAAATATTTTTAGAAAACGTGAAATCTAAAAAGAAAACAAGTAGATAACTTAAGGCTAAAATTAATTTTTTGTCAAAGTTCAAATTTTGGTAAAAACTACCTTTTGAAAATAGTTAGAAATTTTGATCATAATATTTTCGTAAGTTTCCTAAAATAATATTAACAAATAAATATTTTTAACAACCACTCCAATAATTATCATAATAATTATAAGAATATTAATAATAACTATTTTCCAACAAATAATAATATCAATAAAATTATAAAAAAATAGCAGATATTCCAGATGTTGTTCTCTTTAAAGACAAAAAATATATTATAATAATAATAATAATAATAATAATAATAATAAAAAAATAATAGCATCTACTTATTTACCAACAATAAGAGGCTAAATAATAATTGTACATAGTAAACTAATATATACTACCCTTCCTACTTACTAAAACAACAACCACACAAATTTGATAGTAAAAATATCACAAGAAGTCAACATAAGAAAGTAGCAAGCAAGAAAGAAGAGGAGAGAGAGAAGACATTGGCTTTGACAAAGAAAATTTAAGAAGATCAAGAAGGAGGAGAGGGAAGTGAACGAGAGAAGGGCGAGCGAGAGAGAGGGAGTCAGGAAAAAGATGATCGAAAGGGGGCTAGGGAGCGAGATTGCAAGAAGCGGATGCGCGCGGAGAAGCACACCCTTGGAGAATTGCCGACAATCCGATCAGGCACTGGTCACTGTCTCGGAGTCGTCGGGATCCGTCGGGTTCCAATTGCGTATGGGCCAGATCCGATCGTGGGGGGAGGAGAGCGACGATGGAGAGTCAATGGCGGTGGGGGCGCAAGCGCGGCTGGCGCTGCTTTGGCCGGCGTAGATTTGGTCGGGCACGAGGAGGACAGGTGAGGGATTTGCCTTGGGGTCGTGTGATCGTGACGGTGGTGGTGTGTTTGTTGTTTTGGGTGTTGGTGGTGGTTTATAGGCCGTCGCAGCTGTCGCGGTGGCAGTGGTTGTGTGTATTTGATTCTAGTTTTTGGGGGTTTCTTGGGTGCTGGTGGTGGTGCCACGGCAAGGTCGGCCTGGGTGGCCAGGCGGGGGTTGTGAAGCGGGGGACAAGTGGTCGGTGACAGGGCTGTGGTTTAAAATTAGAGGTGGTGGTCGCGACAGTGTAGAGGCGGATAAGTAGAGGTGAGGTGAGGAGTCCTAACGAGGAGGTGGTGATGATGGTGACGAAGGTTCAGAGTTGGCCGCCGTAATAGTTGTAGTTGGGGGTATCCATGGAGGCTGGTGAGGGTGACAGCGGTGCTGTGGTTCGTCGAAAAATACGGGTCGATGGCGGCGAAACGGTGTATAGCTGGGCTAGTTTAGGTTTATGGATTAACTGTGTTGGGGTGTGTCCGACACGGAGGAATAATGTATATGTTTAAACATGGAATAAGAATTTGGATGGGGGAACATGGACACGATGCACGTATATTTGTGTGGAGAATTATTGGTTTGGTGGAATTGTGGGAGAAGAGAATATGGAGCCTGTCCTTATATAGGAGGTGGTGCTCATAGTTGGATAAGGAATTGGATATGTTTAAATCCCCGGTTAGATAATTTCTACTTCTAATTTAAATCAATTCAATAATTTCAAATCCAAATCCAAATAAATTTCCAATTCAAATTTAACTTTAGATAATCAAATTTCATATATAGATATTAATTAAACAATTTAAATCCATCCATGAAATCAATTCAAGGTTTAAATTACGACAATAAATTCAAATATCTTTTCAATAAAGTAAAATAATTAATTTCAAAAATTCTAATAAATATTTAAATATTTAAAATTCCTTTTTGAAAATATACTAATAATTATCATTAGTTTTCTCGAAAATCACAATGTACATGAATACAATTTCATGTTTCTCACATACGAATAAATATTGACATAAATAATATAACCATTTTTGTATAATAGTTTAAGCAAATAAAATCCAAGATCACGTTTGGTATGTCACAAAAAATATTTACTATATAAGTATTTCGAACGAAATACTTATTTGGTACATTTATTAAGAGTTTATAATAAAACTGGTTTGGAAAAAATAATTAAATATTACGTATCACGCATTTGTACTCGTCGTACAATACTCAAAATATAAATCAATACCAAAAAAAAATCGTAGTAAAAATTTAGGTGGTTTACAAAATCAACTGCTGCAGCCCCACCTCAAGCACACCACTATTCCGCGTACGCGTGACGTCGGGGTGCCTCCGTTGGCCGGCCGCGACTGAGCCACCAAAGGCAACAACAGCAAGCAGTGATAGCAGGAGCAGTTAAGGGAGCAGTAGCCGAGTTCACCCTCCTACTTTGAGGTAAGATTTCTCTTCCATCAATCGATGAAATTCGGAGCCGTTAAACCCTACGCGTAGTCAACCCAAACCCCTTCGAATCCCTTTAAGTACATTTTATTCTATTGTAGTAGAATGCACAGAAAATTGGACCAAAGTTTATGAGAAAACTGTTCAAAACTGAACATAAATCGATTCCCAAACCCTAACTTAGAAGGTCGATTCTTGACAGGATATATAGAATTTTCAAAATCTAATTAAAGGCTACGAGCTGAAGCCACGCGCTCAAGCTGTAACTCCTCTACAATAGATTCAGATAGGCGGGATTAACGGGAGTCCTAGACAACCTATAGGGCTTTACAACTCTTTTTGTGGATTTAAATTTCATTAACTATGTGTCCAAAAAATTGGTTTCTAAAAACAAGAAAAATAGCATTTCCAAACAGAAAATTTTGTGAAAACTCGACCGAAATGGTATTCGCCCCGACAAACCGGGCGATGTGGTCGCATACTATATACTTCGAAAGGCGCATATGGATGTTTCCAACGTGTGGGAACTGACAGAACTCGATTTCGTTGCGTGTGCGCAACGAAATCAGTGCGTATCCGTCAAGATACCCCCGTATCAACCATTTGCAAACATGGCCATAACATCATGTATGTTCGTCGTATCGAGACGAAACTTGCGCCAGTAGGACCGTATCAAAATTTTGGTCATGTGCGCCAAGTTTGGTCCGATTCTGAGAAGGTCGACCGGAATGCCTATATGGCGTGCCTGCGACCCGCTCCAATGGGCGAAACTAAGCACGGCCCATCGGAATCCAATTTTGGACATACGGTTAGGTTTATCTCCTCAAATCGGACCTGTAGACATATAGTTTGATGATTTTAGAGACTGTAGGTTCTGGCACGTGTTTTGGTGCAAAATAGGTCCAACGGTGGACATTATTTTGACCAAAAATTATGATTTTACCCATATTCCAGAATTTGACTTTTGGATAGGTATTTTCTAGACATATACTCTATTCCAAACACGTTCGTGGTCTTCATTTCAGCATCCGAGGACGTATACGGGATTTGGCTTTCATCGCTTCACTATTCTGACGGTTCGAGCTATTAGACATCGCTCTTTTGCACACCACCTCAGGCAAGATACCTTGCCATATTTACTGCTTATATTTAATCTGTATTTTCTTTAGTTATTTGCATATCACTTTTTATTTATTTCCAGCTGTACCATTATTACAGTTTCTGATTTCTTACCTGTTCAGTGATATTAGTTTTGCTTTATTTAATTCTCTTTTGATTGCATATGGACCTAGAGTTAAGGGACTACCAGCTTTAATGTATATCATAAACCTTGACACAATTGTACCATGAGATATGTGTAAGATGAGTAGCATGTAGAGGTACTTGCGTGTTGACTGATCACTTGTGCGCATGTGTTAGGTCTAGCTGCTAATAGAGGTAAGTTAGGAGACTTGGCAGTTAGTAGAGGTTAATGAGTCATGGATGTGACCCTACTAGGCATTGGGTGGAGAGAACAGTTCCTTAGCGTATGGGCCACGTATGCACTTTTCTACTACCGATCATGCTGGCCTCTGACATTCGATGAATGTTATGCTTTGAGGTCCCTGGTATCCTGGAGGGACCATACCTGAGTTTCCAGTACCTGTAGCCAGAGTGCCATGCGTTGAAGATTTATTCTTAACTGCATGAACATAGTAGAATGGTAAGGTAACCTTAGTCAATGTCATGTCACCCTTGTTCTATTAGTAGTTTCGGACGATGTCGCATCGCGAAATAGGGTGCTACCCCTTGTCCTTGTTTGGTTGTAGGGATAGTCCACTATTTCGATGATGATATATTGAACCTTGTTGCGATTGGGACTATTTTACATTACTTATGATTTATGACATATTATTTATATTCATTTATGTGGCATGTTCTTCCTGTATCTTGTTACGTCCTTCTGAGGACCTGGTTATCTCTCCAGGTGTGCTTTGTGACTTTTGCAGGTATTCTAGCCAAGGCCGTGATCCTCTCCATTCCTTCGAAGATGATTGCTCTTGGTTCGTCTTGCCATCTTTATCGATCAAGTCATTGTATATTCTTCTCATTTAAATTAGTTGGTAGTAGATTTGTGTTCGCCCAACTACATGTACAAATGATAAATTCATAGTAATTATATTATTATTCTTTATTTCTGTGGATGAGATTTAGCTATCATGGTTTACTATATTTTACAGATTATGTATACATACGGGGATTTTATATATTGGAGTATAATTCATATGTATACAGCTGGCATGTCTACGTACTTAGTCCTAAGTATTTTGGGACTAAGGCGTTACATATTTTTGTGGTGGCCCATGCAGGCCAGTTTGTCACTTCGGTTACGTTACTGTACCGATGTGTGCCTGTACATAGGATGAAAGTCTAGGTATCTCATCCATTTGCTTGATCTCCTCCTTTGATTCCAATTTTGAACTCTCGTCCGATTACCTTGATTTCTTTCTGCTCGATTCCTTTCCATTGAAAATATTATCTTTTCCCTTTCGTGCTTGATAGAGAGGTTATGAAGATGACTCATGTTAAGGTATATATGTTATATTGTTCAAGTTATCCTACTAGTTGAACACTTATAAGCCGAATAGAGTACTGCATGACCTATCATTCTTTTGTCCTCGCAAACCATTAAAGAGGATACTAAGAGAATTACCGTGACTACAAAGTTTAGAGATTCAGTCCCTTTTTGGTCGAGAAAAACTTTAGACAAGAAGACAGTAGTACGACGGCATAGGCACACACACCGGACAAGGATTAGATTCTCAAGGAACTTGAACTATCTAGATTTTCTTTTATTATTATCTAGTATACTTATATTTGGAACTATCTTTACTAACGCCGCTATTATAGCCTAGATTTTGCAAGCTTATTCTTTTATCAAGCTTGTTCAAGACATATGTTTATTGGGGACTCCCGCTAGCACATTGTCGAATTAGAATCAATGTATTATGGTCTGATCAACCGTAATGTGCACTTGGTTCGATCTTCATTTGATTATTCCATGTGGACTGAGATATAGAGATATCAATGAACTCATTTGCCATTGATTGACAATTTCCTCTTGAATTATTCGTTCGCCTTTGTAATCGCACATTTGTATTCCATAACGTCTTCTTGGAACTCTTTATTGTTTTCATCTTTCACTAATTTGGGAAGACAAATGCTAGTATTGGCCGATAGATACGGAGTATCCCCATAGCCATGATAGTTGTATACACCAGCGTAGCTACTATCGGTCAGCCATGTGACTACAACCTTGTCTTGAGATTACTCGTTCTTCCCTCGACCCTAAAACTATATTGTGACCTTCTAGTCATTTGAATATGATAATGATTAGAAGCATACCCTTGGTTGAAACACCAACATAGGAGACTATCTATTCTCAAGGACCCAATTATTATGGGTCTCTAAACATTCTTCTTGAATCTTGCTTTAACTAGCAACCCTTATGCCTTAACACAACCCTTACTCGACCAAGCCTATAGTTTAGACATGAGAGGAACATACAGAAACAAAGACAAGTATTTACCATGACTATGATAGATACCATCCCAAGATTGTGATCTGACATGTGTTACTCTAGATATACAATTTTATTATTAAAGAAGTGACTTAGCATTAGAACAACACATTCACCAGCTTCGCCAATATCTGTAGCATTACACTCCATCATATTGATTTACTAGTTATCAATAGCAAAGCATGAGTACTACGTGCAACACCACTAGAAACCTTATGACTATAGACCGATAGGCTTAACACAAATAGAAAATTTTGACTTAGTCGTTAGAGATCTTTTATATGACATGCTTTAGAGTTTGTTACCCCATCGATAGACTCTCGTATACTATGGAGGAGTGGGTTATTATATTTTGTCGACTCATGTATCATTGAACGCAATCATTTATATTTATTAGAATTTGGGGTATGATCCTCGAATTTGATTTATATCTACCATATCACGTATTCTAATACATCGTGCCTTATTCTTATTATCAAAAGTTGAGGTACAATATCACGACCTTAAAGTATTCCTAACCTCATTATTCCTAAACCCATGTCTTCGTTTCTAGAGTGAATAGATTGTAAGCCTTTTACATTTTGGGATTCACTAAGCTTGTGATTGAATAAAGCAAGTTGGTTCTCATTAGGATGATAAATTAGTGACTCATGAACTCCCACTTTTTATTTAGATCTTTTGGTGTCCCTTACCGTGACATTGATATTTAGAGCATGAGACCAGCTGTTACCTTCTCACAAATTGCACATCCAAGATCTAGACGAGTCCACCTTCATGTAGATATATCATGCCCCACTAAAACACGTACCTTTGTAGTCTATTTTTATGATACGACTTTGAAGTCAAAAAGGACTAGATATAACCCTTACCGTAATACCGATGTAGTTTCCGACTTCAATTAGAGATCCAACCTCAACTCAATTCTTTCGACCCAATATATGGTTGTGATCTACTCGGAGCCCACCGTGCACATGTCACTAGTGTGCCACTCAATAGAGTCTTCTCGTGATACTTAAACACAAAAGTCACAGAAGACGTATTTCTGGGCTTAAAGAACCTAGTTAACCAGCCCGACTAGCAAATATCCCAACCACTTGAGTTTGAACCTATTCTAGGTTACCCTAAGCTACTAGAAATAGTTTAGACTAAATTTATTGGATCTTGTCCAGCCAGTATAGATTAAAACTCAACATTCATTCAATCAAAGATTGATGTCCAATTAGGGAACCATTCAGACCCAGTTAAATTCACCCATGCATATCGCCATATTGGTATTATAAAACCGAACTTTTGAAATAAATCCGGACACATATTATGTAGGCTCCATCTCATGGTCTATTTATTCCCAGTCCATAACTTCCTTAACTTTATTCTGCCATAGTCATGCTATGCGATGAATGAAATCCCGTTGTACCAACTTTTTTCGGGATAGGCTTAACCAAGACCTCTCCTACCACCTTGATAAAACGTGACCAGTACAAGAGCAACATTAAATAAGTAATACCAAGACTTCCTATAGAAACTGAGCCTATAAACAGGAGTACCTCATAGATTCATACAAATTTACTTTCTTAGAGCCCTATTACTGTGCTTTTCATGATCAACCATCTTCTATAAGTTGGGTAGAACCTTGAACTTAGTATACTCCTATCTCTTAGAATAGGATGACATTTATAATCATTCTTCCAAATACTTGGAGGTTGCGATACGATCTTCGTGTTGCTTCTATTACCTGTTCGTGCGTTTAGATAACCGCGGTAAAAGATCGCAACCTTGATTCTTCAAATATCGTTCTATCATATAATTGTATCTTAGTTTCAACATTGAGAACAAAAATTTTTGTAGTGCGTAGATTACAAGCCTCTCAAAGAAACATAGGGCTTCTTGAGCTAACAAATGATTGGGGTAGAATGGTTCCAATTGAACTAATAAAATAATGATTCATAACGCCCACTCCTATCCGTAGCATTGGTACCCTGCTTTTCATGATTAACCATCTTCTATAAGTTGGGTAGAACCTTGAACTTAGTATACTCCTATCTCTTAGAATAGGATGACATTCATAATCATTCTTTCAATTGCTTGGAGGTTGCGATACGATCTTCGTGTTGCTTCTATTACCTGTTCGTGCATTTAGATAAACGCGGTAAAAGATCGCAACCTTGATTCTTCAAATATCGTTCTATCATAGAATTGCATTTTAGTTTCAACTTTGAAAACGAAAATTTTTGTAGTGTGTAGATTACAAGCCTCTCAAAGAAACATAGGGCTTCTTGAGCTAACAAATGATTGGGGTAGAATGGTCCCAATTGAACTAATAAAATAATGATTCATAACGCCCACTCCTACCCATACATTGGTACCCTCGACCTTGACTTTGATATTTGGAGCACAACACTAGCCTTTTACCTCCAACAAATTTTACCCTCATGGACTATACCAGTCAAGCTGTACACATGACATACATGTCCCACACAAATACACCTTTCCGTGCTCCATTTCAATTACACCACATGTATGACACATTTTTTCTTAGAACAAAACATATATGCCTATTTTTGGTTAAATTTTGTTTTAACCAAGCAAACATCGACCTATTACCTTAACTAGACTGAATACACATAATCTATGCAAGACACATAGTACTTATGATGTATGTATTCCACCCAAGCAAGCATATGCCTCATACACGATACCAAATACCAACCTGCATACACGAGTCATTATGACTTAAAGAATCCAAACCCTTACCTAATCATATTCTATAGCAATGTTTCCTTAGTTATTATAGATGCTCACCCCTTGGCCATAAATTCTTTCTTCCCTAAGCTCTTCAAGCTCACCTCTTAGCTTCCCATGTTAGGCGAAGAACGAAACCCTTTTGAACCAACACATTTTGGTTATATTCAAACGAGAGATTCCTACTATCTTATTGGAAGCATAGCCGATAGAGACGATGTTAGATTTTTACAATCCTCTTATAGAAGTATTAACCAAGAAGGCCATGACAATGCCCGAGGTCACTTAGAATCTGAGACTACGGATAGGAGCGTCCGATATTCTCATGTATCTCCATAGAAATTGTCCTCCTTATGACTTGTAAACGACGATTTTACGGATAGCCGATTTTTATAAGTTGGGTAGAGGCTTGAATAAAGAATATACTATCTTGTAGAATATGACGACAACTTGGATTCCCGTAATAACCACCTCCTCCATTGATTCAGAAACCGAGTTACGATATGACGTATCTGCCCTCCTTCATTAAATCTTGTTATTTTATATTTTATATATTAAGACTATTTTTAATTTCGAGCACAAAATTTTTATAAGTTGGGTAGGATGTAAAATCCCTAAATTCTAGAATTTACCTTAAACATATTTTACAGTATCCCTTATTCCTTTTTGGACTTCTAAATTTTAGATTGATACAAACATATATTAATTGTACGAGTTATATATAAAATAAAATAAAAATGTTTTTATTGATTTAAAATATTTTTTTTGGATGTTTATTTGAATTTTATGACATTTTTATAATTATTAACAGCTTTGTAAATAAGTAATAATTGGATTAATTGTCATGTTATAATTAGAAAAGTTAATATTTATACAAGACATTTGTTCATATATTTTTGGAAATATTTTTAGGATTTTAGAAGAAATTTTATATATTTATTTAGGTTTTGGTATCTCTGTATCAATGTTTTTAAAAAAAGATATAAACCAAACTTGCGAGATATTGCAACTCAATATCTCGCGAGTGGACCTTCCTCTTAAACCCACGACCAGGGACTTAATTCCAGAACAGAGCAGCTAACCCATATATATATATATATATATATATATATATATATATATATATGGAAAATTCTACAATACATCCCGTGGAAAAAGTTGTATCGATACATCCCAAATCTGAACCATTGGATGTTGATTCAATGGTTCGGATTGAGATCAAAAGTCAAAATCAACATTAATACTGATTCAGATTAATAGAGTAGGGAACATCATTTAATGCTGATTTTGACTTTTGACCTCAATCCGAACCATTGGATCAACATCTAATGGTTCAGATTTTGGATGTATCGATACAAATTTTTTTATGGGATGTATTGTAGAAGGACCCTATATATATATATATATATATATATATATATATATATATATATATATATATATATATATATATATATATATATATATATATATACAGAAAAACTGAAACTAAAACCCTAAATCAACTGCTGCCACCCCCACCTCAAGCACACCACCCCCCAGCGTGCGCACAATGTCGGGGCGCCTCTGTTGCCCAGCCACGGCTGAGCCACCAATGGCAACAACAGCAAGCAGCAGCAGCAGCAGCAGTTAAGCGCAACAGCAGCAGCCTGGTTCACCCTCATACTTTGATGTAAGATTTCTCCTCCATCAATCAATGAAATTCTGAGCCCTTAAACCCTACACGTAGTCAACCCAAGCCCCTTAAAGTCCCTTCAAGTACATTTTATTCTATTACAGTAGAATGCACAGAAAATCAGACCAAAGTTTATGAGAAAACTGTTCAAAACTAAACAGAAATCGATTCCTAAACCCTAACATAAAAGGTCGATTCCTGACAAGATATATGGAATTTTCAAAATATAATTAAAGGGAGTCCTAGACAACCTATAGGGCTTTACAACCCATCTTATAGATTTAAATTTTATTAACTATGTCTCAAGAAATCGATTTCAAAAAACAAGAAAAATATCATTTCCAAACGAAAACTTTTATGAAAACTTGACCGATACGGTGTGCGCCCCGACAAACCGGCGAAGTGGTCGCACATTATATGTACTGAAAGGCACATATGGATGTTGTCGACGTGTGGGAACTTACCGAATTCGATTTCGTTGCGTGTGCGCGATAAAATTAGTGCGTATCCGTCAAGATACCTCCATATCGACCTTTTGTAAACTTTGCCATAACTTCATGTATGTTGGTCGTATCGAGATAAAAC
Source organism: Iris pallida (assembly GCA_029216955.1). Lineage (NCBI taxonomy): Eukaryota > Viridiplantae > Streptophyta > Magnoliopsida > Asparagales > Iridaceae > Iris > Iris pallida. The sequence continues at coordinate 2,339,311 of JANAVB010016196.1, read as the reverse complement.
TTATGCCATCAGGACTGTATCCAAATTTTGGTCCTGTGTGCCAAGTTTGGTCCGATTCTGAGAAGGTCGACCGGAACGCCTATTTGGTAGGCCTGCGACCCGCTTCAACGGACGAAACTGTGCACGACCCGTCAGAATCCAATTTTGGACATACGGTTGGGTTCTTCTCCTTAAACCGGACCTGCAGACATATAGTTTGACGACTTTAGAGTCCGTAGGTTCTGGCACACATTTTAGTGCAAAATGGGTCCAACGGTGGACATCGTTTTGACCCAAAATCACGATTTTAACCTTGTTCCAGAATTAGACTTTTAGATAGGCATTTCCTAGACATATCCTTTATTCTAAACAAATTTGTGGTGTTTATTTCAGCATCCGAGGACGTATGCAGGATTTGGCTTTCATCGCTTCATTATTATGACGGTTGCAGCTATTAGACGTCGCTCTTTTGCACACCACCTCAGGCAAGATACCTTGCCATATTTATTGCTTATATTTAGTCTACATTTTCTTCAGTTATTTGTATATCACTATTTATTTATTTCTGGCTGCACCATTATTACAGTTCCTGATTTATTACCTGTTAAGTGATACTAGTTTTGCTTTATTTAATTCTCGTTTGATTGCATATAGACCTCAAGTTAAGGGACTACCAGCTGTAGTGTATATCATAAACCTTAACACAGTTATACCATGAGATATGTGTGAGATGAGTAGCATGTAGTGGTACTTGTATGTTGGCTGAGCACTTGTGCGCATGCGTTAGGTCTAGCTGCTAATAGAGGAAAGTTATGAGACGTGGCAGTTAGTAGAGGTTAATGAGTCATAGATGTGACCCTACTAGGCATTGGATGGGGAGAGTACTTCCTTAACATATGGGCCACGTATGAACTTTCCTACTCCTGATCCTGCTGGTCTCTGACATTCGATGAATGTTATGCTTTGAAGTCCCTGGTATCCTGGTGGGACCATACCTGAGTTTTCTGTACCTGTAGCCAGAGTGCCCATGCGTTGAAGCTTTGTTCTTTAACTCCATGAACACAATAGAATGGTTAGGTAACCTTAGTCAATGTCATTTCACCCCAGTTCCATTAGTAGCTTCGGACGATGTCGCATCGCGGAATAGGGTGCTACCCCTTGTCCTTGTTTGGTTGTAGGGTAGCCCACTGTTTTGATGATGAGATATTAAACCTTGTTATGATTGGGACTATTTTACTTTACTTATGATTTATGACATATTATATATATTCATTTATATGGCATACATTCTTTCTATATCTTGTTACGTCCCTCTGAGGACCTGGTTATCTCTCCAGGTGTGTGCTTTATGACTTTTACAGGTATTATAGCCAAGGCCGTGATCCTCTCCATTCCTTCGAAGATGATTGCTCTTGGTTTGTCTTGCCATCTTTATCGATCAAGTCCTTGTATATTCTTCTCATTTAAATTAGTTAGTAGTAGATTTGTTTTCGCCCAACTACATGTACAAATGATAAATTTATATGATTATATTATCATTCGTTATTTCTGTGGATGAGATTTAGCTATCATAGTTTACTGCATTTTACAGCTTATGTATACATACAAAGATTTTATACATTAGAGTATACTTCGTATAAATACAACTAGCATGTCTACGTACTTAGTCCTAAGTATTTCAGGACTGGGGTATTACATTTTGCCTTTCTACAGTGGCTACCTCGCAGGTGATGAGCTGGTCGACCGGAAGGGAAAAGGGACGAGCTGGCCGTTGGTTCCTTTCGTTGGTTACTATCCATTCATCCTCGTACCTAGTGTACCGGAACGAGAACCAGGGGCAACTGGAGCCTTATCTGCCAAGCTGATTCGCATGACTGTTCAGCTATAATGAGACTATGATGCACAACCCAAGTCTCTGTCTTAGTTACGAGGAAAATTTATTGGATGGTGCCCATGCATGGTATTACTATAATGCTAGATATACAGGAGCAGAATTTACAATTCCTAGGATACGCAAGAAAATCTGTATCTTGTACTCCGCTGTAAAGTTTTACTGCTTGATGAACAACTTCTCGTCCAGTTATGATCGAGAGTGGAGTTTCATTATGGGCATGAAGTTCGAGTGGCCCCGGTCAGCCCCTCAAGAGTTCGCAGTTACGGGTGGTAGGTCCTCGGATGGTTCCAGTGCTTCTCGGAAGATAATGGAGGATACGACGCCTCTAAATTCCCCGTCGAAACGTCGAGCTTCTTCGACAGCGAGGCCTTTTCCTGCCAAGAGAATCAAACGGGTGGCACCTAGGTGATGTAATTTATCGCAGTAGAGTGTTTCACTTGTTGCCTCATCTTCACAGGTATATTTCAGTAATTTTTATTCGAGTTTTTACCCACGACTTTCCACTTATTACTGTTTTGCTGGTCCAGGCAAAAGAGAAGTCAGGGGTGGTCAGAGACACTTAGGGAACTTCTTGAGGAGTCTCTTCCCAAGGTGCCCCTTAGGGGGCCACTGCGTCCGACGGTTAGGGTTACCACCCCTTTGTCTGACGAAGGTCCTTCTTCAAGGGAAGAAAGAACTGCCTTTGTCACGAGGGTCGAAGAGGCTAGTTTTCCTGAGGAAGGCCCAACAACTGCAGCAACTGAGGCTGTTGAGTCAGAAGAGGTTCCTCCGCTATCTCTTTTGATCATCAGACTCCGGATTTTTCAGAGTTTATTGCTTCACACCAAGAAATGGCTTCTGCGGGTGGACCCATAGTGATACCCGGGGTTGGTCCTGCGGTGAACGAATGTGCATCTCGAGAATCTATATCCGAGATGGGTCACCCAGTCGAGGGTGCTGAAGGCATTACCGGCAGTTCCCCTACAGAACCTCCTCCTCAGGAAGGTGAGAAGGAACCAGTAACTGAGGAATTACCACTGGCATATATCAGAGATCTGCCCCAGGAGCCGGTTAAGAGAATGCCGAAAAGTTAACCGTAGAAGCTGTTGATGAGTTAGCTGGCCAAGCTATTGAGGAGCCGGTCAAAATGACCATCGAGCAGTTGGTCGATGAGATCATTATGAAAGCGAACCTGGAGGCTATTGAGGAGTTGGCAGATATGGTCCTGGGATAGGCAACTAAGGGGACCACGGGAGAGCTGGCCGAGGAGGCTGCTGATGGGTTGGTCACCGAGGAGCCGGTTAACATAGCCACTGGGATAGAGGTCAAGGAAGCAACTGATGAGTTGGTCACCGAAAAGCTGGTCGATGTAGCCATTGAGATGGAGGTCGAGGAGGCTACTGCTGATCTTATTGATAGCCCGGTCGAGGAAAGTCGTTGAAGAATCGATCGAGAAGACTGCTGAGAAGCCAACTGTTGATGATTCCGTTGATGCCATAACTACCGAGCTGGACGAAGAGGCTACTGACGAGCCATTTGCTAAAGAGTTAGTCGAGGAGACCACCAGTGATCCAATTGCTGAAGAACCGACTAAGGAGAGTGCTGAGGGATTGGTCGAAGTGACTGTTGAAAAATTGGTCCCGGAGGCTTTTCGAGTGCCAGTCCATGAGGCTTCCCAAAAGTCAGTCATGGTAATTATTGAAGAACCGGCAAGGGAGTCTGCTAAAGAGTCGTCCATGCATCAGTGTCGACAAATACCATCCCTGCTCCATTGATGGCTTTAGTCCAAGTCATGGCACCACCTGTCCTAGTCGCGATACCAAGTAATGTATTGGCTGCTGTCGCTGCTCTGGGGCCTTCAATCGCGCATCTTCGATGACCCCAATGGCTATAGCCGACAATGCTTACTATGCCAACCTCATCCTGGGGACCATTTGCTATGCTCAAAAGCACGATATAGAGGGTGTCTTACAGCATAACCAAACGCTTAGGTGGGCCCGGTCTGCGGTATGATCACAACTAGTAGCATTACGTAAATATTAGGGATATAAACTGAAAGCAGATACGATAGAGGCCTTTCTGACGGAACTAGAAGCCACCATCGCAGAGCTGCAAGATCTTGAGCGCTGTATTTTGTCTCTGACAGATGCAGAATTAGAGAAAATGGCCGCTAAACTTTCCCAACACAAACGGAGATGTCAGGCTTTGACTAACAGGCTTGCTGAGGTTGAAACCAAGATTGAAGAGGCGAACGATGCCGAAGAAGTTTATGTCTGCCATCGAACAACCTTGGAGGAATAGTGTGAGACCCTCCGGGTCCAGATTCGGCAGCAGGAAGAGACGTTGGCCTTCGTCGAGAGTGAGCCAGAGAAGTCAAAAGACCAGCAAAAGGTTCTTCGCCAACGGTATGAGACCTTAGCTCAAAAAAGGGAAAGCATTGGCGTTCATCATGCAGAGCTAGACCTTGCATGACAGAATCTATCCCAGCTTGAGGATGAAGCTGCCAGACAACAAGATAAAGAGCGCCGAGCCAAAGAGTTGGTCGGGCCCAGGTTTCCCTTTTGAGGGGTCATCTTGAAGAACTTATGCATCGATCATCGCAATATTGATGTGTTTTGTCATTTTGTTCCTCTCTTTTTTGAGACCCTTTTGTAGTAAAAAAAAAACTTTTCCTTTTTATGAATGAATGAACCTTAGCTTTGTTTCTTTACTTGTCCATTTACTATGAACTTTTTAATGGCGGTATGGTGATAACTTCGTATGGACACACACAAAAAAGAAGAAGAAGCACTACATTTTCTTATTGGTGCAAGGCACCACAAATCGAGTATGCCTGAGAGATCCTGCACTGAGAATCCTCGGGTACAAAAAGAATTTTGGGAAATGGGATGATGGAGATCGAGTGATAGTTGCTCCTTTACTCCGTTGACACTTCGATTTATAAAAGTGGGAGAAAATCTAAGAAAATTGCTAACTCTCGGCTCACTGGCAAGAAGGACAACAATTTGGCTCTTGAAATGCTCTCCGTTCTGTCTTTTTGAAGAGGCATGTGACCTCTATTTATAGTCGTTTTGCACTGAAATGACTATTATGCGTATACAGGGAGAAAATACACTGATTTTCCTGTGGGCGCATAGTCTTCCTTTGGGCTAATAGAGTGTAGGCACATAAAGACTGGATGATCGTGGGTAGATCGTGGGGTTGACGTGTCCGCATGCTTCGATGCATGATTGCTCGTGGAGACTGACGTGGCCGCATGCCTCGGCCCATGATTGATCGTGGATGTTGACCGGGTCGTAGGGTTGTTTCTGACTTAGGCGCATAGTATTAGGAGCAAAATATGCCCCCATACTTGGGAGCACGTTTCTATTACATGGAGAAAAATGTTGTGGACGCATAGCCCCTTTGGCCATGTGGGCGCATAACAGTTTCTGACTTGGACGCATAACTGTTTTTAGACTTGGGCGCATAGTTGTTTATGACTTGGGCGCATAATGCTGAAATTTTTATGCTTCTACACTCTGCTGGAGATGAGGTGCTTAACTCAGAGGTAATATGGAAATGGTAAACACCGAATCTTTGTGGTAGAATTTTTCTTACTCAAAGGTTATGTGGACATGGTAAGAGTAGATTCTATGTGTGTATAGAACGACTCAGAGGTAATATGGACGTGAACTGTTCTATAGATAGTTATGACAACACAAGGTTATCATAGAAGAAATGACTACTCAGAGGTAATATGGACATGGTAGGCATGAACTTCATTGTGGTGTAGAAAAACAGGTCAGAGGTAAAATGGACGTAAAATATTTTCTACTTGGGAAAAAAAGAAAGGATGAATCCATTAATAGAATTCATAAACACCCCCGGGTGATGTGGAAATATATGTCTATTTAAACCTCAGATATAGTACTTCTTTAGAAACTTGCCATTGATCGGCATTATTAGCAAATTGTCGTTAGGTTTGGCGATTCGGTAAGCACCTTTGGAGTAGACCGTATCTACAACGAATTATCCTTCCCACTTGGTCTCAACCTTCCTAGCTGTCTTGTGAGTCATCTCTATTGGTCTTCAAACTAATAAGATGAGGTCGCCCACTTAGAATGTTCTTTTTTGGACCATTTGTTGAAAGATCCGAAAATTCAAGCTTGATAAAGCTTGATACGTTGCTGCGCTAGCAGATGCTTCTCCTCCAACGCTTCCAGTTCCTATAACCGACGACGTTAATTGTCTTCTTCAACCAGCTGGTTGGCAACAGCTACTCGTAAAAACAAAATCTTGATTTCTAGAGAAAGCACCGCCTCGCTTTCGTAGAAGAGAGAGAATGGTGTGTTGCCCGTAGGTGTCCGAACAGTTGTACGTTAAGCCCATAGACATTCGCCGACTTTCTCATTCCAGTCACATTTATTAGAAGATATGACTTTCTTGAGCATCTTGACAATCGTCTTGTTGAATGCTTCAGCTAGTCCATTTGCTGCAGGATTGTAGGCCATTGATGCTACATTTTATATTCGATTCTTATCACAAAACCGACGGAATGCATGGCTCACAAACTGGGGGCCATTCTCATAGATAATCCTTCTAGGAACTCCGAACTGGTATATGACATGATGCTTAACAAAGCTTATCACGTTCGAGGTCTTTACCTCAGCTAGTGGTACTGCTTCCGCCCACTTAGAAAAGTAGTCGGTAATGGCGAGGATGAACCGGTATCCTTTAGAGGATGGAGGGCTGATTGGCCAGATGATGTCCATTCTCCATGCTTCAAATGGCCAGACGGTCGTAGTGGGATATAGGAACTCAGAAGGTTGGTGGATGAAGTCAGCATGCAACTGATATACTCGACACTTCTTAGCATAATTTACGACATCTGTCATCATGGTGGGCCAGTAATAGCCCATACGATGTAGTCGATCCTGCAACTTAGGACCAGGTTGGTGAGATCCACAGGTACCATCGTGTGCCTCCCATAGTGCTTCTTATGCTTCATTATTAGATAAATACCGAAGGAGAAGTCCGTCGTATGAACGACGATACATCATTTTGTAGCTGTGTCATAGAAAAACCGAAACAAGAGCCTCTTGATAGAAGTAGCTTCCTTCGAGTCTTCGGGTAGGATTTCGTAGACCGTATAGTCTATGAACGTGAATCGTTAGTCCCGAACGTCAATATTAGTGTCTATTTGTACAGAGTAACTTAGACATGCATGTAGATTATTATTTGGGCAAACCACCTCCTGACCCATCATTATGACGGAGTAATATGTTCTAACAGGAGCTGCCAGGGAAGCGGCGAGGCCGTCAAGGGCATTGGCCTCCAAGTTTTGCAATCGGGATACATGCTCTACAAAGAACCCTGTAAAGGTAGAGATGATGTCGATTGCCGCCTAATGATAAGTGACTAGATCTTCATGTCGAACCTCATATTGTCCTCGAACCTGATTGATAATCAGTTTTGAGTCGCTGTAGGCTTCGAGGTAGTCGACCCCCAACTATTTAGCGAGCTGGAGCCCGATGATGAGAGCGTTGTACTCGGCAACATTATTGGGGTATGACTCCATGAGAGAGCATGCATGGTGGATGACCGGACCGTTAGGAGTGATAAGGACCACTCCGACCCCTATGATAATTTTGCCCTGGGGTCCTGTTCTTAAAGCACCGTCAAAGAACATCTGCCAAATGGATAGTCTGAGACTGCGTTTGACTCTAAGACCTCATCAGGGATGCCGTCGTAGAGCTTCGATGTTTTCGATACATGATGTGCCGCCAGAAAATCGGCCAACGCTTGCCCTTTAACAGCCTGTTGTGGGACGAACACCATGTCATAAGTGTTCGACGTAACAAAAGGTTGAACGAACTTTTTGTTTTATTGAATGTATAAGGTATCTGTTTACAAAGAAGGAAGTCCTAAATAGGATATTCTAAGTACTGGGAGAAGAGTTTTCTGGAAAAGTTTGATGATGGAGATCGAGCACTACAGCGGCTCCTTTACTCCGTTGATGATCTGACGATGAATCAACCTTCCTATGGCTCTCTGGCACCTTTGATGGGACTCTGGGATCACCGATCAAGAGGCTGTCTAGAGGAGAAGATCCCTTGAAGATGGTTGGTTGGTTGGTTCTTTGGTTGATAAGTGGATGAGGGTGGTCGACTCTTCGTGGATGGAGATCGTTGCTCCTTTGAAGATTTTCGATTGTCGATTTTCTTTTCTCGATCGATGCTTCTGTCGATCTCCCTTTCGATCTTTTGGTGGAAGAATAACTCCTTCTATTTATAGAGAACCGAGCACATATGCGATGTGTATTAGGGTTCCTGAGATATGAAAGAATCTTCCGTCATTGCACGGTGCGGGCTTACGCGGCGCTGATACGTGACGGATATCGAGATTTCCTTCAAACGAGATCTCTAGTGGTTATAAATATAACTGAAGGAGGTGACATATGGCGCGTGCCAATTTTTTTGCTCGGATACGGTCGAGTAAATCTTAGGATTTCATCCTAGATTTGGAGTCTAATTGATTCTCATCTATGATTTAAATCAATCTGATATGATATCAATCATGATTTAATCCCAATCTTCTCTACAAGAGGTGGTTTAAACAAACCAAATGGGGTGGACCCATGCTTCCTGCGCCTCTGTTGAGGACTAAGTGTTGCTGTTGTCACGCCCTAGTTCTAAAATACGGAAGAGAGCCACATGGCAAGGCCAGCGAGTAACACTCCAAAATGATTTACCCAATTTAATCATACCATGAGAGTAGCACTTAAGCTGTAATATGCAGTAATATAAAGTAATGCCCAGAAAATCATAAGTACTAATCTCATCCACAAAATGGGATCAAGGAACACATAGTGAAATTTTGAAATAAACCACAATGTGCTAAAATAACATCGTCTGAATGTAGTCATAAAACAACCACTGAACGAAGAGTCTTGCAGAAATAATTTTGTTGAAACAATACTGAATGAAAATGAAATACAAGAAGATGACGACATGCTACTAGATAATAAAGCCAGAAATAAAAAAAGTGCTCTACCAATCGGCTACTCTGCTGGATCGATCTCGTCGTCAACTGCAAGTCCTGCTCCAAGCTCAACTTCGGATCCGTAGACCTCAGGATAATCGTCTAAATCTGGAGAGAAAACCAGGTCCTCAGAGGAATGCAACAAGGTACATAATATACAAGCCAAAAGTACGACAGTAAAGGGTGAAAAGATAAAATGAAATGAGATAGAAATAAAATGGGTGAACTACCGTAACCAACTAGTATGCAATGCAATTTAAGAAACATCACTCGAACACACGGGCTGTCACGGTGTAATCCGGAGTTCTGATACGAAAATCCGGTAACTATAAGAATTCGCAGTTCCGATAAGGAACTGTGGTAACTATGAAATATCCGCAGCTCTGGTAATGAGACAGCGGTAACTCTGTGGGAAAGTAGCCCAAGCGCACGGTGTATGTTTCTCCCCGCCCATAAGACTTCACGAATCGTATCTACGAGTTGCTCGGTCAGACCTCTAGCTAGTACAATGAGTCATAAATAGAATAGTAACAGTGCTCGCACAATAATATCATCGTCCTATAATCAACTCGAATCTCCGTACATCAAGATGTAAGCTAGTACGAAAACCCGTCAATAATGTAGTGTCATATGAACATGTCCTAGGTTCTGTCACGCCCCAGAACCAGAATACTGGAGAGCGTGGGCAGACATAGCCAGCTACGTATATGAAATGGAATCCATCTCGCTATACGATCACGGCTGTCTAGATACATGAGGGTTTAACTACAAGCCAACAGTCTCTTAAGGTCATGAACAAGCCTAGTGTCTCAATCACAAGCAAGTAAGTAAAGTTACAAGATGTATGATCATTAAATATACAATAGTAAGGCGTCCCAAACATTACATATTCAGCTGATCATGAATCTAGTCGTTACAAAATGTTAGGACTAGCAAGAGTCTAGTTATACATGATCAACCCTAGGATCTGTCAATCATGTTACAGCCCGTAGGCAGACAATAAGTAAAAGGTACAATCGAGCTAAACATGTGCTCGTCGGCTAAACGCCTCAAAAGAATATTTTTACAATAAAGTGGGAGAGCAAAAATAAACCCACTCGTTGCCAGGGTTCCGTCTAGTGGCCACCATCTGGCTGGAAGGTTGGTAGATCCTCTGGAGCTGCTCCGAAATCTGGCCACACAAAATCAGCTGGGTCAGACCCCAGAAAGAGCAAGTGCCACAAAGGAGGCTTCACTTAGGAACTAAAACAAGTAATCAGCACAAGAGTATAAATTAAGTAAGAGCTGGGAATAAAAAAAATACATCAGGATGATATACGACGAGATAACCATGGAACTATTCAGATAACCAGGTTACAACCCGTAAACAAAACAAGGACCGGGGTTGTAACCCTTCGTCTGAACAGAACTTGGAATTCTCACCATTTATCGGTAAAATAAATATAAGCATTCTGGTCATTCAATAATCTGGAACAGGATCAGGGCAAGACTAGACTGGTTAAACTCCATCCAATCACTTCACGGCCAAGCAAGAATTACGGCTTGATACTTTAACTAACTAGGGTTATCACAGGCCTAATTACTAGTAAGATGCAGTGAGATTACTCCACAGCCACAAGCCCTGCAGACCATCCAGGTTACCCGGGTTAAAAGATTTAGAGTTGAATTCAGGTGGGTACATCGTCCAGGAAATGCATGTACCCTTAGGTAGCTTGAAGGGTGCAACACATGACAGTGTGCTGGAAATGTGCCCTACTCGACGGCAGGCTACAGATCCCAAGGCGTGCCCAGGTAACGGGATTGCCTGTAGCTGGAAAATCTCTTCATGACTACTGTGTTATTCTAGTTATTAGCCTTAGTCCAATTTTAGCAGGTACTCCTGACCGTGGTACTTAGGAGTCCCTGTCCTAGGCATGATACAAGACAAGACTGGTTCATTTGTACAAGCATAATCACCCACGGTGTCCAGGTAATTTATACAGGTCATGTCATGTCAGGTAGCCGTCGCAACAGCTATTCAAGATAAATAAGGTCAGGTGTACTTGTCAGGAGTGCGTCACGACGGGCCACTGTCATGTCATGTCAGGTTAGTCATGTCAGGAGTGCACCACAACGGGTCACTGTCATGTCACGTTCAATTATCATGGACGTAAAATATCTAATAAAATATCAATATTCAGGATGATAGAAGAGCCATGCGGCTAAGGCATATGCGGCCAGGAATGATCCCATGCGGCTAGAAGAGAACAGCCCATGCGGCTGAATCAGTGGTTCCATGCGGCCAAGGATTTGGATTCAACATGGAGCAGGCGCGCGGCTTCATGCGGCTAGAAGGAAGCCCAAGGCGCTTGCGACTCAGGGTTGCTGGAAGTCCATACGGCCAGGGAATGACTGGGCCTCATGCGGCTGAGGGGAGGGAAATCCATGCGGCTCGATATAGCAGGCACACATGCGACTACATAAGCAAGGGCGCATGCGGCTAGGTTCAGTCAAGGGCGCATGCGGCTCACAGAAAAGGGTTTTCATGCGGCTGGAACGGACTCGGGTTCATGCGGCTCGCGGAGCAAGATCCATGCGGCTAGGTCAATACGATTGCTTATGCGGCTGGGGGGGTGACAGTTGCATATGCGGTCTAAATAATTGCTCCCAGTAATGCGGCTAAGTCCATATAGACTCATGCGGCTGATGAGAAATGAGCCCATGCGGCTAAAAATGGGACTCAGCCTCATGCGGATGGGACTAAGTTTCATGCGGCTTAGAAGTACAAGGGTTTCATGCGGCTGGGGGCGACTTGCCGCATGAATACTCATGCGGTCAAGTACAGCCATGCGCCAGGGAACTGTTCTTCTTCTCCAAATTTTCGAGGAGAAGAACACTATGAGCCCATGCCTTCCAAGCTTCATAAAACCTTCATCCGGAGCCCAAATCCGAACTTTCATAGGTCAAAATGGGGTAGAACGAGATTCTCTACAACATAGAACCCTAAAAACTCAGAAATAACAGGATTAAGTAGATCAAAACCCAAGAAATTCGAAAATAAAGTAAACTTAGATCTAGAAGAATCTAGCCATGGAAAGTGAAAATGCCAAGTTCTAAAGTGAGTTAAAATGCTGTAAGGAAGAGAATGAAGCAATAAAATTGGAGTTCCTCCATGAAGCAAGTTGCACTTGCCTAGACCTCTCTCTCCCTCTCTCTGGTAGGTAAGGAAGTAATGGAGGAGAAGATGATAAATGAAGAGAGAGAAAGGAGAAGGGTTAATAAATGGTAGTGGTGGTGGTAGGTAGGTAGGGGGTTCACCTCTTGGTTCTTGATGAACCAATAGCAATCCCAAACCAAACCAAGCCAACCCGAACCAAGAATGAACCAAGCCAGGGAGGAAACTAAGCAAGAAAATTATGAAATTCTGGAACAAATACGTACACGTATTCCAAGAATACGAAATACGAACACAGGCATTACAGGTTCAGAGTGTACCCTGCAACGAATTGTTGCGGTATCATAAATGTAAAATTTCTATGTTCAATACCCGATGACGCTAACGGTCATCGGCACCCAAATGTGATTCAGACGCGAAGTATCGAATGCGGCCCTATGTGTTGCAACTATATACTCATAAATAAATATTTAGAAATTTTAGATAATGTAACTGAAGTACAAAAATGGCAAGGTACACTTGTCTGGCTCCGGGCGCTGAAGATGAAAAGCTGGTCCAGCGTCCATGTCCTGAGTGTCGAAAGGACATAGAGGAATATTTAACTAATTAATTATCAAGAAATTATTAAGTAGTTTAAGCAGTAGATTAATAACTGCTCTAATGAGAAGGTTAACAGACCCTAACTATTACTCTCAACGTCACCACTTTCTCCATTACTATCAAAATACATTTAATCTATAGCTATTATAACAGTATCATGCAACTACATTTATTTATGGTGTGATAACAACAGGTTTCTCTCTTAATAGGATTCCTACTGACAATCACAAAAAGGGATAGGATGTTTCCTTTCAACCATATAATATAATTATTTTCTTTTTCTTTTTTTTTGAACCAAAAATAACCATTTGTCTAATACCATGATACTTCTCCAAACAACATGTGAGATTTCAAATGGAAAGGCAACCACATCTATATGTATAGTTAGAATCTTTCAGTCATGGCCAATAGACCCTTATCTTCCAAATGTGTACACCCATCTCTCTGAACATACTCTCCCAAGGATATCATTTCATAACCTATATTTGGAAGACTTCAAATCTTTTCAAGTACTCAAGCATGTATATGACAAGAAGAAAAGCCACCAACTCTCTTCTTCCCAGGGAACAGTTGTTCCTATGTCTCTATTCTTCCTCACATCATCTAAAATATATTCCTTACTCTACACTCCATCTCCCACTAATCATCCAAAAAAAAACCCAGATGCCAGATGTTCGATCATGGCTAAGAAGAGCATCCATATAAAATAAATTAATAAAAAAGAGACTGAAAGAAGTGGAAACACAACTGTAAAAGAAATTGCTCGACAGTAGGAATGGGACAAGGGTGTCAAGGCTCACCAGAGAATAGTAGGGTGAAGTCGAGAAGTCGCCGGTACCGACGTAGCTACTGGTAGCGAGGAAAACAGCAACGTCGGACTGCCCCACGGCTGGAAGTCGATGTGGCTATGAAAAGTGCTCGATAGAATATCAAAAAGGAGGAGGCTAGGTTTACTATAGAAAAGGAAGAGAAGGGAAGATTTGGAGAATATATAGAAAGAGGTTAGGGTTTCGTATATATGGACTGGCGGGTGGGCTACAAAGTGAAGTTGGCCGGTCCAAGGAAAATATTTTCAAGCTTAATTGAAATAGTAATTAATATAGGAGAGGGGAATGGTGATGACTGGATATTTGTCCAAATGGTTGAACCCCTACAGTAGCATGCAAAAGCTCATAATTTGAGCTTGGTGCCAATTTATGCCCACACACACAATTTCAGCTCATTTTAGCAAGGGAGTATCCATTGGCTCAAGTTAGCAAGTTGAATTATAATACTCACATTTCTAGCTCACATTAGCATGTGTGCTCATATTTAGCTCACGTTAGCAAACTTCCAAAGGGACAACTTGGCTACAGCACACATATAAACTCAAATGTGGACATTCAATAGGAGGTTGACACATGGAGTAAAGTTTCATTTAGGCCCTTAAACAAAACTTAACTTTAAACATATATAAATATATATATAATGACACCAATATTTTATCCAATAAGTAATAAACTTAAAAATCGGAAGGGGGATTACACTAGGAAATAATTAATTAAGAATATATAATTTTTTTTTAACTTAATAGCATGCTAAAATTCCTTCAACATTTAACTGTCAACAAATATCCAGTTAATAAAAATAGTGTTTAATAATAAACTAATAATAACATAAAGAATAATAATATTTTAGTCCTTAAAATAGGCTATTATAATTGTAATATATAAGAAAACATAAAAAAAATAACTTATAAAATTGGGCGGCTCACATCCTCTCCCCCTTAGAAAATTTCGTCCACGAAATTAAAATGATGCCCGATTTGGGAAACGAGATTTAAGGAATATTACCATATTCAAAATACAGTACATAAATTCATACCTCCATCATCGAACAAGTGAGGGAAACGCTCCCGAATAGAGTCCCCGCGCTCCCAAGTTGACTCGCCCCGAGAATGATGCTTCCAAGCGACTCGGACGAGTCGAATCGTCTGCCCCCTCAAAACTTTCTCGCTGCGATCGAGAATTGCGACAAGCTGCTCCACATATGACAAGCTCGACCCAACTGTAATCTCTGAATGGTCCAGCACGTGACTAGGGTCTGCCACGTATCTTCTCAACTATGATACGTGAAAAATATCGTGCACTCCCTCAAGTGACGGGGGTAATGCTAGATGATAAGCCACCTCACCAACTTGCTCCAGAATATCGAAGGGTCCGATGTACCTCGGACTCAACTTGCCTCTACTGCCAAATCTGATAGTCTCCCGAGTCGGTGATATCCTCAAAAATACGTGGTCGCCCTCCTTGAACTCCAAGGGTCGACGATGCGTATCAGCCCAGTGCTTCTGTCTATCCTGTGCTGCTCTGAGGTAACTCTGAATCTGCTTCACCTTTTCTACTGTCTGCGTCACAACTCTGGACCAAGTATCTGACGTTCTCCGACGTCACTCCAACAAACTAGAGACCTGCACTTCCTGCCGTAAAGTGCCTCGAAGGATGCTATCTGTATGCTCGCCTGGTAACTGTTGTTGTAGGAGAATTCGACCAAATGTAGGTGATCCTCCCAAGATCCTCCAAAGTCTAACATGCATGCCCTCAGCATATCCTCGAGTATCTGGATCGTGTGCTCTATGAGTCTCCAAACTATCCTGCATGCTCCTCCAAAAATGTGAAGTGAATCTGGAATCTCAATCCGACACGATGCTCACTGGTACTCCGTGCAAACGCACTATCGGTTGCATGTACAATTCGGCAAGGATCTCCGTCGATTGCCTAACTATGAAGGGCAAAAAATGTGCCGACTTGGTGAGTCGATCCACGATGACCCAAACTGCATCCTTCCCGCTGGGGCTCCTCGGGAATCCAGTAACGAAGTCCATCGTTATGTGTTCCCACTTCCACTCGGGAATGGGAAGCGGCTACAATAGTCCTACAGACCTCTGGTGCTCGGCCTTGACCTGTTGACAGACCAAGTATCTCGCTACAAATCGAGTGATCTCCCTCTTCATTCCATGCCACCAGTAACGCTGACGCAAATCTCTGTACATCTTCGTACCTCCAGGATGAATAGAATATATCGAGCTATGCGCCTCTGCCATCAACTCCTGGCGTAGCTCGCCACTCGGAACACATAGGCGATCTCCACACCTTAACGTTTTGTTCTCGTGAATCCGCAGTCCTGTCTGTTCGCCGGCCTCGGTCCTCTTCCAGAGTCTCCTGAATCTCGCATCTGTAGGTAGTGCGGCCTTGATCCTCTCAACCAAAGAAGACTGTACTCTAAGTGTAGATAACTGTCCATCCATACCTGGCAATACAACCTCAATCCCAACTCCTGGAGATCCTCCAATAAGTGACACTGAGTCATCAAAAAGTATTCTGTAGGTTTTCTGCTCAAAGCATCCGCCACGACATTCGCCTTTCTCGGATGGTACTGTAACTCGATCTCAAAGTCTTTCATCAGCTCTAGCCAACGTCTTTGCCTCATGTTCAGCTCCTTCTGCGTGAAGACGTACTTTAGGCTCTTGTGATCAGTAAATATCTCTATTCGCTCTCCATAAAGGTAGTGCCTCCATAGCTTTAGTGCAAAAATTACTGCAACTAGCTCCAAATCGTGTGTCGGATAGATTTTCTCATGGATCGCAAACTGTCTCGATGCGTAGGCCACAACCTTTCCATGCTACATTAGTACACATGCTAATCCGCTCCCGGATGCATAACTGTACACCACAAATCCTCCAGATCCTGAGAGCAATGTCAAGATAGGTGCTGACGTCAGACGCTTCTTTAGCTCATCAAATACCGTCTGACACTCCTCTGTACAGATGAATTTCTGATCCTTATGCGTCAACCGCGTCATAGGCTCAGCAATTTTTGAAAAGTTTTCTACGAACCTCCGATAATATCCAGCAAGTCCGAGAAAACTTCTGACCTCCGTGGCTGATGTCGGTGCTGGCCAAGTCTTCACTGCTTCAATCTTCTCTGGATCCACCGTTAATCCATCTCCCATAATGATATACCCAAGAAAGGATACCTTGCTCATACAGAACTCACACTTACTGAGCTTGGCATATAGTTTTTCTTTCCACAAGGTCTCTAACATGATCCTGAGATGCTTCTCATGCTCCTCATGGCTCTTGGAGTATACCAAAATGTCGTCGATGAATACCACTACGAACTTATCCAAGTATTGGTAGAACACCTTGTTCATCAGACTCATGAATACTGCTGGCGCATTAGTTAAACCAAACGACATCACAAGGTACTCAAAGTGCCCGTGCTTCGTCCGAAAGGTGATCTTCGGAATGTCCTCCTTCCGCACCTTGATCTGGTGATAGCCTGACTTGAGGTCGATCTTCGAGAACACACAAGCACCGCTCAACTGGTCAAATAAATCATCGATGCGAGGCAGGGGATACTTGTTCTTCAATGTCACAGCATTTAACTCCCGGTAGTCTATGCACAGATGTACTGTCCCGTCCTTCTTCAGTACAAGCAAAACTGGTGCTCTCCATGGAGAAACACTGGGCTGTATAAAACCCAAGCCCAAAAGCTCATCAATTTGGGCCTTCAACATATTTGACTCCTTCGGTGCTAGTCGGTACACATGGGAAGCAATAGGTGGCAATCCTGGTACTAGTTCAATGGAGAACTCTACCTCCCTGTCTGGTGGTAGTCCTGGAAGCTCCTCTGGAAATATGTCCTCAAACTTTGTGACGATCGCTGGGCGTGCTGGTTCCTCCAAAATAATATGTGCCGTAAGGGTAGGGTGATTATCCATCTCTACGGCTCCCCGGGAGAACTCAAACTCTGGGTGACCCGGGGTCAAAATATGACGCATCCACGTCGGCAGTCTAGCGTCGCATGGTACTGGCTCAACCAATCCATGCCAAGAACAACATCATAGTCAGGCATGGAAAGAAGACTAGAAATCGTGCACGCATCTCATGCCTGCAAACAACTACTGAACAAGATCTACATGTATCGCTAACAGATACTATTTCGTCTCCCGTGAGAATTCTCATGGTCTTCGAAAGGGGTGCAGTAGCTACTCTATGGGTAGCCACGAAACTGGCAGCTATGAATGAATGCGTGACACCAGAATCAAATAATGCTACTTCAGGTAATGAAGCAACTAAAATAGTACCTGCGATAACTTCTCCAGCTGTCTCTGCCTCTTCAACTGTCATAGCAAAGGCCTGTCCATGCCCATGTGCTCTAGCCTGCTGTCTGGCCTGCTAAAATCGGACTGCCTGCTGTGCCAAAGGTGGTCTCCCCTGGTATCCTCCTGGTGCTGCGGGCCATATCGCTCCAACTGCTGTGGGGGGGTACCCTCGGACCTTGGAATGGTGACCTCGGTGCTGGTAGTGCCGGATATGCATGGCGGTGTACCATCTGTGCCGTTCTACGACGCTTTGCACAATCCATGGCCTGGTGCTGACCAAATCCACAAACCAGGCATAATCCGAGCCTGCGTCGGCAATCCTGCACAGAATGACCTACCTTGCCGTAAAAATGACAGGTAGGGGTCCCTGGTGCTATCGGAGGCACTGCATGCTCTCTATGGATGATGAATCTGTGGACACTTCGTCGGTCCTCCCTACGGTGCTCGAGCTACGGTTGCTGATGAGTGAGAGCGCTTCATGCTGGCCTCCCTATGGTTGATGCGCTTCTAACGTCGAGCTGCTGTCAGAATCTCCTAGTATGAGGTAGGAGCGACTAATTCTACCAATCTCTGTAGCTCGAAACGCGGGCCGTCATAGAAATTCTCGGCCTTCTTCTTCTCAGTGTCGATCAGGTATGGGGCAAAACGGCTAAGACGGAGGAACTCCATGTTGTACTCCTCGACCGTCATACTGCCTTGGACAAGATGCATGAACTTGTCCCGAAGCTCCGCACGCGCTGTAGCCGGAATGAATATCTCCTTGAATAGTCTGGAGAACTCCTCCCAAGTGACCCGATCGGGTCCTAGCCTGTGCTCCTCGGCCAACCACCAATGGTGTGCGTTGTCCGTTAGCTGCATCCTGACGGCCTTCATCAATTTGTCCCTCGAAAATTCTGCAGCCTCCAACTGGTGCTTAATACTAGTAAGCCATGCATGAACCTCTGTAGGCTCCTCTGTGCCCGAAAATGGAAGGGGCACCATGTGACAAAAATCCTTGATAGATCCCATCGATGGCCGTAGCTCCGGTGGTGTCACATTCTCCAGTGCAGTGACAATACACTCCCTCAGAGTATCTACCTGTTGTTGCTGAGCCTGTTGCTGAGCCTGATACTGAACCTGCTGTTGAGCCTGCATCATGGCATAGAACATCTGAAACATCTGTTGTCCATCCGCCTTCTGTCCCAGTGGCAGAATTGGAATATATGGCATCTACTGGGGAGGCGGAGGTGGTGGCTGCTGCTGCTCCTCTGTCCTCTGGGGCTGCTGTTGCCCCGGTTGTGCCTGATGCCGCTGCTCTCCTGGTAGGCCCTCAGCCTGCTTAGGAATCTGACCCTGGGGAGCTGGGGTCAACATGAGGACCTGCCTCGAAGTCTGTCCCTCATTCGGTCCGGAGTCCCGGGGGACACCGTCCTGCTGCGCCACTCGTCCACTTCGGAGATTCATACTCTGAAAGTTGATAAGCAAAGTTTTAGTGATTCGAAGTCAAACATGATGTATTGATAAAGGAAATCGATATGGAGATGTCTTAGAAAGGTATTCAAACAAGTGGATGAGATCTTAAATCTTTAAATCCTAATTCACAGGCTCGCTTGGCACAGTTAGGTAACCAAGACAATTTAAATCTGACCTGCATGGGCCACCACAAAAACCATGTCACGCCAAAGTTCCAAAATACGGAACAGAGCCACGTGGCAAGGCCAGCGAGTACCACTCCCAAATGATTTACCCAATTTAATAGAACCATGAGAGTAGCACTTAAGCTGTAAAGTGCAGTAATATAGAGTAATGCACAGACAATCATAAGTACTAATCTCATCCACAAAATGGGATCAAGGAACACATAGTGAAATTTTGAAATAAACCACAATGTGCTAAAATAACGTAGTCTGAATGTAGTCATAAAACAACCACTAAACGAAGAGTCTTGCAGAATAATTCCGCTGATACAATTGAATGAAAATGAAATACAAGAAGATGACAACATGCTACAAGATAATGAAGCCAGAAATAAAGAAAGTGCTCTACCAATCGGCTACTCTGCTGGATCGATCTCGTCGTCAATTGCAAGTCCTGCTCCAAGCTCAACTCCGGATCCGTAGACCTCAGGATATTCGTCTAAATCTGAAGAGAAAATTAGGTCCTCAGGGGGATGCAACAAGGTACATAATATACAAGCCAAAAGTACGAAAGTAAAGGGTGAAAAGATAAAATAAAATAAGACAGAAATAAAATGGGTGAACTACCGTAACCAACTAGTATGCAATACAATTTAAGAAACATCACTCGAATACGCAGGCTGTCACGGTGTAATCTGGACTTCTGATACAAAACTCCGGTAACTATGAGAATTCACAGTTGCGATAAAGAACTGTGATAACTATGAAATATCTGCAGCTCTGGTAATAAGGCAGTGGTAACTCTGTAGGAAAGTAGCCCAAGCGCACGGTGTATGTTTCTCCCCGCCCATAAGACTTCACGAATCGTATCTACGAGTCGCTCGGTCAGACCTCTATCTAGTACAATGAGTCATAAATTGAATAGTAACAGTGCTCGCACAATAATGTCATCGTCCTATAATCAACTCGAATATCTGTACATCAAGATGTAAGCTAGTACGAAAATCCGTCAATAATGTAGTGTCATATGAACATGTCCTAGGTTCAGAGTGTACCCCGCAACGAATTATCGTGGTATCGTAAATGTAAAATTTCTATGTTCAATACCCGATGACGCTAACGGCCATCGGCGCCCGAATGTGATTCGGACGCAAAGTATCGAATGCGGCCCTATGTGTTGCAACTATATACTTATAAATAAATATTTAGGAATTTTAAATAATGTAACTGAAGTACAAAAATGGCAAGGTACACTTGCCTGGCTCCGGGCACTGAAGATGAAAAGCTGGTCCAGCGTCCAAGTTCTGAGTGTCGAAAGGACCTAGAGGAATATTTAACTAATTAATTATCAAGGAATTATTAAGTAGTTTAAGCAGTAGATTAATAACCACTCTAATGAGAAGGTTAACAGACCCTAACTATTACTCTCAACATCACCACTTTCTCCATTACTATCAAAATACATTTAATCTATAGCTATTATAACAGTATCATGCAACTACATTTATTTATGGTGTGATAACAACAGGTTTCTCTCTTAATAGGATTCCTACTGACAATCACAAAAAGGGATAGGATGTTTCCTTTCAACCATATAATATAATTATAATTTTTTTCCTTTTTTTTTGAACCAAAAATAACCATTTGTCTAATACCATGATACTTCTCCAAAGAACATGTGAGATTTCGAATGGAAAGGCAACCACATCTATATGTATAGTTAGAACCTTTCAGTCATGGCCAACAGACCCTTATCTTCCAAATGTGTACACCCATCTCTCTGAACATACTCTCCCAAGGATATCATTTCATAACCTATATTTAGAAGACTTCAAATCTTTTCAAGTACTCAAGCATGTATATGACAAGAAGAAAAGCCACCAACTCTCTTCTTCCCAGGGAACGGTTGTTCATATGTCTCTATTCTTCCTCACATCATCTAAAATATATTCCTTACTCTACACTCCATCTCCCACTGATCATCCAAAAAAACCCAGATGCCAGATGTTCGATCATGGCTAAGAAGAGCATCCATATAAAATAAATTAATAAAAAAGAGACTGAAAGAAGTGGCAACACAACTGTAAACAAAATTGCTCGACAGTAGGAATGGGACAAGGGTGTCAAGGCTCACCAGAGAATAGTAGGGTAAAGTCGAGAAGTCGCCGTCACCGACGTAGCTACTGGTAGCGAGGAAAATTACAACGTCGGATTGCCCCACGGCTGGAAGTCGATGTGGCTCTGAAAAGTGCTCGGTAGAATATCAAAAAGGAGGCGGCTAGATTTACTGTGGAAAAGGAAGAGAAGGGAAGATTTGGAGAATATATAGGAAGAGGTTAGGGTTTCGTATATATGGACTGGCGGGTGGGCTACAAAGTGAAGTTGGCCGGTCCAAGAAAAATATTTTCAAGCTTAATTGAAATGAGAATTAATATAGGAGAGGGGAATGGTGATGACTGGACGTTTGTCCCAATGGTTGAACCCCTACAGTAGCATGCAAAAGCTCATAATTTGAGCTTGGTGCCAATTTATGCCCACACACACAATTTCAGCTCATTTTAGCAAGGGAGTATCCAATGGCTCAAGTTAGCAAGTTGAATTATAATACTCACATTTCTAGCTCACATTAGCATGTGTGCTCACATTTAGCTCACGTTAGCAAACTTCCAAATGGGACAACTTGGCTATAGCACACATCTAAACTCAAATGTGGACATTCAATAGGAGGTTGACACATGGAGTAAAGTTTCATTTAGGCCCTTAAACAAAATTTAGCTTTAAACATATAGAAATATATATATATAATGACACCAATATTTTATCCAATAAGTAATAAATTTAAAAATCGGAGTGAGGATTACACTAGGAAATAATTAATTAAGAATATATAAAAAAATTATATTTTTTTAACTTAATAGCATGCTAAAATTCCTTCAACATTTAACTATCAACAAATATCCAGTTAATAAAAATAGTGTTTAATAATAAACTAATAATATCATAAAGAATAATAATATTTTAGTCCTTAAAATAGGCTACTGTAATTGTAATATATATAAAAACATAAAAAAATAACTTATAAAATTGGGGGGCTCACAGCTGTGCTTCTGTGGCGACGAGTAGACTGTGCCTCAGGAGACGACGAAAGCTTTGTGCTTTCAGGCGACGAGTGGACTTGGCTTCGGATGACGATGAGACTTCTGTGCATGTAAAGCAACTTATGAAGTTGTGTTTCGGGCTATAGAGTAACTTTGCTGTTGGCGACAAGTAGGCTTGTGCTTCAGGTTGACAAGGTTACTATCCTTTTGGAGCGACATGTTGACTTGAATTGGTTGCAATAGGAGTTCCCAAGTCTCTTGTAGAGAAGTGACTTAAGCTTCTGATCCGGAGCAGATGACTGCACCTTGGGAATGGAGATGGTGTGAGCATATCACCATCCTGCGCCTCATGCGGATGCAGGTAAGTAGCTGCGCCTCTGAACAGTGAAAGGGTTGGCTATGAAAGGGAAGGGTATGACACCCTTGTCCGTCTGCATTAGTGCAGGCAGATAGCTGCGCCTCTGGAGTGAAGATACTGGCTTCTAGACTAAAAGAAGGGAATGAGGGCCCTACCACCATCTTATTTCTGAGGTTGGCGCAGGAAGGTGGCTATGCCTCTGGCTTGAAGGCTTTGGCTTCTTTATAGTCGAGTTACAGATATACTTCTGAGAGGCTATGCCTACAAGAATATCAGAACATGCTTCGGTGGAGGTCAATCCTCCAATGTGTGTATCGAGAAGAAGGAAGGCTGCGCTTCGATGAAGACTGCATCCCTTGTAGATCCCTCTAGGCTTAAGTCGAATATGTACTAGACCCTTTGTAGAAGAACAAAATTAGTCCCTTATGTATGGTCTTGATGTGTCTGTACTAGACTTTGGTAGACATGACAATGAAGGGACTTCTCTCCATATATTCTGTTTTGTCTTTTTAGCACTGAGCCTGAGTCTTTTGCATCTTCTGCGCTTTGGCAAAGGGATGTCTTCAGCTGAGATATTTCATGCTTCTAGAAGACCCCCTTAAAAGTGTCCCGAAATTGAGTCAACTCGGGATACTTTGAACAGAAGCATGAACACGCGTCAGGACTGTATGAGCTGATGTCATGCTTAGCTCTTAGCATTAATGGTCCAGAGTCATTATTTCAGAGCATGGGCTCCTAATATCTTCTTGATATTGGAGCCTCTTGCATCTTTACAGGGATCATGAATCTCTTTAGCATAGGAGTTTCAAAGTCACGTTCCTTTGGTCACTCGTAGTACTGCCATATGTCACGGAGTAGAGGTTTAGCTTAACTTGTAAGGTTTCTTCTGACCGATGTTTGGCTCATGCTTGGACCATGCGAACAACCTACATCAAGGAATATCCTCTTTCAAGAGAAGACTCAGCTGCTTTAACAATGGCCTTGCTTGTGCAATGTTCGGCTCCTGACGACCCTGGAGTTTGCTTGAGGAGGCCATCGATGGCGAATCTTTTTATCCAAAGAAGCTGTAGTAGAACTACCATTGGATCTTGAGACGTCTCGTATTCTGGATGTCGTGGGTGTCAATGGCATCTCGGACCTCTACTTCCTGGGTTAGGATTGCCTGCCATTCTCACCGAAGAATAGCGAGGCCTGCTGTTGTGTTTGCTCTCGCCAGCCATCTAGGGAGATAGGGGAGTCCTGTGCTGGTCTTCATCCCCAGGTCGGGCCAGTAGCAGCTTCAGACGGTAGCTTCCTTTTGACTAGGAAGTGATTGGCTCTGTCACCGCCTCGCCCGTGCTATTGAGAGCTTGTACCGTAATTTTAGCTTTTTTGCTTCTGTGTATGTAACTACGAAGAGTTTGTAATAGGTCTTTGTAGCCACATGTTTTTATGTGTACAAGCTTTCTTGTTCCCTTTGCTTTTGTCTCCAGAATAAAGAGAGAATCTTCATAATGGACTTGCCTGACTAGAGATAATATGGACATGGTAGGCTTAATCTTTGTTGGGGTATAGAACAACAATCCAGAGGTAATATGGACATGAACTATTTTCTAGACTACCGGGATAATCATAGAACTGATGCGAGAAGAACGACTACTCAGAGGTAATATTGACATGGTAGTCGCGTCTTCCATGAGTAGAGAAGCAATCGAGAGGTAATGTGGACGTAAAGTGCTTCATCTAATGGAGAGAATATATAGGAGGGAGAGCGAGAGATCCCTTTACCAGAACTCATAGACACCCTTTTTAGGGGATATGGGTGCCTATGCTGGTTCTGTCTTCAGACGTATACTTCTTTAGAAACTTGCCATTGATGGGCATCATTAGCAAGTCCCCATTAGGCTTAGCTAGTCGATAAGTACCATTGGAGTACACGTTTCTATGACGAACGGTCCTTCCCACTTGGGCTTGAACTTTCTAGCCGTCTTGTGGGTCATCACCATCGATCTCCGTATTGCCAAGACGAGGTCTCCCACCTGGTAGGATCTTTTGCGAACCTTTTTTGTTGAAGGCCCCTGAGATGCGAGCTTGATAAAGCTCAATCCTTTGATGTACGAGCAAGCGCTTTTCATCCAACGCTTCTAGCTCTTGTAACCGCCTACACTGATTGTCTTTGACGGTTAACTGATTGGTGACCATGTTAGCAGACAACATCTTCTTAAGGACTTGACCTATGCTGGTATCAGAGTCCCTAGTTGAGGAGTCAGAAAAGTATGAGTGCCTCATGACTTCTTCTTCTGAATAATCTGAGGTGGTCGTAGTTGTAACATACCCCAGCCCTTGTCATGTATGTTGGTAGTAGTTTTCAGCTTTTTCCTTTGGAGTGTGAATCCGTATGGGAAGACGTCGGCCTTTTCCATAATTGAGCCCCTTTTTGCTATTCAGGTCGTAGTCCATCTTTTGGATAAGGTTCTTGGCCTACACCGTGTAGCGGTAGAACTGCATTTTATCGCTGTTGAAGTATGGATCGTTAGGAGTTATTCGCTGCTGATACTCAAATCGACCGAATATGATGGATTACTCTTTTTTTTTCTGGCTGGAACTACGAAGTAGGCATCTCGGGTAGGAACAACTTTGTTTGCCATGAAATATAAAAGAGCAGAACAGTTTTATGGAAGGACTGGACTTTTACTTTACGTTACAAACTCGCTTGTACAAAGAAAGCCTAGGGACGAAAACCTAGGTACAGTAATCTAAGTACAATTGTTTATTTTTGATTCTGGGGGGGTGACGATAGAGGCTCAGAAAAGCGACGGCAGCTCTGCCTTACTCCTTGGACGATCGGACGTAGCCTTGGCTCATGTGACGAGATATTTGGCGTGGACGAAGAAATGCCCTTCTTGCTCTCCTCGTATTGCTCTTCTGACTTCTCTCTCTCTGGATTGATCTCTGTGTATTTTTCTCTATGATTATTGGGGGAGCCTCTCTCTGTATGCGCGCATGTCTATTTTGCAAGGGAATGGCACCCTGCTATTTATAATAGTGGGGAGCATCATTAGGGTTTGCAATGACTACCCATTCTCAAAGTGGCGGCGGCCTGGTAAATGATCAAGCTGGACCATCAATCTTGTGTATGAAGGATCTGGACCATTAATGAAGATTATGCCAAATCATGTCAGTAATTAATGTTGATTGCAATAAATCCCCATTATGATGATTTGCTGATATCCGCAAATCTAAATGAATCAATTTAATTCATTCTCTTGCCACGTGTCCCAAATTATTGGGATCTGACCCAAAATTTGATTATCTTTAGGATACGTGTTCTGTCATCATTGTTGAGCCGCATAAGGAGCATTCATATTTGGGCCGCATGAAGGTCGTCATGACCGAGCCGCATGAAAGATTTCATGACCGAGCCGCATGAATAGTCTCTATACTCGAACCGCATGAAGGTTGTCATGACCGAGCCGCATGAATCTGTTCATGACCGAGCCGCATGGGTTTCTTCATGGCCAAGCTATATGAGAGTCTTCATGGCCGAGCCGTATAGATTTCTTCATGGCCGAGTCGCATGGGGGGACCTTCATGATTAAGCCGCATAGGTTTCTCTGCACTGGCCGCATGAAATCGTCTAGTCTGGCCGCATAAACTTGGCTCAAAGCTGTGAATATTTTCCCCACTTCCCTAGGAAGATAGTGCTTTTGTGTCAGTCATTATGACTACTTTACGTCAGGGCTGTCAGCTGTCAGCTGTCAGCCATCAGAGCATTAATTGACGCTGGGTACAACTATTTTGGAAAGACACGTGGCTTCCCTCCGCGGGCCGCATGGAGTCCGTTCGTACTGCCTATGTATTTGAGCCGCATGGGACTCCTGAGCCGCATGCGGTCCCTTGGCCGCGTGGATCATTTTTCTCTTCTTTTTCATGCTTCTACAAGACCCCCTTCAAAGTTTTCAATTTGCAAAATTGAAATACTTTGAATAAGAAGTTTGATTTATGCCAGAGCCGCATGGATGTATTCTGTCCTAGCCGCATGCATTTAACCAGCCGCATGATTACCTCAACCGCATGACTCTCTGCGCCGCATGGGCTGTTTTGGCCGCATGAGCTTCTTGCCATGTCTTCTTGCCACGTGTACAAATCTTTTGTAAATCTTCTGCATTTAATGCTCTTGTTTTGCGATCAGTTTTTAAGAGCAGCCTTTTGGGCCAGGATCCCAAGAGTCAGGCTATTATTCAACCGTTTTTGCCTCGAGGACCGAAGAGTCGGTCATCATATTGCACGCGGATCGAGGCATTCCTTCCTTGTCTACAAATAGGAACACTTTCGTTCTGGGGAATCTCCTTTGCTCTTTTCGATCTTTCTCTTTGATCTTTCTAACTCTTTTCTCTCCCAAGCACCTATGGCTCCCAAGAAGGTTGCTGCGTCGAAGGCTGCAAAGGGCAAGGCGGTCGCTTCTGCGGCGACTGTGGCGACGAACGTGGCCACTCCTCCGTCGGCCGCTGTTCACTCTGTTCATTCCGACGTTCATCCACTTATTGCGGGTAAGGGCGTTGCCTCAGAACCCTAACTGCCATGGCTCTGCTGCATAATTTATGCACAAGCCGCATGTACAAGGTTCGTCGATATGACCGCATAGGCACTTCGTCCAGGAGATCGCATGGGCTTGTCATACTCGATCTGAACCGCATATATATTTTCGGTTTGGATCGCATGAGCGTAGTTCACTTTTGAACCGCATAAGCTTATCTGCTTGTAGCCTCATGAGTCTGTCTATTCAGGGCCGCATGAGTCTGTGTATTCAGGGCCGCATGAGTCTGTGTAGACATTGAACCGCATAGTCTCACCTGAATCTGAGCCGCATCAAAGCCTGGGCTTGCACCGCATAGGCCCTTTCCCAAACCGCAGAAGCTTCATCCGCTCATCTGAACTTGATTTGTATGGACTCATCTGACTTAGAGCCGCATCAGGCTATGATGAACAGAACCGCATGGACTCATCTGGTTCTGAACCGCATAAGACTGTGACGACCCGAGCCGCATAGACTCAAATGTTCTTTCCATTGCTTCTTTGTTTGACTATATTCTAATCTTATTTCTTTCATCTCTTCTTCAGTGAATCTGCCAGTAAATCCTGCGGGGGAACTCCTAGTGGGCTCAAATCAACTTGCCTCGGATGTACGACGGGACGATTTAGTTCGTCAAATGTCAGAGCAGCTCCTTGCTAATGAGCCTTTGGAGCGACTGAATGTTATCATGGTTCAATCTTTCCAATTCCTTAGTGACATGATGAGCTCCGGGGAGCCAACTGGGAAGTATCTGAGGCCGGTCTTCCTCTTTGGGGATGCATTGACCATAAAAAACTTCCGAGTGCTGGATATCTCCGAGAGTTGGGATTTTAATCTGGACGGGATGCCGATTCATATCCCGATTATGAAGCATCATTTCTTTCTTGCGTGGTTCAACATGATCTTATTGGACAGACAGATGACAGAATCCCTCACTCCAACCAGACCGGGGATATTTGTGGGTAACATCCGTTACAATAAAACTACTGGGTCAGTACGCGTGATCAAAGATCCGGCCAGTCGATCTGTGACGGGGTTAGCTTCGGGTACCTTTATTAACACACCTGGTACAAACTTCTCATTTTCTCAGGCTGATACCTTCCTGAGCCAGCTTGCTCGCAAAGGGTCCTATTCTGTTGGCAGATTGGCACTGCCGAGCTGGTTACACCCCATTCCCCCGTGGGCTAACCTGACCTCGTGGATTCTGCGGAACTACGAGGCGTTTTTGCGAGAAGTTAATCTTTATGATGCTATCCGGGGTACCAGCCACGGATTGCCTATTAATAGGCCGTTGTTCATGGCCCTTCTGGAGATGTATAATCATCGGACAGGATCTTTCTTCACACCTGTTGGGGAGTTGGGGCTCGCTCTCCATGAGATGTATGCTGTCTCCAAGCTTTCCTGGGGAGACGAGCCCTTCGAAGCGTACACTCCAACGAACGAGGAGTTCTAGGATCTAGATCAACGATTCCCAGGCTTCGTTGCTGTGTACCAAGAGCTGTTATGTCACCATAGTACCTGTCACCAAACGACTATCAAGAAAAATGATAGCTCGGAAGGGGACACTCCCCATACCAACTCTTGGATCTCCCATCTTTTTAAATTCAGTGCTGCTGGCCGAGTTACTTCCCGAGGTCGTCAGACTCCTAGGGAAGTAGAAGGCTTGGTGTCGATTACTAGGAGGTCGAAGTCTAAGGGTGACAAGTTTAGGAGCCAGATTGACTCCTTCAGCTATTTTTATTGTGGCACTCGGTGACTGTCAGAGAAGGCACTCTTGGCAGGCTTTTTAATGGTGTGGCTGCACAATTGTGTGGTTTCGGGAGGGGCAGGTTCCATCGAGAGGATCGGCCGTCACTTTATTCTTTCCGCCGTGAAGTTGGCCTTTGGGATCAGGCTGGCTCTTCTTTCCGCTATGGTGTGCAGCATTTATCACGGTCTCCGTACCTTCTCGTCCAAGGTCATTGCTTGTGACGTGGTGACGGATTTTGAATGTATAGAGCTGCCTTATCATTACCTGCTGGGGTGGCTGTTGTTGCATTATCGGTCTTTGATGAGGCCTGGGACGGGAGACGGCGTTACGGACGACGACGCTTTTCTTTTCAGACATCGCTATCAGCCTTGGGAATATAGTACCATGCCGGCGTGTCGGAGGATGCTGGCGAAGGTGGACGGATATGATTTCTTCGTGTCCGTTCCCCGTTTTACCGACCAGGAAGTGAGGAGTGTCCATGTTGATGGCGTTGGATCTCCTCATTTCTTAACTGAGAAGATGCGTTTCTGGTTGCGTAACATTCGTCCGGCGCATTTAGTTTATCGCAACCGCAACATTGTGTTCCTGGAGCCCTACTTGCCCAGTAGGTTTGCCCGTCAATTTGGGTACAGTCAACTATTCCTTGGGCGTTCCAGTTCCAGCCTGGGATTTGAGGGTAGCATCCTTGATGGAATTAGGGCATGGAGCTACTATGACACTTGTCATACTCGAACTAGTTTCTCAGTTCCTGCAACAAACATGCTGGAGGAAATCTTACATATGGCGGCCTTATACCATGTTATGGTAAACCAACCTCCTGTTGATTTTGACCCGAGGACTAGCTTCATCGTGGGCACTCGTTTGGCGGAGAAGGCTACGGTGTCGAAGGCGAAGAAGAAAGGGGCGAATAGGGTTCCCGTGCCCGATTTCGAGTCCTTTGACACAGTTGAGGGAAGCAACGAACGGGACGACGAGGACTCTCTCTCCTCTGGTAGCGGAGCAGCGGCGGACCAACCGCCCATCATGGCAGATGAGATGATGACGGATCAACCGTCGGTCGTATTAGATGAGGTGGTAGATCAGTTGCCACCTGCATCAGAGGTGGTGAGGGTAGAACCACCGCCTGCCGTGCCTGGTCCCTCGCGTAAGCGAGGCATGCATGAGTCTACTGATGGAGGAGTAGCCTTTTCCGTAAAGAGAGCTGCGGTTAGACCCCATAGGCTACTTATTACGGAGAGGGGTGAGGATGCTGACGGTGCTCCGGAGGTAAGACTATGTTGGAGCTATCTCCTTGTTGTGGCTTTCTTTATTCTTGGAGATATGACCTAATTATTTTTCTTTGTAGGCGTCTGACGAACCAGGCTCTCCTGAACCGTCTGCTGCCCCTGGAGTTGATCCGGCCCTTGCTGCTTTGATTAGTGGCGTGTGTGCCGCGGTCCTTTCTGTGGGGGCTCTCTCAGCGGCGGCTGAGGACTCCCAAGTTGCTGAGGCCTCGGTCCGGGGTGACGAAGGTTTCCTCGGGCCGGTCTCCGAGATTGCTGAATTTCAGCAAGGCGACACCGATCTCGTCGCATCCCCTCCCGTGGGTGCCGGGGCGGAGGAGTCTATTATATTCGACTCGGAGGCCGCTGGTGAAGAGGATGTGGTGGCCGTAGGTGAACCTCAGCCTCCACACTCTTCTGCTGGTAAGATAAGCCAAATATTGACTAGTGAGGGGGCTTATTTGCTCTATCAACATATCCTCCAGGTCAAATCGATTCATGGTTATCTTGGCCCTACAGGTCCTGACCCTTTACTTCCCACAGCAGATGTTCTTGGGAAAGGATCGGCCTGCTGCGATCCGGGGGAAAGGAGCGTTTTCTCTCCTTCACCGACTCATGTCGAGGGGCCTCCCGCCAGCTTCGGGAAGATGAGAGTGGAGCTTGTTCTGGGAGCGATGGTCTCCGTCTCATCCTCTGTTGCTTATACGGCTTCAGAGACTGACTTCTCGGCCCTGCCGAGCATTCAAGTTCTGCGGGCTGCTGAAGAGGAGTTGGCCGCTGTTCAGGCGTTCTTCCGTACGGAGTTTGTTTCCCTCGTGGCAGGATCGGCAGATTCTGTCGCATCTTCTTCAGTGTTGCCAGCTACACTCCCGTTGACGCCGGCTTCTTCGGAGGCTCTGGACGAGGTGTCGCAGGATGTGGTCGACAGCTTCTATCGTCATTAAAAGAGGGGCGTAGATGCTGTCATAGAACGGGGGACCCCTTTTTCTCTGTCCCTGCGGTGCGCTCGGGGTCAGATTGAAACTTTGAAGACTCTTCCTGGCGGGGTGGGGTTGGCTGCGCTCCTGGAGCCCAAGTTGGCAGAGGCTGATCAGCTCGTGACCCGATTGCTGGTGTTACGGCAGACTGACTTGCCCGCTGCGATTGAACGAGAGCGGGGTTTCCTTATTGCCGCTCGGGATAGGATAAAGCTTGCTCGAGACACTGCCGGGCCAGTTGTGAAGGGGGACCTTGATAAGCTTTTCGCTTCGTATGACAGGCTGGGTCGTCGAAGTCAAGCTTGTAGGGCTCGGGAGGAGGCTGCTTCTCGTGGAATAGCTGACACTAAGTGTCACGCCCCAGAACCAGAATACTGGCAAGTAGGGACGGACCAGGCCAGCTACGTATACCAAAGTACTCCAGTACTCTGAAATAACGTATAAGCTGTATAGATGGGGGTTACTACTACAAGCCAACTGTCGATCCTAGGTCAAGAATCCTAGGTATCTCAATCACAGACAGTAAACAATGTAAAAGAAGTAAGATCAACTGGAATATAAAATAGTAAAGCGTCCCAAACTATCATATATCAATAATCATGAAGCTAGTAATACAGAGTGAAGACTAGCAAGAGTAATAGTCATACATGATAAGCTCTAGCTATAGTCTAGAATACGCAAATCATGTTCTGGCCCGTAGGCTAAATGTCAAGTCCAAAACACGAGCTAAACACGTGCTCGGAGGCTAAACGCCACAAAAGAATAATATACATAACTAGTGGGAGAATAAAATAGAAAACCTACTAAGGTACTCTAGTGCTCTGGGTAATCACCAACGAGTGGAAGGTACGGAAGATCCTCTGGGCTCCTCTATCAGATCTGGCCAAACAAAACCAGTGGGGTCAGACCCCCAATAGCAAGTACCACAAAGGAAGCCAAACTATGAACTAAAACCAGCATGCAAATCATAGCAATGGATAGAGAGAGAGACGAGTAAGTACTAATCGAGACTCGTGCACTACCAATGCACTTATCCCGAGAATAGAAGGACAATAAGTAAAGCAACATGTAGCATAAAGTAAAGAACACGTGACGTAATATAAACTGTGTACATGTAAGGAAAAGGAAACATGTGAACATGAAAGATAAACTAGACATGTGAGCATGTTAAGTAGACGGTGCATGTGAGCATGTTATGTAACTGGAGCATGTGAGCATGTTAAGTAACTGGAGCATGTGAGTATGTAGGGTAACTGAGACATATGAGCATGTTAAGATACTATATAGAACGACAAATGATAAGATGACTTAGGAACTATTCCGAGACCCAAGTTACAACCCGTAAACCAAACAAGGACCGGGGTTGTAACCCTTCTCCTGAACAGAACTTTAGTATCTAATCATTTACCGGAAATAGTAAAGCATAAACAAAGATGTACTGAAATAAACAAATCCGGACACTGCCTAGACAAACTTGACTAGACTGGACTCCATACAACAGTCACGGCCAAGCAATGAGTACGGCTTTATACATTAGCTAACTAGGGTTGTCACAATCCTAATTACTAACAAATGAAAGTCTGAGAATTCCAAGTCCAGCTCCTGCCTGCTACTACCTGAATGGTCCAAGCCAATGGTAATAGTGGATACATCGCCCATGAGACAAATGTATCCTATAGTAGTGGGTACATCGCCCAGGAGACAAATATACCCGGTGCAACACTCGACGGTGTGCTAGAAGTGTGCTCATCATGACAGATAGCTCCAAATCCCAATATGTATATATATATATATATATATATATATATATATATATATATATATATATATATATATATATATATATAATGCCAAGACCAAAGGGGCAACAGGTTACTGGAAAATTTTCAATGATCTAAGTAATCAAGCTAGTTGTTTAGTCCTTAACATTTTCTTGTTGGATTCCGGGTGTGGCATTCCGCAGAATCCATCCTAGACATGAGACATGCAAGACTGGACAAGACAAGTAAGATTGTGCACTACAACAAGCCACAACAAGACATAACAATATCAAGACAAGAGTGCGCTACGACGAGCCACTATCAAGGAGCAAGACATGTACTGGAATCAAGAGTACGCCATGACAGGCCACTATCATGTAGGCAAGAAGGCATGACAACAATTATCATAGCTTGTAAGAAAGAATCTATCAAAAGATATATCATGGCATGTGGAGAAGAATAATCAAGGCTAAGTACATTTCATAAAATGGTTGAACATGTGCTAGTATCAAGTCTATATAGGGTGTACAATCATTATCTAACTGAGCAAGATCATCTTATCATGTTAAGAAATCATTACAATCGAAGAAAATATCAAAAACAGACTAAAACAGCATAAAACGGATTATCCGGCGGATTACTGCGGATTTTCGGCGGATTTTCTGGAGTGTCACAGCAAGTTTTATGGTGCAAGTTCGGATTTTCCGACGGATTTTCGCGGATTTCCGACGGATTTTCCAAACCGTCACAGAAAGTTGATTTTTGAACTCAAAACTTGTTTCGGCCATAAAAACTTCGTTTTAAATTGAAATTCGGATTTTCAAAAGTCAAAATTGCATAGAATTGAATTCCCTACAACATGGAAGTATTAGTTTTCACAAATAAAAACATTTGATAGATCAATTCCTCAAAATACTCCCAAACAGAGGTTCTCGGGACATCGAAACGGGTTCCGATTGCCACCGAACTCAAAATCCATGATATACAAACTAGGTGAGGGCCTCATATATGTATATGTGACCAAGATACATGATGGTAACACTAGTATCACTCTTGATACCAAGTTTTCTACTAAGTCCATATTGGGTTTTAACAGAAAATCAAAACCTTGCTTAAACAAATTTTAGAAACATGCATATAGACGAGAATCATAAGGAAAACATATTTAACAAAATGAGTTTAAGGCAATTCTAAGCATTTAACACCAAGGAAAACAAAATGACAACAAAAAAACATTATGGTTCATGGATTTGGCAAGATATACTTGCCTAGGTTAAGCTCCAAGCCTAATCTTCTACTCCTCCTCCTAGGGGGGTTAGACACCACACCCAAGGCCTCAAGGCCAACCTCTTGGCAAGCTCCAAGGGGGAGAGAAGGGAAGAAGAAATGAAGAGAGAATGAAGAGAATGAAAAGAGGGAGGAGAGAGAAAGTGAAATGGTATATATAGAAGGGGGAATTAATCTTAGCCGTCGGATCGTGATCCATGTAAAAATCTAAGTCAATCCTAACCATCAAAACAAAACCAAATATCCAATGGGTAATAGGGTGCATCTATACTATTCACGAAAATATCTAAACACTATTCATCAAAATATCTAAAACACTATTTACGAAAATATCGAAAACACTATTCATGAAAATATCTGAAATCAAAAATATCAAAAATGTGGAAAATCTGTCTGGATGGTATGCCGTCGGTATATTCCGGTATGCTGGCGGTATGCCGGCCAAGAAGAAAATCTATAAGTTAGGAAAATTTTTAAAGCATTACAAAAATCAAGAAAATACGAAATACACTACAAAATACGTATCCGTATATAAATATCGATACTATGTGACGAGTCTCTCAACTCTCCACAACTTAAAAATTAAATTCCGTCCTCGGAATTTCCTAAATCTAGTCAAGCATGAAAACCAAGCCAAAGAGCTGAAAAATCATATCAATCAAAACAAAGCATGGCATGTTGGTAAGATAAATACAACAGTAATATAAGTAAATGCGTAAGCAGTAACACAACCACAATCAAGAAGGGATGGAGGCATATGAATAAATATGTCTCCTGAGTCAGTTGAGTAGGAGCAGGCCTACGCTGACTCCACAACTTAGATAAAAGTCAATTCTCAAAATAAGCCGGTACCAATGACTTAATCCAAGACATGACTCTACCCAGGA
This sequence comes from Iris pallida, assembly GCA_029216955.1. NCBI lineage: Eukaryota > Viridiplantae > Streptophyta > Magnoliopsida > Asparagales > Iridaceae > Iris > Iris pallida. The sequence goes on along the minus strand of JANAVB010016196.1, from coordinate 2,303,990 downwards.
CGTATCTTCGTAGTCGAGACATGTGATAGATATCACGTATCTCAAGATACGAAGACAGAAGAGTGAGACGAGAAACTCGCCAAATATGTGTAACCCAAGAGATAAATAAGAGTGGAAGCAGAACAGGACAATACCTACCACACGACCATCCTCGGCCAAAACCTGCTCTGACATACTAAACTCTGCCTGCCCATGCCTCGGAACTGCTGCTCTAATCGGCTTATGCTGAAATGGTACCTGAGCCATATACTGCTGGACTGCCGGGGTAGCCGGTGAAGCTGGACTCTGGCATGACTGACCTTGCTGGCTGATCAGGCTGAACTGACACCTCCATCCTCGGGTCATCTCTGAACTCTGCCCCTGAATGCTGAGACTGATCCTCCTTAATTGGCCTGACAGAAGATTGCTGAACTGCCATCGACAAAACCCAAACAAGATGATCAGAAGGATTAAGAACCGTGCCCTTGAAAGTTAAAAGACACAAGGATTAAATCGAGAGAACAGGAAAGATCAACGATCAATGCAGATATCAGGTCAAAGGATCAGAGATATAGAATAACACGAAGGATATCAATAAAGAAGAATTGTGACTGAGATATCTAAACATCAGTAACCACCACATATCTGATAAATCAGACCTGCGTGGGCCACCACTAAAACCTATGTCACGCCCCAGAACCAGAATACTGGCAAGTAGGGACGGACCAGGCCAGCTATGTATACCAAAGTACTCCAGTACTCCGAAATAACGTATAAGCTGTATAGATGGGGGTTACTACTACAAGCCAACAGTCGATCCTAGGTCAAGAATCCTAGGTATCTCAGTCACAGATAGTAAACAATGTAAAAGAAGTAAGATCAACTGGAATATAAAATAGTAAAGCGTCCCAAACTATCATATATCAATGATCATGAAGCTAGTAATACAGAGTGAAGACTAGCAAGAGTAATAGTCATACATGATAAGCTCTAGCTATAGTCTAGAATACGTAAATCATGTTCTGGCCCGTAGGCTAAATGTCAAGTCCAAAACACGAGCTAAACACGTGCTCGGAGGCTAAACGCCACAAAAGAATAGTATACATAACTAGTGGAAGAATAAAATAGAAAACCCACTAAGGTACTCTAGTGCTCTGGGTAATCACCAACGAGTGAAAGGTACGAAAGATCCTCTGGGCTCCTCTATCAGATCTGGCCAAACAAAACCAGTGGGGTCAGACCCCCAATAGCAAGTACCACAAAGGAAGCCAAACTATGAACTAAAACCAGCATGCAAATCATAGCAATGGATAGAGAGAGAGATGAGTAAGTACTAATCGAGACTCGTGCACTACCAATGCACTTATCCCGAGAATAGAAGGACAATAAGTAAAGCAACATGTAGCATAAAGTAAAGGACACGTGACGTAATGTAAACTGTGTACATGTAAGAAAAAGGAAGCATGTGAACATGAAAGATAAACTAGACATGTGAGCATGTTAAGTAGACGGTACATGTGAGCATGTTATGTAACTGGAGCATGTGAGCATATTAAGTAACTGGAGCATGTGAGCATGTAGGGTAACTGAGACATATGAGCATGTTAAGATACTATATAGAACGACAAATAATAAGATTACTTAGAAACTATTCCGAGACCCAAGTTACAACCCGTAAACCAAACAAGGACCGGGGTTGTAACCCTTCTCCTGAACAGAACTTTAGTATCTAATCATTTACCGGAAAAAGTAAAGCATAAACAAAGATGTACTGAAATAAACAAATCCGGACACTGCCTAGACAAACTTGACTAGACTGGACTCCATACAACAGTCACGGCCAAGCAATGAGTATGGCTTTATACATTAGCTAACTAGGGTTGTCACAATCCTAATTACTAACAAATGAAAGTCTGAGAATTCCAAGTCCAGCTCCTGCCTGCTACAACCTGAATGGTCCAAGCCAATGGTAATAGTGGATACATCGTCCATGAGACAAATGTATCCTATAGTGGTGGGTACATCGCCCAGGAGACAAATGTACCCGGTGCAACACTCGACGGTGCGCTGGAAGTGTGCTCATCATGACAGATAGCTCCAAATCCCATTGTATATATATATATATATATATATATATATATATATATATATATATATATATATATATATATATATATATATATATAATACCAAGACCAAAGGGGCAACATGTTACTGGAAAATTCTCAATGATCTAAGTAATCAAGCTAGTTGTTTAGTCCTTAACATTTTCTTATTGGATTCCGGGTGTGGCATTTCGCAGAATCCATCCTAGACATGAGACATGCAAGACTGGACAAGACAAGCAAGATTGTGCACTACAACAAGCTACAACAAGACATGACAATATCAAGATAAGAGTGCGCTACGACGAGCCACTATCAAGGAGCAAGACATGTACTGGAATTAAGAGTGCGCCATGACATGCCACTATCATGTAGGCAAGAAGGCATGACAACAATTATCATAGCTTGTAAGAAAGAATCTATCAAAATACATATCATGGCATGAGGAGAAGAATAATCAAGGCTAAGTATATTTCATAAAATGGTTGAACATGTGCTAGTATCAAGTCTATATACGGTGTACAATCATTATCTAACTGAGCAAGATTATCTTATCATGTTAAGAAATTATTACAATCGAAGAATATATCAAAAACGGACAAAAACGGGCAAAAACAGACTAAAACAGCATAAAACGGATTATCCGGCGGATTACTGCGGATTTTCGACAGATTTTCCGGAGTGTCACAGCAAGTTTTGTGGTGCAAGTTCGGATTTTCCGACGAATTTCCGTGGATTTTCGACGGATTTTCCGAACCGTCACAGAAAGTTGATTTTTGAACTCAAAACTTGTTTCGGCCATAAAAACTTCGTTTTAAATCGAAATTCAGATTTTTAAAAGTCAAAATTGCATAGAATTGAATTCCCTACAACATGGAAGTATTAGTTTTCATAAATCAAAACATTTGATAGATCAATACCTTAAAATACTCCCAAATAGAGGTTCTCGGGACATCGAAACGTGTTCCGATTGCCACCGAACTCAAAATCTATGATATAAAAACTAGGTGAGGGCCTCATATATGTATATGTGACCAAGATACATGATGGTAACACTAGTATCACTCTTGATACCAAGTTTTCTACTAAGTCCATATTGGGTTTTAACAGAAAATCAAAACCTTGCTTAAACAAATTTTAGAAACATGCATATAGACGAGAATCATAAGGAAAACATATTTAACAAAATGAGTTTAAGGCAATTCTAAGCATTTAACACCAAGAAGAACAAAATGACAACAAAAAAACATTATGGTTCATGGATTTGGCAAGATGTACTTGCCTAGGTTAAGCTCCAAGCCTAATCTTCTACTCCTCCTCCTAGGGGGATTAGACACCACACCCAAGGCCTCAAGGCCAACCTCTTGGCAAGCTCCAAGGGGGAGAGAAAGGAAGAAGAAATGAAGAAAGAGTGAAGAGAATGAAAAGAGGGAGGAGAGAGAAAGTGAAATGGTATATATAGAAGGGGGAATTAATCTTAGCCGTCGGATCGTGATCCATGTAAAAATCTAAGTCAATCCTAACCATCAAAACAAAACCAAATATCCAATGTGTAATAGGGTGCATCTACACTATTCACAAAAATATCTAAACACTATTCATCAAAATATCCAAAATACTATTCACGAAAATATTGAAAACACTATTCTTGAAAATATCTGAAATCAAAAATATCAAAAATGTGGAAAATCTGTCTGGATGGTATGCCGTCGGTATACTCCTGTATACTGGCGGTATGCCGGCCAAGAAGAAAATCTATAAGTTAGGAAAATTTTTAAAGCATTACAAAAATCAAGAAAATACGAAATACACTACAAAATACGTATCCGTATATAAATACCGATACTGTGAGACGAGTCTCACACTAAGGAGCAGATTCTCGCACTTCAGAGAGAATTGGCCTTCCTAGAGTCGGAGCTGAAGGCTGCTCATGCGAAACAGGAGTCAATCGTTCGGGAGGCCGAGAAGGTTTCCCGATCTTCTGTTAACCTAGAGCGGGCTTTCAAGAAATTTGAGGACAACTGGCAAGCTCACGCTCATCTGGAGGACGCGACGGCGCTGAACCAAGAGGCGGAGCGTCGAGCTAAACAGAGGTTTGAGCGGTCGGATGTCTTGCTGACGGACCGTCTCACGACACTAAGTGCCCCAAAGCTGTGATCGATTTTCTGTTTTCTTTTGCTCCTTTTTCCCTTATTTTTTTTCTTTTTGTTTTCATTTTGTAAGGGGTGTGATCCCAAATAATGTAGCACTCTGAATTTTGAATGAATGAGCATGTTTCAGCTCATCTTCTCTTTCTTGTACTCGTGGTGTTTGTGCAATTGAACCTGCTGGGGGATTACTTGTGGACCTGTTACCCTGGGCGTACCTTGGTTTTAGGTACGAGTAAAATTTTTTGGAGAGGAATACCTAGAACAACTTCGCGATGAGACAACTATAGAAGTTTTTGGTATTCGAGAGAATGCCAGGGAGCAACTGGGCTACCAGGCATGATAGGGAAGGGATGTGCGTGTATTGGAGACCCAGTACAGCATCTGTGGTCGACTGAGGACACTTGTGGTCATCAGAGGGCATTTGTGGTCAACAGAGGACATTTGTGGTCAACAGAGGACATTTGTGGTCAACAAAGGACATTTGTGGTCAACAGAGGACCTTTGTGGACCTATTATCCTTGTCGTACTCCGATTATGGGTACAGATAATAGGTTGAAAGGGAACCGACATACTTACTCAGAGGTAATGAGGACATGGCAAGTATGGAGGTTTCTTCTACGGAGCCTTCCCACGCAGAGGTAATGAGGACATGGCAGTAGTGGGCTCAATGAAGGGGGGGTACATAAAATGACTCAGAGGTAATGAGGACATGGAAGTTTTATGTAGGGGGTGATTTGTTTTTGGCGGAAGTGAAACGACTCAGAGGTAGCATCGACATGGTCGTTTTAGAAGTTTATGGACCCGTTACCCTTTTTGTGTACTGGGAGTGCGGGTAGTGGATCATGAGGGAGGATCTCTTATAGGAAGAAAGTTCAGAGGTATGATCATACATGACTTACCATCTGAAAGAGTGACCGGGATGTGAGTTCAGAGGCACCAGCGGGTACATAACTCGATATTGGAAAATGTGGGAATGAGTTCCGAGGTACCAGCGGGTACATGACTCTATGCATGGAACCAGAATGTAAGTTCAGTAGTACGGAGAGGTACATAACTCGACACCCTGAGATGTCTCGAGGATTTTGTTTCAGACATAATATTTCTTCAGAAACTTGCCGTTGATGGGCAACATGAGCAAGTCTCTATTTTATTTTGCGAGGCGGTAGACGCCGTTAGAGAATACAGCTTCGATGATGAACGGGCCTTCCCATTTTGGTTGGAATTTACCGACGGTTTTATGCGTATAACCATCGGCCTTCGAACCGCCAGAACGAGATCGCCTACTTGGAATGTTCTGACCTTGACCTTCTTGTTGAAAGCTCCAGAGATTCGGGCTTGATACAGCTCAATTCGTTGCCGAGCTAATAGGCGCTTCTCGTCTAGGGCCTCCAATTCTTGTAGTCGGCGATGGTGGTTTTCATCTGTCGTCAACTGATGTGTAAGGCTGACGCGGAGTGAAGGGATCTGAGTCTCTAATGGGAGGACTGCCTCACTCCCGTACACCAGAGAAAATGGTGTATTCCCGACGGCTGTTCGAACCGTGGTATGATACGCCCATAAGCATTCGCCGAGCTTCTCGTTCCAGTCGTGCTTGTTAGAGGACACAAATTTCTTGAGTAGCTTGATTATGGCTTTGTTGAATGCTTCTTCTAACCCGTTGGCTGCTGGGTTGTAGGGTGTCGAAGCAATATTCTGAATTCGGTGCTTGTCGCAGAACTGATAAAATGCATGGCTTGCGAACTGTGGCCCATTGTCGTGAATGATCCTTCCGTTACCTCTGCCAATGGGATGGCTTCCGCCCATTTGGAGAAGTAATCGGTGATTGCGAGTATGAATCGGTGTCCTCTGGATGAATGCGGGGTAATTGGGCCGAGGATGTCTATACCCCATGCTTCGAATGGCCAGGAGGCCACCGTCGGGTGTAGGAATTCGGATGGCTGGTGGATAAAGTCAGCGTGGATTTGGCAGTCTTTGCACTTTCGCGCATAATCTATTGTGTCTGCTACCATCGTGGGCCAGTAATAGCCCATTCGACGAAGGCGGTCTTGCAGTTTCAGGCCAGGTTGGTGGGCTCCACAGACACCATCATGGGCCTCGCGTACGGCTTCCTTGGCTTCTGTATTTGATAGACACTGAAGCAGCAACCCATCATAGGATCGACGATACAGCATTTTCGTCTCCGTATCATAGAAAAATCTGAGAGAACGTCTTCTGATAGAAGTAGCTTCCTTCGGATTCTCTGGCAGGATGTCGTATACTACGAAGTTGATGAACGGCTATCTCCAGTCTGGTGCTTCGTCGACTGAAAGAGCGGAGTAGCTTTCAATGCATCGAATGTTATCCTTAGGACAGACCAGTTCACGACCTATTATGTCGACCTGATGATGAGCAGAATTTGGCACAGCTAGGGAAGCGGCCAAACCAGCTAGTGCATCAGCCTCAATGTTCTGGAGTCTGGGAACATGTTCTATGAAGAATCCTCCTAGAGACAAGATGATGTCGATTGCTATTCGATGATATAGGATCATGTCTTCGTGGCGGACCTCGTATGACCCTCGAATCTGATTGACGATTAACTGTGAGTCGCCGTATGCTTCAAGATACTCTACCCCCAGCTCCTTTGCGAGTCAGAGGCCGATGTCCAAGGTATTGTACTCGACCACATTATTTGAGTAGGGCTCTGTAAGTGAGTAGGCCCGATTGATCACCAAGGCAGAGGGAGAAATTAGCACCACTCCAACTCCAGCGATGATGTTGCCTTTGGGTCCAGTTCTCGAAGCACCGTCGAAGAACATTCGCCAAATGGCATCATGGGAGACTGTATTTGAACTGGTGACCTCGTCCGGTAGCTCTTCATATACCCTGGTCGTCTCAGAGCCTGGATGGGCTGCTAGGAAGTCTGCCAGAGCCATGCCATTAATAGCCTTTTGCGGGACGAAGATCATATGATATGGTAATAGTAATATCGTCCATGTAGCAAGACGAGAGCAGAGTGCCCCAGGTTTGGTCATGAGGACCCTGAGGGGGTTGATCAGCGATATCACATGGATGGTTTGTCCCGTGACGTAGTGTCGCATCTTCTGGATTGCGAACACGAGAGCAAGGCATTCCTTCTCTACGGCCGTGTATCGGTATTCTGGCCCAATCATCTTCCGACTGAGGTAGTATATAGCTTGTTCGTGGCCCGTATCATTGTTTTGTGCCAACAGAGCACCAAGAGAATGTTCCATCGCTTGCACATAGAGCAGGAATAGCTTCCCGGCAACAAGAGCCACCAGGACTGGAGGATTCGACAAATATTCTTTGATGCTATCGAAAGCGCACTGGCATTCCTCATCCCATTCGAAAAAGACTCCCTTCTTCATGAGATGGGTGAATGGTTGGCATCGTCCGGAGAGATTAGAGATGAATCTCCTGATGTAAGCTAGTCTGCCTTGGAGGCCTCGGAGTTCACGAAGATTTCTCGGGGGACCAATCTCCATGATTGCCTTTGTTTTCTCGGGGTCGATGTGAATGCCCTGAGAAGTGATGACGAAACCCAGGAATTTCTCGCTTGAGACACCCAAGAATAATTTCGTGGGGTTCATCTTTAAGTTGCGTGCTCGCATTAGGTCGAACACTGTCCTGAGATCTTGCAGATGATCTTCCTTTGAATGACTTTTGACGGCGATGTCATCGACGTAGCATTCCACTGTCTTGGGTAAGTGGTCTCTAAAGATGACGCTCATAGCTCTCTGGTAAGTAGCGCCAGCATTCCTTAAACCGAAAGGCATAACGGTGTAGCAATATGTACAAATCGGTGTTCGGAATAATGTGGGCTTCTCGTCGTCAGGGAACATCTTGATCTGGTTGTATTCCGAGAAGCCATCCATGAAGGACATACGTTCGAAGCCGCAGGTGTTGTCGATCATAATATCTGTGATAGGGAGAGGAAATTCATCTTTAGGGCATGCCTCATTCAGATTCCGGAAGTCAATGCATATTCGGATCTTCCCGTTCTTCTTGAGAACTGGTACGATGTTGGCTACCCAGTCTGGATGCTGCTCTTCGCGAATGAAGCCGCTGGCTATCAGTTTGTTGACCTCGGCTTCGATAGCATTCATGACATCGGGACGAAACCGTCTTTGCTGTTGCTTGACAGGTTTTGCATCCGGACGAATATTGAGTTTGTGGAGTGCGATCTCGGGGTCCAATCCTGGCATATCTTCATAGCTCCAGGCGAACACATCGATATACTTTTTGACGAGTTGGAGCAGCGACTCTCGCTCTTCATCTGTCAGACTCTGGCTGATAAAGATCAGTTTCGGGGAGGCTTCATCACCAAGATTAACTTGTATGACCTCATCCTCAGTGGGAGGTTCTCTTTGCTCGAAGCGCTTTTCCCATTGTTCATCTAGATGTTGGGCCCACGGTTCTAGCTCGAGAATTTCCAGAATGTCTTCATCTTTTTTATAAGCGTCGACGAATGCCATGTTGACTGACATGACTTGTCTGAATATGTCCCCGATGCTGGTATCCGAGTCAGAAGTTGGTGACCCGGTCGAATGTGAATGCCAGTCGCATTCTTCATCTGAACTTTCAGGGGTCGTCGTGGGTGTCACATACCCTAATCCACATCGAGTCTTGCTATAGTAGTCCCGTAGTTTGCCAGCCGGGACCGGGGGCTTCAAAGGTAATCGTCGTCCCGTACCGTAGTTCAAACCCGGTGTCGTTTCCAGATCGTACCCCTGCTTCTGCATGAGATATTTAGATTGGGGGCTATAAAGATACAGAGGTAGTCTCCCGGCATCCGATCCAAGGTCGACTTCTTCTATGGTGAAGGGTTGTGGGTCGTCCTTCCGGCCGAAGATGATTGGATAGTCCCCTCCCTCGATTATTCGGTAAGCGTCTTCCGCTGGAGTAAGCTAGATTGTGGTGTAGACATTTGTCACCTGTGTGTGTAGGTGAGTGCCTATACCGTGTTCCATAGCATACATTGTACAAAGCTTATTAAGCTCGAGGTAGTTCAAAGATAGCCCTTTATTGATGAAGTAAGGTATCTTTTCTAGGGGAATTATATCATCTGCGGAGGAAACATCAGTGTGGGCAGCCACATACTTGGCTAACTCCGGTTCCTCTTCGGCTACCCCCTGTGTGAATGAAGACTGAGAGGACGACCTGGGGAGCTTGATCGTCAGCGGTTCAGTTGTTGGAGTTGAGCGTGGAGTTGTTGGCAGACTAGCGACCCCCAGTTTGGTACTTGATGTGGGGCGAGGAGTGGCTGGTTCGCTAGAAGTGTGAGACCTTGTATCGGGGTGACGACCCTTCTTGGGAAGGCGTATCGTCAGTGGTTTGTCGGAGGGATTGAGCTTCTCCGTTTGGGGCTGGCTGACTCTCGGCAGTCTGATTGTTAGTGGCCTCGTTGTGGATCTTGGCACTTGGCCAGACCTTGGCAGCCGGATTATCATCTTCTCTTCTTGTGCCGAGAGGCTAATTGCATCCTTACGCAGAGTGGCGGTAAGGGGTGCAGACCTGCCCGGTTTGTGAGCTTGGAGGTGGATCGTCAGAGGCTCTTCAATCCTGTGGCTGTCTCGGTACTAGCTTGTACATCTCCTTCACCAAGATGCTTCTTCGAGTTTTCGTACAGGCAGGAGTCTGAGTAGTAAGATTCGACCCCTTTGAAGGGATCGATATCAGCGAATTCCGTCCTCACGAAGCCGTATTTGCCGACATATTTGAAGCACTGGTGCAGCGTGGAAGGCACAATCATATAATCGTGTATCCATGGGCGCCCCAAGAGGATGTTGTAAGAAGTGTCCGCATCGATGACGTAGCAGGTGACTTCGGATTGGAGGTCGCCAATTTGACACTTCAGGCGAATCTTTCCAATAGGGTAGCTCCTGCCCGAATTGAAACCGCTGATGGCGGTGCTTGTAGGCGTCAGACGATGCATTGGGATACGGAGATGATGTAGCAGGCCCTTCGGGATAATGCTTATGGAAGAGCCAGGATCAATGTGCATCCGAACCACCTTTACGTCGCCGATGTATCAAGTGTAGTATAGTGGGCGATCGTGTAGATTAGTTTTGATGAGCATGTCCTGCGGAGTGAAGACGATGTTGGGCATTGCTCCCGTACAGGCGCTGTCTTAGAGATCTGCAGGCGGGTCCTTCCCCGTGAGGTTACTTGAGCCAGGTATGCATCGGCGTCTTGGAGGGCATCGCTCAAAGCCGCACGAACATCCTTGGAGAGTCTCAGGAGCTCGTATAATGACAACTTGGCCGGTGTGTTGGCTAATTGTGCCAAGATGTCGAAGTTGTAGGGCCTCTCCAGCCCTTGGGCTACCTCTTTTCGGAGGGATTTGTCGAAGCGAGTCTCCCTCGGCCTAGGCTTGTCGGTCGTCGAAGGCTGAGCCGGTCCCGGAGCATCAGTTATAGTGGGTTGATGATCTTCAGCTGGATTGTCAACCATAGGTTGGGATTGCACCCCAGACCGCGTGACGACGGCTGTAGCTTCTTCGATGTATGTCGAGATTGTGTGGCAGGATCTGATTTTTCCATTCTTTTTCTTCCGGATAGAAGACAACATGGGCCGAGTCACTTCCGATACCAAGTCTGGATGGATCCACATGACCACCCCTCGTGATGTGGTGAGGGGCACCAAACCAGCAGCCTGATCTCGGGAAGGTGGAAGATTAATAATCTCCATAGTCGCCAGAGGGATGGGGACCACCCCGTCTTGAGTTTCCGTCGGAGGGAAGCTGCCGAATTGTACTGACACCATATTGGCTGCGACCGTTACCTCTTCGAAATCGATGGCCAAAGCGTTCGAATCGATGAGGTTTTGGATGTACCGTTTCAGCTGGTAGCAGTCGTGTGTAGCATGATGGACGTAGCGGTGATAATGGCAGTACTTTGGGTTCTCCATCTCTGCCGGCCGCGGTTCCCGTCTTGGTGGAGGAAGCTGAATTCTGTCCCCTTGTATGAGCATGTCCAAGATGGGCTTGACGTGATCATCTTCGAAGGAGTAAGTGATTTGCGGCCATTGTTTGTCTACCGGCTTTGGTTCAGGTTTCTCTGCCGTGTCGGTCACCATAGCCTGCTTTCCCCTACTGTCCCGATTGTTGGAAGGGCTACCCCCATTATCGTTGTTGGAACGCTTGCCCTTGTTCTCTCCGTCCGAGATGTGCAATCCCAGTTGGCGAGCTTTCTTCAATCGTTCTTCGGCGCTTGTGGCGCTGATGATGAACGTCTTCCAGTCCTTGAATTGACTTTCGCCCATCCAGAGACTGATTGTTGGGAGGAGTCTCTTTTGGCAAATTTCAATCAAGGAGGAATCTAGATTTCCAGAGGGCAACTTCATGGCGGTTTGGCGGAACCGCTCGATGTAGTTTCTCGTCAGCTCTTTCTCCCCTTGGACGACGTCCATGAGGGTGGACATGGTGATGTCCTGCCCTACTTCGTAGAACCTCTCCAAGAACATGCGCTTGAAGCCGGCGAAGGAGTGGATGCAGTTGTCCGGCAGGTTGCGATACCAGTCGAAGGCGACTCCCTCCAATGCCCCGATGAATAATCGTGTGAGAATGGCATCGTCATGGGGCAGATGGTCGGTGGTGACCTCGAAGTAAGTGATGTACCGACTTGCCGAGGTCTTGCCATCATAAGGGTTGATATTGAACGGCTTATATCTTGGTGGGAATTGTCACGCCCCAGAACCAGAATACTGGAGAACGGGGGCAGACATAGCCAGCTACGTATATGAATTGGAATCTATCTCGCTATACGGTCACGGCTGTCTAGATACATGAGGGTTTAACTACAAGCCAACAGTCTCTTAAGGTCGTGAACAAGCCTAGTGTCTCAATCACAAGCAAGTAAGTAAAAGGTTACAAGAAGTATGATCATTAAATATACAATAGTAAGGCGTCCTAAACATTACATATTCAGCTGATCATGAAGCTAGTCGTTACAAAATTTTAGGACTAGCAAGAGTTTAGTCATACATGATCAACCCTAGGATCTGTCAATCATGTTACAGCCCGTAGGCAGACAGTAAGTAAGTGCAATCGAGCTAAACAGGTGCTCGTCGGCTAAACGCCTTCAAAGAATATTTTTACAATAGAGTGGGAGAGCCAAAAATAACCCACTCGTTGCTAGGGTTCCGTCTAGTGGCCACCATCTGGCTGGAAAGTCGGTAGATCCTCTGGAGCTGCTCCGAAATCTGGCCATACAAAACCAGCTGGGTCAGATCCCAGAAAGAGCAAGTGCCACAAAGGAAGCTTCACTTAGGAACTAAAACCAGCAATCAGCACAAGAGTATAAATAAAGTAAGAACTGGAAATAAAGAAAATATATCAGGATGATATACGACGAGATAACCATGGAACTATTCAGATAACCAGGTTACAACCCGTAAACCAAACAAGGACCGGGGTTGTAACCCTTCGTCTGAACAGAACTTGGAATTCTCACCATTTATCGGTAAAATGAATACAAGCATTCTGGTCATGCAGTAATCTAGAATAGGATCAGGGCAAGACTAGACAGGTTAGACTCCATCCAATCACTTCACGGCCAAGCAAGAATTACGGCTTGATACTTTAACTAACTATGGTTATCACAGGCCTAGTTACTAGCAAGATGCAGTGAGAATCTTCCACAGCCACAAGTCCTGCAGTCCATCCAGGTTACCCGGGTTAAAAGATTTAGAGTTGAATTCAGGTGGGTACATCGTCCAGAAAACGAATGTACCCTTAGGTAGCTTGAAGGGTGCAACACATGACAGTGTGCTGGAAATGTGCCCTACTCGATGGCAGGCTACAGATCCCAAGGCGTGCCCAGGTAACGGGATTGCCTGTAGCTGGGAAATCTCGTCATGACTAATGTATTAATCTAGTTATTAGCCTTAGTCCATTTTAGTAGGTACTCCTGACCGTGGTACTCAGGAGTCCCTTCCTAGACATGATGCAAGACAGGACTGGATTATTTGTACAAGCACAATCGCCCACGGTGTCCAGGTTATTTATACAGGTCATGTCATGTCAGGTAGCCATCGCAACAGCTATTCGAGATAATCATGTCAGGTTTATCATATCAAGTGTACTAGTCAGGAATGCGCCACGACGGGCCACTATCAGGTCATGTCCGGTTATTATGTCAGGAGTGCACCACTACGGGTCACTATCACGTCATGCTCAATTATCAATTCCAAATATATCAAATGAATTCATGATTTTCAAGTTTAGGACAAAAGGCGTAAGGATATAAAATGGACGTTAAATATCTAATAAAATATCAATATACAAGGCTATAGAAGAGCAATGCGGCTAAGGCACATGCGGCCATGATGGATCTCATGCGGCTGGGAAAGGAGTCGGGTTCATGCGACTGGGAAGAGATTCATGCGGGTTGGGGGAACTAAGGACCCATGCGGCTCGCAGGAGAGGGATTCTCATGCGGCTGGAATAAATCGAACTCATGCGGCCGAGAGAAGGGCAATACACATGCGGCCAGAAGGGCAAGGGTACTCCTACGGCTGGCAGAAATGAGTCCATGCGGCTCAACCAAGTCGAGCCCCATGCGGCTGGGTCAAGGTGATTGCTTATGCGGCTGACGGGGAAATGGATCCTATGCGGCTCGCAGGAGACACAAGTCCATGCTGCTCAGAAGAAAGGACACATGCGGCTGAAAAGGAGTAGGGGGGTTATGCGGCTCAATTCAGTTAGGAGAGAAGTCCATGCGGCTAGATCTGGGTTCCCATGCGGCTCGAGGATCAGGGCCTATACGGCCGCAAGTGCTAGGGTTTATGCGGCTCAAGGAGATGGGCGCACATACGGCCGATGGGAAATGAGCCCATGCAGCTCAGGAAGTGAGATCCAGCCTATGCGGCTGAGAGTCTCATGCGGCCGAATCACTTGCCGCATGAATTGTCATACGGTCAAGTCAAGTCTAAGCACAGTTCACCTTCTCCAAATTTCTGAGAAGAAGAACACCATGAGAGCCAAGTTCTCAAGCTCCACAACTCCATCATCCGGAGCCCAAATCCGAACTTCCATAGGTCAAAATGGGGTAGAACGAAATTCTCTATAACATAGAACCCTCAAAACTCAAAAATAACAGGATTAAGTAGATCAAAATCCAAGAAATCCGAAAATAAAGTAAACTTAGATCTAGAAGAATCTAGCCATGGAAAGTGAAAATGCCAAGTTCTAAAGTAAGTTAAAATGCTGTAAGGAAGAGAATAAAGTAATAAAATTTGAGTTCCTCCATGAAGCAAGTTGCACTTGCCTAGACCCCTCTCTCCTCTCTCTGGTAGGTAAAGAAGTAATGGTGGAGAAGATGATAAATAAAGAGAGAGAAAGGAGAAGGGTTAATAAATGGTAGTGGTGGTAGGTAGGTAGGGGGTTCACCCCTTGGTTCATGATGAACCAAGAGCAATCCCAAACCGAACCAAGCCAACCCAAACCAAGAATAAACCAAGCCCAGGGAGGAAATTAAACAAGGAAATCATGCAATACAAGAATAAATACGTACACGTATTCCAGAAATACGTAATACGAACCACAGACATTACAACTCTACCCACCTTAAAAGAATTCCGTCCTCGGAATTTAATCAAGAGGCTAGAGGAGCAATGACAAGCAACATTAATCACATGCAAGTTATAACTAGGCAGACAATCACTCATTCAAGCAAGGAATCGAAGACATGAGGCATAAGAAAGACATTATACCTCACGAGTCAAACAAGTCGGGATATCGCGATCGGATATCATCCTCACGCTCCCACGTTGACTCCCCCAAAGAGTGATGACCCCAAGCAACTCGGACTAACTTGATAGTCTTGTTCTTGAGGATCTTCTCTCTTCGGTCCAATATAGACACGGGCCTCTCCTCATACGAAAGGTTGGTACCAACAACCAATTCCGAATGATCCAGGATGTGGCTCAGGTCTGGGATATACCGTCGTAATTGGGATACATGAAACACGTCATGCACCTCGCTTAGCGACGGCGGAAGAGCGAGACGATAGGATACATCTCCTACTCGCTCCAGAATGTCAAACGGTCCTATATACCTAGGACTAAGCTTGCCCCGTACGCCGAAACGAATGACGCCACGGTTAGGCGAAATCCTCAGGAATACATGATCGTCGACCGAAAACTCGAGAGGACGCCGATGGGAATCGGCCCAATGGCGCTGGCGATCTTGGGCAACTCGAAGATGATCCCTGACTCGCCTGACCACTTCAACTGTCTGGGCAATCATTTCTGGACCGAGCATCTGTCTTTCTCCAGTATCATCCCAGGCTAGCGGGGATCTGTACTTCCTACCATACAGTGTCTCGAACGGTGCCATCTAGATACTGGCCTGGAAACTGTTGTTGTACGAGAATTCCACCAGGTGCAAGTGACCACCGAAGTCAAGTGTTCAAGACCGCAACATGTCTTCAAGAGTCTGGATCGTGCGCTCCGACTGGCCATCTGTCTGCGGATGATAGGCTGAACTAAACTGGAGACGAGTCCCCAAACTCTCTTGTAAGCTACGCCAAAAGTGCGACATAAATCTTGAATCTCGGTCCGAGGTGATACTGACTGGCACACCGTACAATCTGACAATCTGTCTGAGGTACATCTCTGCTAGCTGGGCCGTTGTCTGACCAACTATGAATGGAAGAAAGTGAGCCACCTTCGTGAGCCGATCAACTATAACCCAGATAGCATCTCTACCAGCTGGGGATCTAGGTAGTCCAGTCATAAAATCCATGGTCACATGCTCCCACTTCCATTCTTGAATCGGTAAGGGCTGAAGAAGTCCAGCCGGTCTCTGATGTTCAGCCTTAACTTGTTGGCAAACCAAACACCGAGAGACAAACTGGGCTATCTCCCGCTTTATGCCATTCCACCAGAAGTGCTGACGGATATCACGGTACATCTTCGTACTGCCAGGATGGATGGAATACTCAGAACTGTGCGCCTCTGACATGATCTCCTGTCTGATATCTCCACTGGGTACATAAAGACGCTTACCATGTCGAAGGGTACCATCATCATGAATGCATAATTCTGGTCTACGTTCCGCCTCACACTCTGTTCTGAGTCGCTGAAGCTTGAAATCTGCTGACTGCGCCATCCGGATCCTCTCGACTATAGTGGACTGAACTTGCATACTGGCCATCAATGTCACACTGGAAGGGAGAACAACTTCTATACCTATCTTCTGAAGATCTGCTAACAGCTCTGGTTGCGCTGTTAGAAAATAAACTCTGGCTCTCCTGCTCAATGCATCTGCAACGACGTTGGCCTTCCCAGGATGATACTGCAAGTTGACGTCATAATCCACAAGAAGCTCTAGCCATCTCCTCTGACGCATGTTAAGATCCTTCTGGGTGAAAACATACTTCAGGCTCTTGTGGTCGGTGAAAATCTCTACCTTATCTCCATACAAGTAGTGCCTCCACAACTTAAGTGCAAACACCACTACTGCCAGCTCCAAGTCACGGGTTGGGTAATTCCTCTCATGATCACGAAGTTGTCGTGACGCATAAGCTATTACCTTCCCATGCTGCATCAGAACACATCCTAAACCTCTGCCTGAAGTATCACAATACACTAAGAATCCTCCAGTTCCATCTGGAAGTGCGAGAATGGGAGCCGTCATCAAGCTTCGCTTCAACTTCTCAAAAGAATCCTGGCACTCTGCTGTCCAAGCAAACTGCACCTCCTTGCGGGTCAACTGCGTCAATGGCGCTAAAATTCGAGCAAAATCTGAAACAAACTGCCGGTAGTAGCCGGCCAATCCAAAAAAACTACGAACCTCTGCAACTGTGCTGGGCACTGGCCATGACTCAATAGCCACAATCTTCTGGGGATCCACTTCTACTCCTCCTCGAGTGATGATATAACCCAAGTACGAAATACGATCGAGCCAGAACTCGCATTTACTAAACTTGGCATATAACTGGTGCTCTCTGAGGATCTGAAGAACTATACGGAGATGCTGCTCATACTCTGCCTCACTCTTGCTGTAGACCAGGATGTCATCCAAGAACACAATCATAAACTGATACAAGTAGGGCATGAAGATGCGATTCATGAGATCCATGAATACTGCCGGCGTATTGGTTGCTCCAAAAGGCATAACAAGGAACTCCCAATGCCCATATCTCGATCTAAAAGCTGTCTTCGGGATGTCCTGCTCTCTGACTCTGATCTGATGATAACCTGAGCGTAAATCAATCTTCGAGAATACTGAAGCCCCCTTGAGTTGATCAAACAAGTCATCTATCCTCGGAAGAGGGTATCTGTTCTTGATTGTCACTGAGTTCAAGGTATGATAATCAACACATAACCTGGACGTACCATCCTTCTTTTTCACAAGAAGCATCGGGGCTCCCCAAGGCGATCCACTAGCATGAATGAATCCCTTGGTTCTGAGTTCTTCAATCATCTTGTACAATATCTCCAACTTTGACGGCACCATCCTGTAGACTCTCTTTGACACTGGGGCTGTCCCGGGAATCAAGTCTATAGTGAACTCGATCTCCCGCTCCAGAGGCATACCTGAAAGCTCTTCTGGAAAAACATCTGGGAACTCATCCACTAGCCTGGGCAACTGAACTGCCGCTACTGCCATCCACAATATCGGAGGAGAAGGCTCAACTGCGCCTCGGGAAAAGGAAAACTCTGGCTCGCCTGGAATGCTAAAAACAATCCTGCCAATGTGGCAGTCTATCCTAGCATACTGGTTCCTCAACCAATCCATCACTAGGACCACATCATAATCGACCATCAGGAATTCTATCAATCTAGCAGAAAATTCTCTACCGCTAACTACGATCCGATACGAGGAAAACACTCTATCTACTCCCACAAGTCCGTTACCAGTAAGTATATTAAGCCTTAATGATAATGACTCGGGCTCCAATCCTATTCGTGTCGCGAATCGTGCAGACATAAAAGAATACGATGCACCAGAATCAAATAAAGCTGAAGCTGGAAATGAGTTGACGAGAATAGTACCTGCCACTACCTCTCCTGGTGTTAATCCTTCCTCTGTGGTCATCACCATAGCCTGACCATGCCCTCGGGGTGCTGGTCCCCTCTGCTGAAATCCTCGCTGCCTATTCTGACTCTGGGCCTGGGCTTGAACATGCTGCTGGGGGTTCTGCTGCTGGAACATCTGGGACTGAGGCGGCAAGGGCCTCGGCAATGGATACTGCTGCTGCTGGACCGGAGCTGGTCCTCTCACCGAAGAGCTAGAAAGGTTGGACGATGATGAACCACCCCTATTCGGGCAGGATCCAACCCTATGGTCTGGTGCTCCACAAGCCAGACACAATCCCTGTGCCCTGCGACATTCTGCCACTACATGGCCTGGCTTTCCACAATGAGAACAACCCACTGCAGAAGATTGCTTCTGCTTCTGCTGCTGAGGGTGCTCAGAGTGGAATGCTGAACCGACGTCACTGAGGTCGCCCGCCTCGAAGCTCCAATAGTCAAGGCCTGGCTGCCGGGGCTGGTACTGAAGACTGATTTATCTGGCTGTGGGATCTCTTCCGACCTCCGGCCCTATCCACAATCCTCTGGGAGGTATACTCATGCCTCCGGGCTGCTCTCAAGACTGCATCAAAAGTCTGATGCTCAAACTGCTCAACTGTTAATAGAATCTCCAAGTGAAGCCCCTGCTGGAATTGTAGGGCTCTATCATACTCGGTTGCCACCAAAGTGGGAGCAAACCGACTGAGTCTGGAAAACTCGGCCGCATATCCGTCGACCGTCCTGTCTCCTTGCTTCAGATTAGTAAATCTCGTCTGCAGATCATACCGAGCTACAGCATCAAAATACTTGGTCTGGAATCTCTCCCTGAATACTGCCCAAGCAATAGGTGCCACTAATCCAACAGCCTGCGCTGCCCACCAGCTGCGGGCAAGATATAGCAACTGCAGGCGCACCACGGCTACCTTCTCGTTCTCTGGGGTCCTGGCTGCTTCTAGAATCACTTCTGTGTCCTGAAGCCATGTATCTGCTGCGATAGCATCTTCACTACCGTCAAAGAATGGAGGGTTCAAGCGCTTGAAGCTGTTGGCCGCATTGTTACCCTGATGACCACCTCGGGTCAAAGCATCCGTCACTGCTTGGTGCAAGGCATCTCCTCGACGATCTTGAGAAGCTATCAAGGTCCTGACGAGACCTACCAAAGTGCTATCATCAGGCTCGGTAGGCTGAACTGGCTGGACTGGTGGCTCTTCTCCAATAGGCTCGACTCTAGAGGCTACTCCGGAATGCTGGGCTTGATCTCCAGGTTGCTGCTGGTCTGCGGGAGGTACTCCGCCTTGCTGGTCGGTAGGACCACGAACAATGCCGCTGAAGAAGACGACATAGGGAAAAATAAAGAAGGACCAGGACAGATCAACGATACGAGCATATGATTAGGACAAGAATCCAGGGATTCAGAAGATATGAACAAAAATCATGGACGAATACTGATTGAGACATCTATTCGGTAAACCCTCACATATCTTGATTCACAAGACCTGCATGGGCCACCACTTAAACCATGTCACGCCCCAGAACCAGAATACTGGAGAGCGGGGGCAGACATAGCCAGCTACGTATATGAAATAGAATCCATCTCGCTAAGTGGAGCTT
Source organism: Iris pallida (assembly GCA_029216955.1). Lineage (NCBI taxonomy): Eukaryota > Viridiplantae > Streptophyta > Magnoliopsida > Asparagales > Iridaceae > Iris > Iris pallida. The sequence continues at coordinate 2,284,129 of JANAVB010016196.1, read as the reverse complement.
CCTTTGTGGCACTTGCTCTTTCTGGGATCTGACCCAGCTGGTTTTGTATGGCCAAATTTCGGAGTAGCTCCAGAGGATCTACCGACTTTCCAGCCAGATGGTGGCCACTAGACGGAACCCTGGCAACGAGTGGGTTATTTTTGGCTCTCCCACTCTATTGTAAAAATATTCTTTTGAGACATTTAGCCGACGAGCACCTGTTTAGCTCGATAGTATTTACTTACTGTCTGCCTACGGGCTGTAACATGATTGACAGATCCTAGGGTTGATCATGTATGACTAAACTCTTGCTAGTCCTAACATTTTGTAATGACTAGCTTCATGATCAGCTGAATATGTAATGTTTGGGATGCCTTACTATTGTATATTTAATGATCATACTTCTTGTAACCTTTTACTTACTTGATTGTGATTGAGATACTAGGCTTGTTCACGACCTTAAGAGACTGTTGGCTTGTAGTTAAACCCTCATGTATCTAGACAGCCGTGACCGTATAGCGAGATGGATTCCATTTCATATACGTAGCTGGCTATGTCTGCCCCCGCTCTCTAGTATTCTGGTTCTGGGGCGTGACAGCTAGGGCCCTTATGCGGCTCGGATCGCATAGAGTTCCTCTTTGCCCCTGCAAGTCCAGCATCATAGTATTTTCTTCTCTCGGACTTGGGGACAACAGAGTTGTCAACGGTCTGAAGTGGGGCCGTAGGGGAGTCTTCCTCGCCATTTTGAGCAACAGAGGGTATCTCTACAAGAGCTTCAGTAGGAGCGAATGATCGGGGTCTACACTCCTTGTGGGCCTTCTTCGTGTGAGCTTGCTTCTGGACCAGGCCAGCGCTCTTGTCGAAGAGCATCTCTTCAAACGCCTGTTGGTCGAACCGGGCGACCATCTTCTGTTGCGTGGAGCCAAGCTTGGCTGCATCCGATTGTGTCACCAACTCCTCAGCCGTTGAGAAGTTTGTCCCCAGCAGAGTCGCCATCGTGTTTGCCATGAAATATAAAAGAGAAGAACAGTTTATGGGAGGACTGGACTTTTACTTCACGTTACAAACTCGCTTGTACAAAGAAAGCCTAGGGACAAAAACCTAGGTACAGCAATCTAAGTACAATTGTTTATTTTTGATTCTGGGGGGTGACGATAGAGGCTCGGGAAAGCGACGGCAGCTCTGCCTTACTCCTTGGACGATCGGACGTAGCCTTGGCTCCTGTGACGAGATGTTTGGCTTGGACGAGGAAATGCTCTTCTTGCTCTCCTCGTATTGCTCTTCTGGCTTCTCTCTCTCTGGATTGATCTCTGTGTATTTTTCTCTCTGATTATTGGGGGAGCCTCTCTCTGTATGCGCGCATGTCTATTTTGCAAGGGAATGACACCCTGCTATTTATAATAGTGGGGAGCATCATTAGGGTTTGCAATGACTGCCCATTCTCAAAGTGGCGGCGGCCTGGTAAATGATCAATCTGGACCATCAATCTTGCGTATGAAGGATCTGGACCATTAATGAGGATTATGCCAAATCATGTCAGTAATTAATGTTGATTGCAATAAATCCCCATTATGATGATTTGCTGATATCCGCAAATCTAAATGAAACAATTTAATTCATTCTCTTGCCACGTGTCCCAAATCTTTGGAATCTGACCCAAAATTTGATTATCTTTAGGACACGTGTCCTGTCATCATTGTTGAGCCGCATGAGAAGCGTTCATATTTGGGCCGCATGAAGGTCGTCATGACCGAGCCGCATGAAAGATTTCATGACCGAGCCGCATGAATAGTCTCTATACTCGAACCACATGAAGGTTGTCATGACAGAGCCGCATGAATCTGTTCATGACCGAGCCGCATGGGTTTCTTCATGGCCGAGCTGTATGAGAGTCTTCATGGCCGAGCCGTGTCACGCCCCAGAACCAGAATATTGGAGAGCGGGGGAATGACTCAGCCAGCTACGTATTACGGGTAGATGAATACCGTATAATACGATCAATGCTGTCTAACCAGACGAGGGGGTGCATACTACATGAAAGTCTTTTTATGGTCATTTCGCATCTATTGTCTCAATCATTCAAAACAAGAAAACGAAAATAGAGAACATATAAGATAAAGCAGTGAGACGTCCCAAACGCTCAGTCAAAATGTTCTCGAGACCTGGCTTTACAAAACATAGCCAGATGGTATAGTAGCGTATACACAATTGTTATCAGCTGCAGTCTGATTTAATTACAATCATGCAAAAGTAAGTACAAGACGATCCGACCAACATGTCGGTGCCAAACGGCTAAGTATAAAGTAAATGACAAAACGCGCGGTGAAGTAGGGAAACCCACTCGAGTCCTCCTGCGATCATCCCTCTAGTATTGACCATCTTGGAGGTAGAAGTAAGCTGGATCCTCGGGGACCGGCTCTAAATCTGGCCATGCAAAACCAGAGAGGTTAGACCTCTAATAGCAAGTACCACAAGGAAGGACGATATGAAGGACTAAACCAGAAAGTAAGAAAATGTAATAATAGATCTCTGCCTCCCACTAGGATTCACATAACATCACGACACTTCGAACCAACCTCCCAACCAAACAAGGACAGAAGTTGGCCCGTCATGTCCTGACATCCTGATCATCTCAGTTAGGCAACAGAGTAGATACAGTACACAAACAAATCCTCTTGAATGGCCAATCAATTCCTACGGCTAGCTATTGTGAGTCCCAAGTTATCCTGGAATTATGCAAAAATAGGGATTCCTCAGTTCTTACTATGTACAAGCAAGGCTAGTCTATCCAGTCAATCAATTGCGCCAATCACGTAGTTAGACGAGTCCCAGCGGGACGCCCGCCGTTATAGCATGTACAATAATATAAGCAGATACTGTTCCCTGCCCGTGTGACAGATTTACAGTATCTGTGGGAACCAGCCGGCCCGTCGGGCACTTAATAGTCCCAAGGGGGCTGCCATGTAAGAACTCGGGAATCCATTCTCTCCATGCCATTGTTATTTTATTTGACTTAATGGTCTCTTCGTTGAGTGAAGTTCCATGCCGTGGATCATGGTCATTCAATGAGTACTTTCGTACGGGGTACGATATGCACAACTCTACAACGATACCTGTGCGGCTAGGTTGTAGGTCTTACATAGTGTGATGCAACAATCAAATTACCCACGGAATAATCATGCCTTGACCATAAAGTACACATGCTATCTTTGTAAGATAAATAGATAATTAAATAATAAATAATTTCTTTGAAGCCTGCATGTGCCTGTATGCCAATATTCGGGATCGGCTAATCGAGTATAATAGTTCATTACATGAACGTGTCTCATTCATTTCATTCAATAAGACGACTAGCCAGTCTCTTAGTTCCAACTAGGAACGCATGATCAATTAGTCAATGTCACAATCATTTTCAATGGTGACAAGGCATGAAAGTTATTTAGTATTACATCGATCGAGTTTACAACTCTCAAGGTTAAGTTCTAGTCGTACTGGGTATCTATGGATCAATCAGGACACAAGACACATTCCACATAACAATCCATTTTAACATATCATGATTTATCAAGAAATTTACGCAAAAGGCGTAAGGATATAATAGAAGAATTATCATGCCATTATTAAATGAATAATTTTATGACAAATAAAACACCCAGATCAAGAAGTCACGCCAAGTCTAGCTGGAGTGAGCGTGGAAAATGGGCGTGAACAGTGAGCGCGAAAAGTGATACACGCTGGCAAGCGTGACTAAAATACACGCACTCATACAAGATGTGTGCGTGACAAGAAATACACGCAGACTCGTGGATGTGTGCGTGACTAAAAATACACGCAGACTCGTGGATGTGTGCGTGACTAAAAATACACGCAGACTCATGGATGTGTGCGTGACTAAAAATACACGCAGACTCATGGATGTGTGCGTGACTAAAAATATACGCAGACTCGTGGATGTGTGCGTGACTAAAAATATACGCAGACTCATGGATGTGTGCGTGACTAAAAATACACGCACGCTCATGAGAACATGAGCGTGACTGAAAATACACGCACGCTCATGAGAACGTGAGCGTGACTGAAAATACACGCACGCTCATGAGAACGTGAGCGTGACAGAAAATACACGGACGCTCATGAGAACGTGAGCGTGACTGAAAATACACGCACGCTCATGAGAACGTGAGCGTGACTGAAAATACACACACGCTCATGAGAACGTGAGCGTGACTAAAAATACACGCACGCTCATGAGAACGTGAGCGTGACTGAAAATACACGTATGCTCATGAGAACGTGAGCGTGACTGAAAATACACGCACGCTCATGAGAACGTGAGCATGACTGAAAATACTATCAAAAGATATACTCCCTCTACGACAATCTATTGTCGCATGACTGTCTTTCAGCCAGTCCATGCCTAAGATAATGTCAAAATTATCGACAGAAAATTCTATCAACCGGGCAGGTAAAGAATGCCCGCAAACTACAACGCTACACGCTAGAATAACTCTACTAACTCCTACGAGCCCATTGTCAGTGAGTATATTCAACCTCCCTGGCAATGCCTCGAACTCTATTCCTAGCCGTGTCGCAAATTGTACAGATATAAATGAATGAGATGCTCCTGAATCAAACAATGCTACTGCGGGATATGAGGCGACGAGAATGTTACCTGCCACAACATCTCCCGATGCCAATGCCTCTTCCAAGGACAAAGTGAATGCTTGTCCTCGACCTCCTTGCTGGTTTCCATGCTGCGGCCTAACCTGATGCTGCTGCTGGCCTCTTCCTTGATGATGCTGGGGTGGTCTATGCTGGTGTTGCTGCATCGGCGGTCCCTGCTGCCGAAACATCTGAGCCTGCGGACGTTGTGCCAACGGCCTTACTGCCACTGCTGGTCCTCGATATTATCCTGCCCCTGGGGCTGGCAGAGCAGAAAACTGCTGCCCTGGTCCTCCTGCCCTCGAATTTATGGGACATGTGGTAACCCGATGGTCTGGATTTCTATATATCAGACACAGTCCATTCAATGTCCGACACATATCTCTAGTGTGTCCCATCTTTCCGCAATAAGTGCAGCCCGTCGGGGGTTGCTGGTTCTACTATCACTTCTTCCTGAGTAGCCTCTTGAGTTAGTACCGGCCCTTGTTGCTGACCAACAGGGTCAGGTTGTCCATGTTGCTCTTGTTGCTGTTGTCCAGTCCTGGCAGATACGGACGAAGTGCCCCTAAGAAAAGGGGCAAGAGAACAATCAAACAACTGGACATGAAGGATCAATGAAGCCAAAGGATACCGGAATGTCAAGCAAGGGCTGAGAATAACGAATCATGAGATCAAGGGAGAACATGTGTGATTGAGACATCCTATAAATCGAAACACTCTACAAGTCTGAAATCAGACCTGCATGGGCCACCACTAAAACCTTGTCACGCCCCAGAACCAGAATACTGGAGAGCGGGGGAATGACTCAGCCAGCTACGTATTACGGGTAGATGAATACCGTATAATACGATCAATGCTGTCTAACCAGACGAGGGGGTGCATACTACATAAAAGTCTTCTTATGGTCATTTCGCATCTATTGTCTCAATCATTCAAAACAAGAAAACGAAAATAGAGAACATGTAAGATAAAGCAGTGAGGCGTCCCAAACGCTCAGTCAAAATGTTCTCGAGACCTGGCTTTACAAAACATAGCCAGATGGTATAGTAGCGTATACACAATTGTTATCAGCTGCAGTCTGATTTAATTACAATCATGCAAAAGTAAGTACAAGACGATCCGACCAACATGTCGGTGCCAAACGGCTAAGTATAAAGTAAATGACAAAACGAGCGGTGAAGTAGGGAAACCCACTCGAGTCCTCCTGCGATCATCCCTCTAGTATTGACCATCTTGGAGGTAGAAGTAAGCTGGATCCTCGGGGACCGGCTCTAAATCTGGCCATGCAAAACCAGAGAGGTTAGACCTCTAATAGCAAGTACCACAAGGAAGGACGATATGAAGGACTAAACCAGTAAGTAAGAAAATGTAATAATAGATCTCTGCCTCCCACTAGGATTCACATAACGTCACGACACTTCGAACCAACCTCCCAACCAAACAAGGACAGAAGTTGGCCCGTCATGTCCTGACATCCTGATCATCTCAGTTAGGCAACAGAGTAGATACAGTACACAAACAAATCCTCTTGAACGGCCAATTAATTCCTACGGCTAGCTATTGTGAGTTCCAAGTTATCCTGGAATTATACAAAAATGGGGATTCCTCAGTTCTTACTATGTACAAGCAAGGCTAGTCTATCCAGTCAATCAATTGCGCCAATCATGTAGTTAGACGAGTCCCAGCGGGACACCCGCCATTATAGCATGTACAATAATATAAGCAGATACTGTTTCCTGCCCGTGTGACAGATTTACAGTATTTGTGGGAACCAGCCGGCCCGTCGGGCACTTAATAGTCCCAAGGGGGTTGCCATGTAAGAACTCGGGAATCCATTCTCTCCATGCCATTGTTATTTTATTTGACTTAATGGTCTCTACGTTGAGTGAAGTTCCATGCTGTCACGACCCGCACCCGCTACAAGGGCACGTGACGCGACAACGCCCAGCCCTCACCGGAAAAAACGGCGTGGAACGCTGTGTATTTTCTAGTCTGACAACAGTTTATATATATATAACAAAACCTGTCGAAAATATAGTCAACTCCGAACGGAGGACAAGCAATGAATATATATAATGCTCAATCACAACTCTAAGACGAAAAGTAAAGACTGAAAGATAAAGACAACAAGACAATAATATGTAACCTGTCAAGTCCAGAATATAAATAATATACAATGTCCAGTCTCTAAATACAGTCCAATATAATACAGTCTCATAAAGTAGTACAGTCTCAAAAGTAACTGGGAACAAAGTCCAGTACAAAGACCTACTCTAAACTATACAAGTGGTATGGTCTCGTCAGGCGGAGCTACGCCCTGTGGGACCAAGTCTAGGCCCACTACGTCGTCCGGACCGTAGTAGGTACTGCAATCTCCCTCGTCGAAATCTGTAATATTTTATCAACAGTCCAGTCAGGATGGAACGAGTACATATATCTCATAACAGATCTCAAGATAGAATAAAAGCTATAAGACTGTAAATAGAGCATATACAATGAATCATGGAGTGTACATGTATGTATCATGGCATGGTAAGCTGTAATACTAGAGCTAGATCAAAAAAAATAGAACGGGATCATGGCATGTACATAAATCAAGGTAAGCTATATCCAATGTGTGTGAGTAATAGTTTCAGCTTGTGATCGGCTTGGGTACCTGTCAAGAATCGGCCTGGCAAGTCATATGTACGGTATATGACTCACATTGTTCGGGAATACGGGATGGATCTGACCACAGGCCTACGCTACTACTCCCCCTACCCCAACTGGTAGAATGGATCCAAACAGGACACGTCACTGCACGGGATTCTAATGAGAAGGTAGCTAGCCTTCTCTAGAATCAGTGACCATATATCGAGCAAGAGCTACAAGGGTGCTTGCACAATATATCCCAACCTAAGAAGGAGAAAACATCTCTCGTCGGGATCTAAGAATACCAATCCGTGAGAACCATGTGTCGGGAATAAGCATATCAACACTAATTACATGAATCATAACAGTTATCATAAATTGGGAATAAGTATCAGAGAATGTACTCGCCTGTAAGATGATAAAATACGTCGACTGGAGCAACTGCAGTGTCTCGAGGACCTATAGAGAACAAGACGTATCAATACTAAGTTTTAGAAAGTAAAGTTAAATCAAAATAAATCCTATTCAGTCACTCTAGGTCAAGACATGTCTAGTCGGGTCAATCTTGGTCATGGGGGACATTAGAAGTCAATCCGGATCAATCTAGGCCAAAAACTGACTTACCGTTGACTTTTGGTCAACGAGTCAATTCTGGTCAACTCTAGGTCAACTCTAGGTCAACCCTAGGTCACTGGTGACTAATAGTTGACTTTTGGTCAACTGTCTAAGTTAAATTGAATTTGGGACTAAATTGGGTAAAGTGTTGACCCATAGTTGACTTTTAGTCCAAAAAGTCAACCGTGGTCAACCGGGTCCAAGACTAGGTTTAGACAGCTAATCCTACTCATAACCAACCTATACAACCAATATCCAAGTCCATCTTGGACTTGGAAACTAGAATCTTGGCCGTGGGCCAAATCTCTATTTTATCCTTTTTAAGGGTAAAATTCTACCCTCGGCGATAATCTAGATAGCCTACCTACGCTAGTTATTTTGACCCGATCTCCCTAGGGTAGTAGGGTACTATCCTATAGGTTCGTTATCTACCATAATACCTAGATAAAGTGGACGTCCAGTCCACGATACGGCCCTTTGCAGAAATCTCGAGTATTTCGAGATACGCGCTGACACGGCGCGATACCGGCGCCCTACGATCCCGATTTCCACTCGGGAGCTTACCCGCAAAATCTAAATCACGTAACCTAGGCCTATGTCAAGTTTCGTCGTGATCCGACGCTCCGGGCTCAATTTTGCCCTCTAAATCGATTTCTAACAAAACCTTCTCTATTTACTCTCGTTCTATTTTCCTCTCTTTGATTCTCGATTCTAATTCTTCCTCTTCTCTACTTCTCTAATCTTCTTCTTCTTTTCTAATTCCTCTTCTTATCCTTCTTTCCTATTCTTCTTCAATTCCCTTACTTCTCTAATTCCTCTTCTCTATTTCTAAATCCTAAACTCTTTTCCTTCCTCTTCCTAACTCATTTTTCCTTATCTATCTATCTATCTATATATATATACGTATATATCTACCTATATATACTTGTATATATATATCACTAGGGGAGGGGTTTATAGTGTATATAGGGGGGGTCACAGGGGGGAAAAGGAGCTGCCTGGGGCAGCTCCTGCTGCTGCTGCTACCTGCTAATGCAGGCTGCTGCTGCTGCATGCTGCCTGCTGCTGCTGCGCATGCTTCTGCAGCTGCTGCTGCTGGCACTACTTCTCTCCCTCTCCTTCCTCTATGTATATACATATATACTATCCTATATATATATATCTATCTATACATATATATATATATATATCTATATATATACATCTATCTACAATTTCCTATAGGTAATTAGATATCTATATATATATATCTATCCATCCCTCTACCTATATATATATAAACACACACACACATATAAATACATATATATACACACAACCATATATATATATATATATATATATATATATATATATATATATATATATATATATATATAAACTCATATACTTATATATATACGTATAACCACATACACACACACACACATGACAACTCCACCACTACTCTCACTCATACACCACCACCACCATTCTCTCACTTCCACCACTCTCTACACACACACACACACACACAAATACATATTATACATACATACATATATACACATATATATTTACATATATATATATATATATATATATACCATTTAATATAATCCCCTCTTAATTAACCACTTAACTAGAATTCTAGAGAAAAGCCTATAAAATAGGGCAAAGTGTAGAGAATTCAATTCTCTACACTTATTGTGAATGTCAAAAATGGAGAGGAGAATTTATGAGGGGTTTAATGACAAACCTAGCTTGCTTGGAGGAGGAAGAGGACTTGGGAAAAAGAAAGGAAGAAGTTGAAGAAGAAGAATTACTTTGTGGAGAAGTAATCAAAAGGGGGGAACTTAAGCCATGGCCGGCCACCCTATTTTGGGCTATTGGGTTGGGATCCAATAGCCCACAACCCAATAACCTAAGTTTGGTTCAAATTTGAAATCGGGTTGGTTCGGTTTGATTCGGTTTGTTTTCAAACGACTAATTAAGCCTCTAAAATGACTAATTAAGTCATAGAAAATAGGTTAATAATTTCTAGCCTATTTATGATGGTACATGGGCTAAGCCCAGCTAGTATGGGGGTCCCACTAGGGTCCAGGCTACCCGGGTCTCCAAATTGGGTCCGAATTGGATAAAATTCAAACCGACTCAAATAAATTCCTAAAAATCATATAAAATCATAAAAAATTTCTAAAATATTATTAAACTTGAAAATGACAAAAATACCCCTAATTTGAAAAACTGGGGGTGACAAATCTACCCTCCTTAAAAAATTTTGTCCTCGAAATTGAATGAGGGCTAACACAGCAATCATGAACAGAACAAGGAAGAAAAGAAAGAATTTTACCTCAAGGCTCGAAGAGATATGGAAATCGCTCCCGCATGTCGTCCTTCCTCTCCCAGGTGGACTCACCTGGAGAGTGGTGTCTCCATGCAACGCGAACCAAGGGAATGACCTGGTTCCGGAGCACCTTCTCTCTTCGGTCCAAGATCTCGACCGGCTTCTCTGGGTAGCTGAGTGTCGGTCCCACTACGATCTCTGAGTGGTCTAAGACGTGACTGGGATCTGCCACGTACCGTCTCAACTGCGATACGTGGAACACACTGTGCACTCCCTCTAGTGCAGGCGGTAACTCCAGTCGGTAAGCCACTGCACCGACCCTGCCCAGGATACGGAATGGTCCGATATATCGTGGACTAAGCTTCCCGCCGCCACCAAAACGAATCGTGCCACGCGTCGGAGAAATTCGCAGAAAGACAAGATCATCAACCTAGAACAAAACAAGACTTAGAGCTTTATCTAAAACAATCACAATCAGACTCAAATACTAGAAAAAAATCTTAGACTACACCTCAAACTCCAATGGTCTCCGGTGGCTATCGGCCCAGTGCCGCTGCCTATCCTGCGCCACCCGAAGTCTATCTCTGATAACCCTGACCTTCTCTGCAGCATCCACCACCATCTCAGGGCCAAGCAAAACCCTCTTACCGACATCATCCCAAGACAAGGGAGTACGACACCTCCGTCCGTATAGAGCCTCGAAAGGTGACATCTCTATACTGGCTTGGTAGCTGTTGTTGTAAGCAAACTCTACCAAGTGAAGGTGGTCCTCCCAAGATCCCCCGAAGTCCAAGACACAGGTACGCAGCATATCCTCGAGGGTCTGAATCGTCCTCTCCGACTGCCCGTCTGTCTGGGGGTGATATGCTGTACTGAACTTGAGCGATGTGCCCAAGCTAAGCTGCAAACTCCTCCAGAAGTGGGAAGTGAATCGGCTGTCCCGATCCGAGACTATACTCACTGGCACCCCGTGTAATCGGACTATCTGCCGCACGTACATCTCGGCCAACCTCTCCGTCGACAAACCCACTTTGAAAGGCAAAAAGTGGGCCGATTTGGTCAATCGATCAACAATGACCCAAATCGCATCCTTCCCTCCTGGAGAGCGCGGAAGCCCAGATACAAAGTCCATAGTGATATGCTCCCACTTTCACTCAGGAATGGGGAGTGGCTGGAGCAATCCACCGGGTCTCTGCCTCCCGGCCTTCACCTGCTGGCACACCAAACATCTCGACACGAACTGAGCCACCTCACGTTTCATGCCATACCACCAAACATGCTGTCTCAAGTCTCTATACATCTTGTTGGCTCCGGGATACATAGAGTACTGAGAACGGTGCGCCTCCTGAAGAACCTCCTCCCGAAGTCCTCCGCTCGGCACGCACAATCTGGTACCATGCCTCAACGACCCATCCCCTGCTAAAGAGAACTCCTCCAACAGTCCTATCTGGACCTGCTCCCTGATGACCTTCAGAGCCTCATCCTCAAACTGAGCTGCCCTGACTCTGTCCATCAGCTCCGACTGCACCTGCAAACCCCATATCTGCGCCTCGAACCCAGGAACTATCACCTCTATGCCCAAGCTCTCCAGATCTGCCAGAAGGTGACGATCCATCGTCAAACACATAGCCACGGGATACCTGCTCAAAGCATCCGCGACCACGTTGGCCTTTCCCGGATGGTACTGCAAGGATATATCAAAATCCTTCATCAGCTCTAACCATCGCCTCTGCCTCATATTCAGCTCCTTCTGGGTAAACACGTACTTCAAGCTCTTGTGATCTGTATAGATCTCAACTCGCTCTCCGTACAGATAGTGTTTCCACAGCTTCAAAGCAAAGATGACCGCTGCCAGCTCCAGATCGTGGGTAGGGTAATTCCTCTCATGAGGACGTAACTGCCTAGATGCATAGGCAATTACCTTCCCGTGCTGCTGAAGCACACAACCCAAACCCCGTCCTGAAGCGTCACTGTAGATCGTATAACCACCAGATCCAGATGGCAGCGTCAAGATAGGAGCTGTAGTCAACCTCGCCTTCAGCTCCTCGAAGGCGGCCTGGCACTCATCGGACCAAACAAACTCCTCGTCCTTCCTGGTAAGGCGGGTCATCGGCTGGGCAATCCTGGAAAAGTCCTGCACGAACCTCCGGTAGTAACCTGCCAGACCCAAAAAACTCCGAACCTCTGCTACTGAGCTCGGCGTCGACCAGGACTCCACTGCAGAAATCTTCTTCGGATCCACTGAAATCCCCTCGCCAGAGACAACATGGCCTAGGAACTCCACGCGATCCAAGAAGAACTCGCACTTGGACAGCTTCCCATACAGCTGCTCCCTCCTGAGAGTGTCCAACACAATCCTCAGGTGCTCCTCGTGCTCCTCTGGTGTCTTCGAGTAGATGAGAATGTCATCAATGAAGACCACCACGAACTTGTCAAGGTACTGATGAAATACCTTGTTCATCAAGTTCATGAATACCGCCGGGGCGTTGGTCAACCCAAACGGCATGACGGTATACTCATACTGGCCATAGCGGGTCCGAAAGGCAGTCTTCGGAATGTCATCCCGCTTCACCTTCAGCTGATGGTACCCGGTACGCAAGTCGATCTTCGAGAACACCCTCGCGCCACTCAACTGGTCGAACAAGTCATCAATCCTCGGCAGAGGATACTTGTTCTTGATGGTAAGGTTGTTGAGCGCCCTGTAATCAATACACAGACGTACCGTACCATCCTTCTTGGGGACGAAAAGAACTGGCGCGCCCCAAGGTGAAGAACTAGATCGAATAAAGCCCTTGTCCTCCAGCTCGTCGACCTGCTTCTTCAGCTCCGCTAACTCACTGTTGTTGATTCTATAGACGTGCTGGGAGATAGGCTCAGCACCCGGCACTAGATCTATAGAAAACTCAACATCACGATCTGGCGGCATCCCGGGCAGCTCCTCGGGAAAAACATCCAAGAACTCAGCAATGAATGGATGTGGCAACACCGGCCCCGCCAACAACGCTCCGCAGAAACCATCTCCCTGCTCCACAGCACCCCTGGTGAACTCATACTCCGGCTCTCCCGGCGGCCTAAATAGAATCCTGCCCCCTCTGCAGTCGATGCTAGCGTGGTGCGTGCTTAACCAATCCATACTGAGTACCACATCGTAACTCGGAAGTGGCATTACGAGCAGACACGCACTCAGCTCCCGGCCTCTCAAAGAAACTCTCCGCCCCTTGCAAACATTATTAACTAGGATGATGCCATTCCCAGTCATAATCTTGCAAGTCCTACCCAGATATTCAGCAATAATATTGTGCCTAAGAGCAAAAGAAACAGACACAAAACTGTGCGTAGCACCAGAATCAAATAAGGCCAAAGCTGGAAAAGAATCGAGCAGAATAGAACCTGCGACAACATCCGCAATAGGCTCCACCTCCTCGGCTGCAAGAGTAAAGGCTCTACCCTGACCACCCCTCTGCTGGCGGTGCTGAACGAACTGCTGCTGCTGAGTCGGAAGCGGACCTCTCTGCTGAACTACCGGCACACTAGCTGGTGCCCTCTGAACTGGTGCCCTCTGAGCAGCTCCAGTAATACGAGGGTTCTTGGGACACTCCCGCATCTGATGCCCAGCGGCACCACAAAAGAGACATAGCCCCAGTCTCCTCCTACAGAACTCGAAGAGATGACCGGGCTTCTTGCAGAAGTGGCACGGTGGATCATCCTGCCCCGGACGCTGCTGACTTCTCTGGACAGACGCTCTGGCCTGCCCCTGCTGCTGGTGATGCTGGAACGACTGATGCTGAAGCTGAGGGCGCTTAGCAGGCACTGCACTGCTACTGGCCCCAGAAAACACATCTCGATCCCTCTTCGGCTTCAAGCCCAACTCCCTCTCTACCTTCCGAGCCTCTGCGTAAACCTCCGCATATGTCGCGTAGAAAGAAGGGATCTGGATCTTGATATCCCATGCCAATCCCTCCCTGAAGCGCTCCGCTCGGATCACCGGGTCACTCACCATGTACTCGGCATATCGGCCCAGCCGGCCGAACTCTACCGCGTACTCCTCTACGGTCATGCTGCCCTGCTGCAGGTTCTGGAACTGCCGCACTAGGCCAATCTTGTCCGTAGGGGAAAAGAACTTCTCTCTGAACAAGGTCCTGAACTCTGCCCAAGTATGGCCCTCTCCTGCAAGAGCCGGCTCATTCCGGAACCATGTCCGGGCAATATCTAACAACTGCAACCCAACCGCCTCGACCCTCAGGTCGGCTGCCAGGCGGCAGGCCCCCATCTGGCGCTCGATATCCTCGAGCCAATCATCAGCATAGATAATGCCCTCAGTCCCCTTGAAATCCCTCGGACCAAGCTTCTTGAAAGCATGGATATCCCCGATCTTCGGCTGCTGCTGCTGCTGCTGAACCTCCCTCTGTGGAGCCTGACGCTCCACTGCCGCCATAGCCAATCTGTGCGCATCCTCCATGCCCTGGCGTATGACCTCTGTCTGCCTCAACTGAGCCTCGTGCTGAGCCCGCTGGGACTCAAGCACCTGGTGGAAGAACGCTAGCATCTGCCCCATGTCTGTGGGCAGAGGAGGCAATGGAGGAATAGCTCCCATCATCACCGGAGGAGTCCCCTGCTGAGGAGGAAGAATACCCTCGGCAGCTCCCACTGTGGCCCCTGGCACTACGGGAAGTGCACCCACAATGGCCCCAGGGACGGTCATAGAGGTAGCTGGAGGAGTACCCCCAAGAGCCCCAACAGAAGTCCCATCAGCCGGGGAAGTAACCGGAGCCTGTCCGCCAGAAGTGGCAGACCTCTCCGTCTCCCCGAGCCCCTCGCCAGGAGAATGAGTCATCAATATCCTGGAGACAAATTAAGAAGAAGATATCAATATGGCACATGAAGGCAATATCAAAGGAGGACAGCTAGAAAGCAGTAAATCAAAATCAAAGACGGTAAGCAAGATAAGCAAGGAAAGATCCTACTGTGATTGAGCACTCCTAGCCTACTATTCTTATGGGTAACACAGGCTCGTAGTCAACACTCTAAGACGAGTGCCGCTATGACATCGCACTAATTGCGACTTCAGGACCTGCGTGGGCCACCACTAAAACATGTCACGACCCGCACCCGCTACAAGGACACGTGACGCGACAACGCCCAGCCCTCACCGGAAAAACGGCATGGAACGCTGTGTATTTTCTAGTCTGACAACAGTTTATATATATAACAAAACCTGTCGAGAATATAGTCAACTCCGAACGGAGGACAAGCAATGAATATATATAATGCTCAATCACAACTCTAAGACGAAAAGTAAAGACTGAAAGATAAAGACAACAAGACAATAATATGTAACCTGTCAAGTCCAGAATATAAATAATATACAATGTCCAGTCTCTAAATACAGTCCAATATAATACAGTCTCATAAAGTAGTACAGTCTCAAAAGTAACTGGGAACAAAGTCCAGTACAAAGACCTACTCTAAACTATACAAGTGGTATGGTCTCGTCAGGCGGAGCTACGCCCTGCGGGACCAAGTCTAGGCCCACTACGTCGTCCGGACCGTAGTAGGTACTGCAATCTCCCTCGTCGAAATCTGTAATATTTTATCAACAGTCCAGTCAGGATGGAACGAGTACATATATCTCATAACAGATCTCAAGATAGAATAAAAGCTATAAGACTGTAAATAGAGCATATATAATGAATCATGGAGTGTACATGTATGTATCATGGCATGGTAAGCTGTAATACTAGAGCTAGATCAAGAAAAATAGAACGGGATCATGGCATGTACACAAATCAAGGTAAGCTATATCCAATGTGTGTGAGTAATAGTTTCAGCTTGTGATCGGCTTGGGTACCTGTCAAGAATCGGCCTGGCAAGTCATATGTACGGTATATGACTCACACTGTTCGGGAATGCGGGATGGATCTGATCACAGGCCTACGCTACTACTCCCCCTACCCCAACTGGTAGAATGGATCCAAACAGGACACGTCACTGCACGGGATTCTAATGAGAAGGTAGCTAGCCTTCTCTAGAATCAGTGACCATATATCGAGCAAGAGCTACAAGGGTGCTTGCACAATATATCCCAACCTAAGAAGGAGAAAACATCTCTCGTCGGGATCCAAGAATACCAATCCGTGAGAACCATGTGTCGAGAATAAGCATATCAACACTAATTACATGAATCATAACAGTTATCATAAATTGGGAATAAGTATCAGAGAATGTACTCGCCTGTAAGATGATAAAATACGTCGACTGGAGCAACTACAGTGTCTCGAGGACCTATAGAGAACAAGACGTATCAATACTAAGTTTTAGAAAGTAAAGTTAAATCAAAATAAATCCTATTCAGTCACTCTAGGTCAAGACATGTCTAGTCGGGTCAATCTTGGTCATGGGGGACATTAGAAGTCAATCCGGATCAATCTAGGCCAAAAACTGACTTACCGTTAACTTTTGGTCAACGAGTCAATTCTGGTCAACTCTAGGTCAACTCTAGGTCAACCCTAGGTCACTGGTGACTAATAGTTGACTTTTGGTCAACTGTCTAAGTTAAATTGAATTTGGGACTAAATTGGGTAAAGTGTTGACCCATAGTTGACTTTTAGTCCAAAAAGTCAACCGTGGTCAACCGGGTCCAAGACTAGGTTTAGACAGCTAATCCTACTCATAACCAACCTATACAACCAATATCCAAGTCCATCTTGGACTTGGAAACTCGAATCTTGGCCGTGGGCCAAATCTCTATTTTACCCTTTTTAAGGGTAAAATTCTACCCTCGGCGATAATCTAGATAGCCTACCTACGCTAGTTATTTTGACCCGATCTCCCTAGGGTAGTAGGGTACTATCCTATAGGTTCGTTATCTACCATAATACCTAGATAAAGTGGACGTCCAGTCCGCGATACGGCCCTTTGCAGAAATCTCGAGTATTTCGAGATACGCGCTGACACGGCACGATACCGGCGCCCTACGATCCCGATTTCCACTCGGGAGCTTACCCGCAAAATCTAAATCACGTAACCTAGGCCTATGTCAAGTTTCGTCGCGATCCGACGCTCCGGGCTCAATTTCGCCCTCTAACTCGATTTCTAACAAAACATTCTCTATTTACTCTCGTTCTATTTTCCTCTCTTTGATTCTCGATTCTAATTCTTCCTCTTCTCTACTTCTCTAATCTTCTTCTTCTTTTCTAATTCCTCTTCTTATCCTTCCTTCCTATTTTTCTTCAATTCCCTTACTTCTCTAATTCCTCTTCTCTATTTCTAAATCCTAAACTCTTTTCCTTCCTCTTCCTAACTCATTTTCCTTATCTATCTATCTATATATATACGTATATATCTACCTATATATACTTGTATATATATATCACTAAGGGAGGGGTTTATAGTGTATATAGGGGGGGTCACAGGGGGGAAAAGGAGCTGCCTGGGGCAGCTCCTGCTGCTGCTGCTGCCTGCTAATGCAGGCTGCTGCTGCTGCATGCTGTCTGCTGCTGCTGCGCATGCTTCTGCAGCTGCTGCTGCTGGCACTACTTCTCTCCCTCTCCTCCCTCTATGTATATACATATATACTATCCTATATATATATCTATCTATACATATATATATATATATATATATCTATATATATATACATCTATCTACAATTTCCTATAGGTAATTAGATATCTATATATATATATATCTATCCATCCCTCTACCTATATATATATAAACACACACACACATATAAATACATATATATATACACACAACCATATATATATATATATATATATATATATATATATATATATATATATATATATATATATATATATATATATGAACTCATATACTTATATATATACATATAACCACATACACACACACACACATGACAACTCCACCACTACTCTCACTCATACACCACCACCACCATTCTCTCACTTCCACCACTCTCTACACACACACACACACACACAAATACATATTATACATACATACATATACACATATATATATATATATATATATATATATATATATATATATATATATATATATATATATATATATATATATATATATATACCATTTAATATAATCCCCTCTTAATTAACCACTTAACTAGAATTCTAGAGAAAAGCCTATAAAATAGGGCAAAGTGTAGAGAATTCAATTCTCTACACTTATTGTGAATGTCAAAAATGGAGAGGAGAATTTATGAGGGGTTTAATGACAAACCTAGCTTGCTTGGAGGAGGAAGAGGACTTGGGAAAAAGAAAGGAAGAAGTTGAAGAAGAAGAATTACTTTGTGGAGAAGTAATCAAAAGGGGAGGGGGGGACTTAAGCCATGGCCGGCCACCCTATTTTGGGCTATTGGGTTGGGATCCAATAGCCCACAACCCAATAACCTAAGTTTGGTTCAAATTTGAAATCGGGTTGGTTCGGTTTGATTCGGTTTGTTTTCAAACGACTAATTAAGCCTCTAAAATGACTAATTAAGTCATGGAAAATAGGTTAATAATTTCTAGCCTATTTATGATGGTACATGGGCTAAGCCCAGCTAGTATGGGGGTCCCACTAGGGTCCAGGCTACCCGGGTCTCCAAATTGGGTCCGAATTGGATAAAATTTAAACCGACTCAAATAAATTCCTAAAAATCATATAAAATCATATAAAATTCCTAAAATATTATTAAACTTGAAAATGACAAAAATACCCCTAATTTGAAAAACTGGGGGTGACACATGCCGTGGATCATGGTCATTCAATGAGTACTTTCGTACGGGGTACGATATGCGCAACTCTACAACGATACCTGTGCGGCTAGGTTGTAGGTCTTACATAGCGTGATGCAACAATCAAATTACCCACGGAATAATCATGCCTTGACCATAAAGTACACATGCTGTCTTTGTAAGATAAATAGATAATTAAATAATAAATAATTTCTTTGAAGCCTGCATGTGCCTGTATGCCAATATTCGGGATCAGCTAATCGAATATAATAGTTCATTACATGAACGTGTCTCATTCATTTCATTCAATAAGACGACTAGCCAGTCTCTTAGTTCCAACTAGGAATGCATGATCAATTAGTCAATGTCACAATCATTTTCAATGGTGACAAGGCATGAAAGTTATTTAGTATTACATCGGTCGAGTTTACAACTCTCAAGGTTAAGTTCTAGTCGTACTGGGTATCCATGGATCAATCAGGACACAAGGCACATTCCATATAACAATCCATTTTAACATATCATGATTTATCAAAAAATTCACGCAAAAGGCGTAAGGATATAATAGAAGAATTATCATGCCATTATTAAATGAATAATTTTATGACAAATAAAACACCCAGATCAAGAAGTCACGCCAAGTCTAGCTGGAGTGAGCATGGAAAATGGGCGTGAACAGTGAGCGTGAAAAGTGATACACGCTGGCAAGCGTGACTAAAATACACGCACTCATACAAGATGTGTGCGTGACAAGAAATACACGCAGACTCGTGGATGTGTGCGTGACTAAAAATACACGCAGACTCGTGGATGCGTGCGTGACTAAAAATACACGCAGACTCATGGATGTGTGCGTGACTAAAAATACACGCAGACTCATGGATGTGTGCGTGACTAAAAATATACGCAGACTCGTGGATGTGTGCGTGACTAAAAATACACGCACGCTCATAAGAACGTGAGCGTGACTGAAAATACACGCACGCTCATGAGAACGTGAGCGTGACTGAAAATACACGCACGCTCATGAGAACGTGAGCGTGACTGAAAATACACGCACGCTCATGAGAACGTGAGCATGACTGAAAATACACGCACGCTTATGAGAACGTGAGCGTGACTGAAAATACACGCAGACACGTAGAGACGTGTGCGTGACTAAAAATACACGCAGCCACGTAGAGACGTGTGCGTGACTAAAAATACACGCAGCCACGTAGAGACGTGTGCGTGACTCAGCCTTCGTCCCAAGCCCGAAGATGAAGTTCCCAGCCAGAAAACACGCTAAGTTGGTGGACCAAAAACCTATGAACAGCCGAAAATGTAACAACTTAGATCTTAGAGAAAACCAGCCATAGAAATCAAAAATGCTAAGAACTAAACTCTCTTGGAATCACAAGAAGAAGACAAATGAACCATAAAAACATGGTTCTCAAGTAGAAACAAGTTTGCACTTTCCTCCTGCTGCTGCTGCTGGTAGGTGGAGAAGTGATGAGAGAAAGAAGAAGAAGTAATGGTGAGGATGAGTAATGAGGAGAGAGAATGGAGAGGGTGGCTTTAAATAGGGGAAGTGGTGGTAGGTGGGAGCTAATGGGCCGGGTTGTGGGGGGGTTCGGCCAAGGCCAACCCGAAAGCAAGCAGGGGGTTAAAAGCAGAAAATAAAATACAGACAATAAATGCAGATAATTAATTAACATAAATTTAAAGAGCAGATAATTAACATGAACTTATAGGAATTTAAATACAGAATAATACATGATAAATACTAAATAAATATACATGAATTGTATATGTATAAAAATACGCATTCTGGGAACGGGGAGTGACAAGCCGCATGGATTTCTTTATGGCCGAGCCGCATGGGGGGACCTTCATGATTGAGCCGCATAGGTTTCTCTGCACTGGCCGCATGAACTCGTCTAGTCTGGCCGCATAAACTTGCCTCGAAGCTGTGAATATTTTCCCCAGTTCCCTAGGAAGATAGTGCTTTTGTGTCAGTCATTATGACTACTTTACGTCAGGGCTGTCAGCTGTCAGCTGTCAGCCGTCAGAGCATTAATTGACGCTGGGTACAACTGTTCTGGAAAGACACGTGGCTTCCCTCCGCGGGCCGCATGGAGTCCGCTCGTACTGCCTATGTATTTGAGCCGCATGGGACTCCTGAGCTGCATGCGGCCCCTTGGCCGCATGGATCATTTTTCTCTTCTTTTTCATGCTTCTACAAACTTGGCTCACATGGTTGGCAGTTGTCACTCGCATCCGTAGTTTACACAAAGAATTGTTGTAACGCCCCAGTCCTAAAATACGTAGGACTAGGAACGTAGACATGCCAGCTTTATACATATGAAGTATATGAGCCTCGTATGAATACATAAGCTGTAAAATACAGTAAACCACAACTAACTAATCTCATCCACAAAATATGAGAATAAAAGATATCATATAATCAACTATGAATTGTCATTGATACATATAGTTGGACGGAGACAAATCCATTACCAACTATAAAAAGAAATACATAACAAAAGAAAAAGTTTGGCGAGCGAAGCGAAGACGATCAAAGTAGAATCATCCCCGAAGAATAACGAAGATCATGGCTACGACTAGAACACCTGCGAAAGGCAAGAGCACACACCTGACGAGATAACCTGGTCCTCAGAGGGACGTAACAAGATACACAAAGAACATGCCACATAACTGAATATATATACTATGTCATAAATCACAAGTAAAGTAAATAGTCCACTCGTAACAAGATCCAATACCTCATCATCGAAACAGCGGACTACCCCTATGACCAAACAAAGACAAGGGATAGTATACTATACCGCATTGCGATATTGTCCAAAGCTACAAATGGAACGGGGTGATACGACATTGACGAGGGTTACCTGACCATTCTAATGTGTTTATGCAGTAAGAACAAACCTTCAACATATGAGCCCTGGCTGTAAATAGGATCGACATAGTCCCCATATAGGGCACCAGGGGCCTACGTCCGTAATGTCCGAATATCGTCAGAGGGCATCATATGCAAGGGGCTACGTCCATAAAGTTCTGGATAGTGTCAGAGGGCATCTGGATCCTGTGTCTCTGGCGGAGCGCACAGGTAAGCAGGAAAGTACAAAGAAGTACATACGTCAGATATTGTTCTTCCCACCCAATGTACCTATCAAGTCGCATCCACGACCATATACCTCTACTAACTGCTAAGTCTCCTAACACGCCTCTAATAGCAGTTAGCCCTAACGCATGCGCATGGGACATCAGCCCACACATAAGAACCTCTACATGCTTCTCATCTCACACATCCTCGTGGTACAACTGTGTCAAGGTATATGCGATACACTACAGACGGTAGTCCCTTAACTCTAGGTTCATGTGCAACCAAAGGATAGTAACAAAGTAAACTAATAATCACTGAGCATGTAGTAAATCAAGAACTGCAATAACTGGAAATAATGAACAGTGATATGTAATAAAATACAGATTGAATATAAACTGTATAATGGCAAGGTATCTTGCCTGGTGTGTCGCATGGTGTGGTGCAATGATCCGACAAGTCATGAATGTCCAATAGCTATGTTTGATGTGTAGAGGTCGAAAGTTGCAAGAAATAGGGAAGCATGATTTAGTCATGATCAATGATGATAACTAAAGAGAAATTTGGAGTAAAAGATACTTATACTAGTTTTAGAAATATCCAATAATTTGAAGAGTAATTTTGTTAACTAAATATTTTATATAAATACCAAAATCAGGAACCTTTTTTAGACAAGAAAACTTTAGGTTGTAAGAATATGCTTTTTAGACAAAGACTATATTTCATACATAGAAATAGTTAAGAAATTTTTCAAAAATATTTAAAATTTATTTAGGCCAAGAATTATAACTTTGTCAATGATAACACATATAAATCGAGAAGAATATTTTCGTGTTAAAAACTAACCTTGAATTTCCACTAGAAAATATTTATACAATTTCTAGAATAATAATAATAATAATAATAATAATAATAATAATAATAATAATAATACAAATAGTAATATCACCAAAACTGCAAAATAATAACAATGGTAATACTTAAACAACCTATATAAAAATATAAATAATTTATACGACATCTATTATTCTTTATACAAAATTTAATAATAATAATAATAACAATAATAATAACAGTAATAATAATAAAATAATAATAATAATAATAATAATGATAATAAAACTACTAATAAAATCCCCTAAAATAATTAACAGCCCCCCTAATTTATTCGGTGAGAGAGAGAGAAAAGTGAGGAGAGGGGAAATGGGTTTCACCTGCGGCGGTTCCGGCGGAAGGCGGCGGCGCGCGGAAGGCGGAGCCGAGCTGGTGTGGTGCTCGGAAGGAAGTCGAACGGAGTGGCGCGTGCGGGCGACCGTTGGCCGATCTAAGCGGCGGTGCTTGGTTGTTGGCGTCGGTGGGTGGAGCGCGGTGTCGGCGCTGGAGGTGGCATGGAAGGCGGTGGCGGCTGTGGCTTCGCGAAGGCGGCAGTTGTTGGCTATGCTGGGTGCAGAGGAATAGATCAAAATGGGGCGGCGGAGGAAGCGGGAACGGGCTGAGGAAGACGGGCTCAGGCGAGGAGGCGGTCGGCAATGGCTTCGACGGTCGGAGAGGAGAGAGGGGACGCGGAGGATTTGGAGGATGGCGGTCGGAGATCGGGGCTCTCGACGACGGGCGGCGTCGGTCTGCCGGTCGTGGTGCGACAGCCGCGGGGCTGGTGAAGGCGGCGGGATCGCTGTCGGCAGCACAGGAGGAGCACAGGGCGACGCCCGGATTCCCGATTGGCGATGAGCCCCTCCTTTCCTTCTCCCACTCTTTGTCTTCTCGGGTGTTGGTTGGGGCACGGGTTTTGGGGATTGCCGGCATTGAGAGCCGAGGATGGTGGTGATGATGGCCACACCGGTATTGGTCCGGCCAAGGCTGGTGCTAAGGGGGTGTTTGTCGGTAGGCTGTCGGGATGATGGTGGTGTCGACGGGTGGCTACGGTGATTGTTCTGGTGTGGCGGTGACGGATTGGGCTGATATTGGCGGCGGACTGTTCATGGTGGTGGTAAGGGTGATGGCGACGATTTGTGGTGGCTATGAGCCAGGGGTAGGCTAGGATTTGATGGTGTCGGGATGTGTCCGACACGAGGGATAAATGTAATTGTAAATATGGAATAAGATATTAGATGGACACAGACACGATGCACAATTGGATGGAGATCGTGGTTGTGGAGATTTTATGGTGAAAAGGAGCAAGTACCTCTCCTTTTATAGGAGGTGGAAATCTCAGTTGGATAAGGATTTGGGTGGTTTAAATCCCTTATTTAGATAATTTTCACCATTAATTTAAATCGATTTAAAATCTAATTCAAGATAGATTAAAAACTTATCTTTAATTTAAAAACTATTTAAAATAAGGTTAATAAAATCTTTTCCAATTTAAATCATAATAATTAATTAAATATTAAATCAAACAATATTTCAAATACCATTTTTATGATTAAATAAATATAGTAATAATTAATTTCGAAAATTTACGATAAATACTTAAATATTAAATCGTAAAATAGCTTTTATAAATAACAAAACATATTAATAAACAAATTTCAAATTTCGCAAAATATTTGGAACATATTTCATATAAACCATAATTTCCAAATCACTACTTATAAACGACGGTCAAAATAAATTTTTTTTTAGAAATACAAATATTTATCACATTTATTTGAACATATACTTTCCTATATAAAATAAAATTTATAATAAAAATATTTTTGTTCTAAAATATGTACCTCGACAAATATTCGCACTCGTCGAGCAAATACGAAACGCAAATCCCGCACGCTATGCAAATACGACAATGCAAACTCGTATGCGACGTGAAGATACGAAGTAAAAATTTTAAAAAAATATTGTAGTAGAAATTTAGGGGGTTTACATCCTACCCAACTTAAAAGAATTTTGCCCTCGAAATTTAGGGATAATTAGGGTAGGTAGGCTTAAGGAGATAGAAACAGTTTAATCGATAAGAATTTGATTCATATTGAACAAAAAGGCAATCAATTGTTTGACGAGAAGGAAACGACATTTCAATGGTAGTAAGTCATTTATTAGGACAAGAAAATTCAATAGTTCTAATACGATCATGTGTATGACAACCCCTTAGTGTCTATGATCCATCATTTATCATCAATAGTTTTCAATACAAATTTTGATCACTAGATCAATATCCCCGATTCAAACTTTCAGTGCACGTTTTCAGTATCGTTAAAATCTCAAATCGTCCTTACCAATTAGTCAGATTAACCTTTCTCACTTTGTTTTGTCCGCAAGTTTATATTCCATCTTTATCTTCTTCTTTAATTACTTCGATCATTTGTCTCACATTTTTTTTGAATTCTGAAATGTATGCATATATCTAATTCCAATGTTTCACAAGGAGAATTCAACAAGCTCAACAAGTTCAACTCCAATGGATCTCTAATATACCTTCCCAACATATCTATAAATATAATCATTTTCCTCAAAATAGATTTCCTCGTTCCTAATCTCTTCCAAGAGTAGGTAATCGATATTTAGTCAAAAATGAATCAACATTCTTTGTAGAAAATTTGTACTTACCCCAAAATAAAATATCTCTTCAATATTTGTGGATCATATCTTCATAACACCATCGTAATTGAAAATTTGCACAACCTTTTAATCCATAGTCGAAGATCAATTCAATCTTACTTCAATATGAAATTATGTCTAAAATCTTAAAATTTGATAAGTCCAACTTCCAATTTAAATAATCTCTAATACTCTTCTTCCTACATATTTTCTCTCAAGCTAATTTTTCCATGCAAAATTTTCCTTTAAAATAAATTTTCTTCACTCAATTAGTCAAATGTAAATTCAGCCTCACCATAATACGACCTTTATATTTACAATCATCCCATAGTTAAATTCTTGATCATTAAGGATTTAAGAAATTACATTCTTCTTGAATTCTTCAAACACTCTACTTATCATCTCATAAAATAAAGACTCAATTTGTCAAACAAGAATCTATTCTCCCTTTATCATAAATATACTTCGTCTCATAGGTTTACCGCAAAATTTCACTTATGCATGCTCAATCATCTTATTCAACTTTACCACTTTTTTCTAGGGATTTTCTAATCTAACCTCTCTCCAACCAAAGGATGTCATGATTAAATTCATCTTCGAAAAGGAAATCATAACATGAACAAAATTGCATAAACCACAGAGGAATCAAGGTGAAATATGACAAGCAATTTAGTGAGAAGGAAGAAGAGTAAGGGTTGCTATTATCACACAAAAAGTAAAAGTTATTATTGGTCGGAGTAAATCAAGATAAGGCACAAAAATAAAAGGACAAGGGTTAAGCAATCGAGTTAACACATAAGTTATGCATAATAAGAAATTATGTAGATCACAATCATATATTGGGTCGAAAATTGAGTCGAGGTTTGGTCCATATATGTAGTCAAAAGTATATCAGTACCATGTTAAAGGTTATAGTTTAGTCTTTATGACCCGAAGTCGTACCATAAAAATAGAGTACAAGAGAACGTGTTTTAGTGGGACATGATAAACTTATATGAAGGTGAGCTCGTCTAGATCTTGCATATGAAATTTGTTGGAAGGAAAAGTCTAGTGTTGTGCTCCAATTATCAAAGTCACGATAGGGAACGCCAAATAATCAAATAGAAAGTGGGTTTTCAAGTGGTACTAATTAATGCACCAAAAAGGATACAGTTAAAGCACGAAATAAAGATAATTTAGGAAATCTCGTAGATCAAGATAAGTTAGAGACACAGTTTCTAGAAAAAAAATAGTCTCATAGATAAGGGTATGGTCAAGGGAATGATTCTAATCATGTCTATGTTTCAAATAATTAGATAGTCATGATAAAAGATCTACATTTGAGGGAAGGTCGGGTAAGTCAATGATATGTTCATCGGTTTGGTCGATGACTAGCTATACTTGTGTATATGCAATATCATAATCATAGGTGGTATGGCAATCTAATGTGGAATACTTCTATCTCACTAGGGTGACCTTACTTGCTTCTTGGTCCTATATCAATATATGATCTAATCTAAAATTTCAAGTTCCTCGAAAGTTTCTCAATAAAATTTCCAAGATACTCCGCCAAAATTTGCAATTATCTTAGACTGTCAACCTTAATCAAAATTTTATATCTCTAGTCAATCTCAAAACAAATCTTGTATATCACAATCGTATTACATTTTTTTCCAAACCTTAAACTCAACATTTAATAAGTTTATCAGCCAAATTTTATACTACAAAATGGAACAATTAAATAACCCCCAAATTTAATTATATATCCTTCAAATGTGTATATCTAACTTCCAATAAGTCACAACTACTCTTCAAAAGTAAAAAGAATTTCACCAAAATATAAATATCCATAATCAAGGCTTTAAACTCAAAATCTAAATAACTTGATAAATAATGGATCATATGACGTAATTTAATTTAGGAAAACATTTTACTCAAAATTTATCCATCATCCTCAAAGTTTGGTCTATCGTAAATCCTACTTTAACATTTAAAAATTTAAGATCCTTTTTCAAATCAAGTTTCTATCCCTCCAAAGATGTACAGCTATAACTCAATAAATCATAAATGTTCAAAGACCTTCAAAAATCAAAACGCAAAAACAAATCAATTTGTTTTCTCGATCTAGCCATCCTCTTGTGTATACCACCTTGTAAAATAAAATTCCAACTATCTTTTGAAAGCGGTAATATGCTACTACCCAAGTTGGAATTAACTAATCCTTAAGATCACACTTTTAGAAAAATGTCTTTATAACTTGAATAGAACCTCAATGCATATTAATTGTCAATGTAACCTTTTCTAGCCATGTGTTTGACCTATGAGCATATACTAGTGTAGTCATCTTCCTAACTGTCGCTAAGCACAAAAAATAGAAATTTACGGAAGAAAGAGTTCAAGCAGGATACAAATCGAGAGTTTGAAACATGAAGTCAAGAAAGGATGTCAAGTCGGTGGATGAGATTCTAGACTCTAATCCTATATTGCAGGCCCATTCAGTACAGTTATGTAACTGAAACGACAAACTTGACCTGTATGGGCCACCACAAAAATATATAACGCCCAGTCCCAAAATACGTAGGACTAGGAACGTAGACATGCCAGCTGTACACATACGAAGTACATGGGCCTCGTATGAATATATAAGCTGTAAAATATAGTAAACCACAACTAACTAATCTCATCCAAAAAATGTAAGAATAAAAGATATCATATAATCAACTATAAATTGTCATTGATACATGTAGTTGGGCGGAGATAAATCAACTACCAACTATAAAAAGAAATACATAACAAAAGAAAAAGTTTTACGAGCGAAGCGAAGATGATCAAAGTACAATCATCCCCGAAGAATAGCGATGTTCATGGCTACGGCTAGAACACCTGCGAAAGACATGAGCACACACCTAGCGAGATAACCTGGTCCTCAGAGGGATGTAACAAGATACATAAAGCACATGCCACATAACTGAATATATAGACTATGTCATAAATCACAAGTAAAGTAAATAGTCCCACTCGTAGCAAGATCCAATACCTCATCATCGAAACAATGGACTACCCCTACGACCAAACAAGGACAAAGGGTAGTACACTATATCGCGATACGATATTGTCCTAAGCTACAAATGAAACGGGGTGATACGACATTGACGAGGGTTACCTGACCATTCTAATGTGTTTATGCAGTAAGAACAAACCTTCAACGCATGAGCCCTGGCTGTAAATAGGATCGGCATAGCCCCCATATAGGGCACCAGGGGCCTACGTCCGTAACGTCCGAAGATCGTCAGAGGGCATCATATACAAGGGGCTACGTCCATAATGCTCTGGATAGCGTCAGAGGGCATCTGGATCCTGTGTCTCCGGCGGAGCGCGTCGGTAAGCAGGGAAGTGCAAAGAAGCCCATACGTCAGGTATTGTTCTTTCCACCCAATGTACCTGTCAAGTCGCATCCACGACCATGTACCTCTACTAACTGCTAAGTCTCCTAACACGCCTCTATTAACAGTTAGCCCTAACGTATGCGCATGGGGGATCATCCCATACGTAAGAACCTCTACATGCTACTCATCTCACACATTCTCGGGGTATAACTGTGTCAAGGTATATGCGATACACTACAGACGGTAGTCCCTTAACTCTAGGTTCATGTGCAACCAAAGGATAGTAACAAAGTAAACTAATAATCACTGAGCATGTAGTATATCAAGAACTGTAATAACTGAAAATAATGAACAGTGATATATAATAAAATACAGACTGAATATAAACAGTATAATGGCAAGGTATCTTGCCTGGTGTGTCGCATGGTGTGGTACAATGATCCGACAAGTCATAAATGTCCAATAGCCATGTTTGATGTGTAGAGGCCCGAAGTTGCAAGAAATAGGAAAGCATGATTTAGTCATGATCAATGACGATAACTAAAGAGAAATTTAGAGTAAAAGATACTTATACTAGTTTTAGAAATATCCAATAATTTGAAGAGTAATTTTGTTAACTAAATATTTTATATAAATACCAAAATCAGGAACCATTTTTAGACAAGAAAACTTTAGGTTGTAAGAATATGCTTTTTAGACAAAGACTATATAAGTGGGAGATTGTTAGGGTTATTTACTAAAAGTATCACTTTTGTAGTAACCTTATTTTCTTAAATTTTGAATGAGAATCATATGGGCAAATGTTTGCATATTGTATTTGTTACAAGTGTTAATGCAAATGTCTGATATTCTATATTATAGATAATATGGTGTGTGGTGTCACACAGAAGATCATATTATCAGTTTCCTAAGGAGTATATAAATAGTTCACAACCTAGATGGACTTGGACAATCTCTTGAAAAGGTTGTAGTGTAATCTGGTATTAGTCTACCTTGACTATAGGTTTACACTAGTACACTTTGTGTGTATTGAACAGGACCACTTGAGGTTGTTCTCTTTGTACTGACTACATAAGAGAATAAACACCTCTGTTATTATGGATGCTTGTGCTCTTAATCCGGATATAATAACGGACATGTATATGCAGTGTGCATTACTTTGACTCATAAAAGAGTGAGATTCATTTTGGATCAACAACTTCTATAAATTGGGTAATAACATTGTATGTATGATGGGCTATTGATTATAAATGGAATCCATGTCCCGATACATCGGGTTGATGATGTCCCCTTAAGGAGCTCATAAGGATTGTCATGTAAACCCTGCAGGTGGATTATATTCGACATGACAAATAAAGTTGAGCGGTACTACTTAAGGATAAAAGATGTCGAATCAATATAGTTGTTAGTAAAATTTGATCGACGGACATACGATATCTTAACATGGGGAGCCAAACAAGCATATAATAAAAGGATCCCACAAATATAATTTGGGATTAGGGAGGTAGTACAACAATAGCTCATTAGTGGACCGAGCTATTGTTAATGGGCCTGGATTGTGTGTTCGGGCTGAACACAGGATATCCAGATCCGTTAGGAGGCCTAACCCTAATTTCTTCTCATGGTCCCTGCCGTAGCCTATATATATTCTCTATTCTCTGGCCGCCATATTACCGATCAAAAATCAGAAACTTTCTCTAAATTCGTGATTCACGTAAGGAGAGAAAGAGAGGGCTGCCAAGGAGAAGAAAAGATTGGGAGATTGTCGCCCACACGACATCCAACTCGAGGAAGGAATACGTGCAGAAGATCTTGGGGTCGTCCGCTCGAGATTGCCAGAAATTACTTGTCTCCTTTCCATCGCAGGTATAATCCGTGAACCCTAGTTTCCGCCTATGAAGGGTTAGAACATGTATTAGATCTATTTAACTTTCTATCGATCAATACGCACACCAAAGAAAGGGTCCTGGGAATCCCCAGTTCCATCAATTGGTATCAGAGCCACTTTGGATCTACGTATTGATTGATACGTCCATGTTGTCCAATAAAACCTGCGCTATGTAATAGTCGGTAGATGTAGATCTGTTCTAACTCGGTTTTGCAGGCATCTTAGATCCAACTATTATGGTCCAATGCATGTTTTTTTTATTGTGTTGTTTAAACCACGGACATGTCGTAGATGTTGTTGTTGCTGTGGATGTAATTAAAATCACGAGGGTTGATCGTGCTTATTATTTTAATTTTTCAATCTAGATTATGTGTGAACTCCTTCGGGAGGCATAGGATTGATGTAATTTTAATTATTTTTGATCAATCGTGATGGCGGTGGTAGCTGTTTCTGACGTCGGACGAGATGCTGGTTTTAAGCAGTCCAGAGGCAGACGAATGATTTTCGATGAAGGAATCGACAGCCAAAACCTAAAAAAAAAGTGATGCTTTTAGTAAAGATGACGGAGCAGCAAAAGATGACCATAATAGATCTGCACAGCGCCAAATTTTGGATTCGGATAGTTGAGGACGGAGCAGCAAAGATGACCATGATAGTTGGATATTTTCTCTTATTTTTGTTATTTTGCTTTTTCTGATTATGCATGTTTATTATTGTGTGGTTGTTTTTTGAAAAACCAAGCCTACATTAATAATGGACAACATGGACATAATATTAACTAGTAGAAAAAACCTCATTATTAAATAACTAAGTGGGAGAGGATTTTTATTTAGTATAAATCCTATGGTCTCCATTACTGGTTTGTAGGTGATGTAATTATACTTGTATGTTGGCTTTAGTGCTTTCCTCCATATCGGATGAGTACAATTATGGATCACCAGTACAAACTTCCTTAGAGATAATTGTAGAAAGTTACCTAGTATGTGTTCACTTCTCCATCTGAAGGAACTCATTACAAGGTAATGGACTTAGTATTAAGTAATGGTATACACTTAGATACAAATAATGGTATCCTCCCCATCGGAGTCACTGCTATTATTTGTATGACCAGAGCAAGACCAGTATATTAATTTTATTTGTCATAAAGTTATATTGACATGATAGTAAAATTAATAAGAAAAATCTACTTGAACAAAGTTAAATTTGTATACGTCCACACTATCGTGGCATGCTAAATTCATGGTGTTCAAGGTGTTGGTGAATTTCTTATTATTGTTTTGAGGGAATCAATATTTAGTTTATTCAAAAAGTTTTTTTTGCCCTACGTAATTTTATTTATGTGATTCTCAGGATTTCAAAAATGGGTTCTTTCAGTCCACTTATGGTGATTCTTAAAGAAAATAAACTTACTGGACCTAATTATATTGACTGGAAACGTAATTTGGACATTGTTCTGACTGCTGAGGAGTACAAATATGTACTTGTTGAGGAATGCCCACCTAAGCCTGATGCTAACTCTGATGAAGAGGTCAAAGAGGCTTATAAGAAGTGGAAAAAGGCAGATGAGATGGCACGGTGTTACATTCTGGCATCTATATCAAATGTACTGCAACATCAGCATCAGGCCATGGCCACAGCTTATGACATGATGTATAACCTCAAGGAACTCTTCAAACATCAGAGTAGAGCAGCTAAGCAGTTTGCTATAAAATGTTTGATGAATACAAAAATGGCTGAGGGTACACCAGTAAGGGATCATGTTCTCAAGATGATGGGTCATCTGAGTGAGATGGAGATCCTTGGAGCTGAAATCGATGGGGAAACCCAGGTCGATATCATTCTCGGGACTCTGTCTAAAAGTTTTGACAATTTCTGCCTTAATTACAACATGAACAAAAGGTTGTATAGTTTGGCAGAACTTGCAAAAGAGCTACAGGATGCTGAATCTCTCTTTAGGCAGAGTGGTCATGTTTTTGTTTCTGAAAAGGCTTCTACTTCTAAGCCAAAAGGTGGTAAGAAGAAGAATAACATTCAGAAACAGGCAAACTCAGCAAGAAGGGCATGGGACCTCAAGGCGCGATAAAAAAGCCAAAAGGCAAATGTTTCAAGTACAAAGGGTCAGGACATTAGAAGACTGATTGTCCACTTCTCAAACAAGGGAACAAAGAAGGTATATCTCATTTACTAGTAGTTGAAACATGTTTAGCGGTGATATCTACCGGCACCTGGTGTGTAGATACAGGAGCCACTAATCATGTCTGTAATACATTGCAGGGGTTCCAGGAAACCAGACAGCTCAGTGATGGAGAGATATGCTTGTTCATGGGTGATGCTACAAAAGTATCAGTCGTTGCATTAGGAGATGTTACTTTATCTTTTGGTAGAAATAAGTCATTGACATTGAGAGATTGTCTTTATGCACCTTCACTTAGAAGGAATTTAGTTTCTGTTTCTATGTTAGTTAAGGATGGATATTCAGTTTATTTTAATGACAATATTGTTATTAGAAAGAATAAACATTTTATCTGTTCTGGTGCATTGGTTGATAATTTGTATGTCATTAATCCTATTTCGCCCATAATACAACTTATAGAAATGAATAGTATGTCATCTAACTTAAATAAGAGAAAAGAACCTTCTTGTATGAACCAAACATATCTTTGGCACTTACGATTGGGGCATATTAACCTAAGAAGGATTCAAAGACTGGTTGAAGATGGACCTTTGAGTTCATTGGAAGTGGAGGCACTACCAGTCTGTGAATCCTGCTTGGAAGGTAAAATGACCAAAAGACCTTTTACGGCAAAGGGGTATAGGGCCAAAGATGTGTTGGAATTGGTTCATTCTGATTTGTGTGGACCCATGACTATCCAAGCTAGAGGTGGCTTTGAATATTTTGTCACATTTATTGACGATTATTTAAGGTATGGATATATTTATTTGATGCGTCGTAAGTCTGAGTGCTTTGCGAAATTCAAAGAGTACAAGGCTGAAACGGAGAAACGTCATGGAAAATATATCAAGTCATTACGATCGGATCGTGGTGGCGAGTACCTCTTTGGAGAGTTTAGGGATTATTTATTAGAGGCTGGGATTGCATCCCAATTGACTGCACCTGGAATGCCCCAACAGAATGGTGTAGCCGAAAGAAGGAATAGAACTCTTATGGAGATGGTTAGATCAATGATGAGTTATTCGGATTTGCCAGATTCGTTTTGGGGATATGCCTTAGAGACTGCAGCTTATATTCTGAACTTGGTTCCTTCTAAGTCAGTACCTCTTACTCCCACAGAGTTGTGGATTGGGCGTAAGCCTAGTCTGAAACATGTTCGCATTTGGGGTAGTCCAGCACATGTGCTGAATGGGAAAGCAGATAAGTTAGAATTTTGTACAGAAGTACGCTTGTTTGTAGGCTATCCAAGAGGAACGAAAGGAGGTTTATTTTATAGTCCTAAGGATCAGAAGGTCATTGTTAGCACCAATGCCCGATTCTTAGAGGAAGACTATGTGATGAACCATAAACCTACAAGTAGAGTTGTTCTAGAAGAACTGAGACGTGATACACCAAGTACTTCAGTACCAACAGTACAAGAGGATGAACCACAAATAACTGCACAACGTGTCACAAATGTTACACCACAACCGATAGTGCCTCGTCGTAGTGGGACGGTTGTGATACAACCTGATAGATATATGTTCTTGGGAGAGTCGTCAGACTTCATCCCTGAGGAACAGGATTATGATCCCTGTACCTACAATAAAGCACTCCAAGATAAAGATGTAGAGTCTTGGTAAAAAGCAATGATATCTGAAATAGAATCTATGGATTCTAATCAGGTCTGGGAGCTTGTAGAACCACCCGTTGGTTTAAAAGCCATTGGATGCAAGTGGGTCTATAAGAGAAAAAGAGGATCAGACGGTAAGGTTGAAACCTTTAAAGCTCGGCTTGTAGCAAAAGATTTTACTCAAAGAGAGGGTATCGATTATAAGGAAACCTTTTCTCCTGTAGCCATGCTTAAGTCTATTCGGATTCTTTTATCTATTACAGCTCATCTCGATTATGAGATTTGGCAAATGGATGTCAAGACAGCTTTCCTTAATGGAAGTCTTGAGGAAGACATCTACATGAAGCAACCAGACGGGTTCATTGAAAAGGGCCAGGAGCATCTTGTTTGTAAGCTCAAGAAGTCCATTTATGGACTTAAGCAAGCTTCAAGATCTTGGAACATATGTTTTGATCAGGTGATAAAATCCTATGGATTTGATCAATGTCAGGATGAATCATGTGTATACAGAAAGTGTGACGCAAACGTGGCGGTGTTCCTAGTACTTTATGTGGATGACATCTTGCTCATTGGAAACAATGTGAAGGTATTATCTGATGTAAGGGTATGGTTATCCAAACAGTTTGATATGAAGGACTTGGGAGAAGTAGGTCACATCCTTGGGATCAAAGTTCTACGAGATCGTAAGAAAAGGATGTTGCGCTTATCCCAAGCTTCCTATATCGATACTTTACTAACTCGTTTTAGTATGCAAAATTCTAAGGAAGGTTTCTTACCTTTTAGACATGGAATTGCTCTATCGAAGGAGCAGTGTCCGAGGACACCTAAAGAGATAGAGAACATGAAGGCAGTTTCTTATGCTTCAGCAGTAGGAAGCTTAATGTATGCAATGCTATGTACGAGACCAGACATCTGTTTTACCGTAGGCATGGTCAGCAGATATCAGTCTAACCCAGGACAAGAGCACTGGACTGCCGTAAAGCATATTTTGAAGTACCTGAAAAGGACTAAAGAGTATATACTAGTTTACCAGGCAGATAGTTTAGTTCCCTTGGGGTATACAGACTCAGATTTTTAGTCAGATAGGGATTCCAGGAAATCTACCTCAGGTTATGTGTTTACTTTGGGAGGTGGAGCCATTGTGTGGAGGAGTATCAAGCAAAAATGTATTGCTAATTCCACCATGGAAGCCGAGTATGTGGCAGCCTCTGAGGCAGCCAAAGAAGCGGTTTGGCTCAGAAACTTTCTGTTGGACTTGGATGTGGTACCTAGTTTGCCTAAGTCTATTACACTTTATTGTGATAATAGTGGTGCAGTTGCAAACTCGAAGGAACCACGATCCCATAAGACAGGCAAACACATTGAGCATAAGTACCACCTGATACGAGATTTCGTAAAGAAAGGAAAAGTTGCTGTGATCAAGATAGCATCAGCCGACAACCTAGCTGATCCCTTTACAAAAGAGCTTACCAGCTAAGGCTTTTGACAGTCATGTTGAGGGAATGGGAGTCAGATGTGTAGCAGCATGGCTTTAAGTATAAGTGGAAGATTTGTAACAGTATACTGAAAAGCAATGCTTTGAGTATAAGTGGGAGATTGTTAGGGTTATTTACTAAAAGCATCACTTTTGTAGTAACCTTATTTTCTTAAATTTTGAAAGAGAATCATATGGACAAATGTTTGCATATTATATTTGTTACAAGTGTTAATGCAAATGTCTGATATTCTATATTGTAGATAATATGGTGTGTGGTGTCACACAGAAGATCATATTATCAGTTTCTTATGGAGTATATAAATAGTTCACAACCTAGATGGACTTGGACAATCTATTGGAAAGGTTGTAGTGTAATCTGGTATTAGTCTATCTTGACTATAGGTTTACACTAGTACACTTTGTGTGTATTGAACAGGACCACTTGAGGTTGTTCTCTTTGTACTGACTACATAAGAGAACAAACACCTCTGTTATTATGGATGTTTGTGCTCTTAATCCGGATATAATAACGGACATGTATATGCAGTGTGCATTACTTTGACTCATAAAAGAGTGAGATTCATTTTGGATCAATAACCTCTATGAATTGGGTAAAAATATTGTATGTATGATGGGATGTTGATTATAAATAGAATCTATGTCCCGATACATCGGGTTGATGATGTCCCCTTAAGGAGCTCATAAGATTATCATGTAAATCCTGTAGGTGGATTATATCCGACATGACAAATAAAGTTGAGCGGTACTACTTAAGGATAAAAGATGTCGAATCAATATAGTTGTCAGTAACTTAATTTGATCGACGGACATATGATATCTTAATATGGGGAGCCAAACAAGCATATAATAAAAGGAGCCCACAAAAATAATTTGGGATTAGGGAGGTAGTGCAACAATAGCTCATTAGTAGACCGAGCTATTGTTAATGGGCCTGGATTGTATGTTCGGGCTGAACACGGGATATCCAGATCCGTTAGGAGGCCTAACCCTAATTTCTTCTCATGGTCCCTGCCGTAGCCTATATATATCTTCTATTCTCTGGCCGCCATATTACCGATCAAAAATTAGAAACTTTCTCTAAATTCGTGATTCACGTAAG
Source organism: Iris pallida (assembly GCA_029216955.1). Lineage (NCBI taxonomy): Eukaryota > Viridiplantae > Streptophyta > Magnoliopsida > Asparagales > Iridaceae > Iris > Iris pallida. The sequence continues at coordinate 2,246,918 of JANAVB010016196.1, read as the reverse complement.
GAGAGAAAGAGAGGGCTGCCAAGGAGAAGAAAAGGTTGGGAGATCGTCGCCCACACGACGTCCAACTCGAGGAAGGAATACGTGCAGAAGATCTTGGGGTCGTCCGCTCGAGATTGCCAGGAATTACTTATCTTCTTTCCGTCGCAGGTATAATTCGTGAACCCTAGTTTCCGCCTATGAAGGGTTAGAACACGTATTAGATCTGTTTAACTTTCTATCGATCAATACGCACACCAAAGAAAGGGTCCTGGGAATCCCCAGTTTCATCAGTAGGTTGTCGGGATGATGGTGGTGTCGACGGGTGGCTACGGTGATTGTTCTTGTGTGGTGGTGACGGATTAGGCTGATGTTGGTGACATAATGTTCATGGCGGTAGTAAGGGTGATGGCGGCGATTTGTGGTAGCTTTGAGTCAGGGGTAGGTTAGGATTTGTTGGTGTCGGGGTGTGTCCGACACGAGGGATAAATATATTTGTAAATATGGAATAAGATATTAGATGGACACAGACACGATGCACAATGGGGTGGAGATCGTGGTAGTGGAGATTTTATGGTGAAAATGAGCAAGTACCTCTCCTTTTATAGGAGGTGGAAATCACAGTTGGATAAGGATTTGGGAGGTTTAAATCCCTTATTTAGATAATTTTCACCTTTAATTTAAATCAATTTAAAATCCAATTCAATATAGATAAAAACTTATCTTTAATTTAAAAGCTATTTAAAATAAGTTTAATAAAATCTTTTCCAATTTAAATCATATAATTAATTAAATATTAAATCAAACAATATTTCAAATACCATTTTATGATTAAATAAATATAGTAATAACGAATTTTGAAAATTCATGATAAATATTTAAATATTAAATCGTAAAATAGCTTTTATAAATAACAAAACATATTAATAAACAAATTTTAAATTTTGCAAAATATTTCAAACATATTTCATATAAACCATAATTTCCAAATCACTACTTATAAAAGACGGACAAAATAACTTCTTTTTTAAAATACAAATATTTATCACATTTATTTGGACATATACTTTCCTATATAAAATAAAATTTATTATAAAAATATTTTTTTCTAAAATATGTGCCTCGACACATACTCGCACTCGTCGAGCAAATACGAAACACAAATCTCGCACGCTACGCAAATACGACAATGCGAACTCGTATGCAACATACAAATACGAAGTAAAACTTAAAAAAAAATATTTTAGTAGAAATTTAGGGGGTTTACAATTGTCCAGGAAATATTTGGTGTTCCAGCATGCGCCAGAGTAGTTCGAGGACAACTTTCTGTTGATGAAGTGGGATATCTTGTCCCAAGGGACTACGTCGTCGAAAGAGTGGGCCTCTGTATCGGCATAGACGTAATCTTCTAGCTCTTCATCAGTGAGGGTTAGAGCTGTTGCCAGAGGAGAAGGAGGATGCCTCCCTTTCAGCTTGACCATTAAGGGAATGGTGGTCGGATACTCCAGCGCCTTCATGGTCGGCCTTGGGGACCTCTGGGGTAACTTCATTCGCATAGGCTCCTGATCATCTCCCATCATCACTGGAGACGAAGGTAGAGCTTTGCCCCGAAGCTTAACAACAAGAGGTGCTGACACCTGGGGAGGCCTCCCTTTCAGTCGAACCTTTAAAGGTTCTTCGGCCACTGCTGCGCTTCTGAAGCTGTCTCTGCCTCGCATCAGCATCATTACAATCGTCATCCCAAGGGACTAATTTGTACAGATCAGCATCTGTACAGTAGGCTTCGAGTCCTCAGAACGGGTCGATATCAGCGAACTCTATTTTGATAGCCCGTTGCTGGCCACATATTTCATACACTGATGTAGGGTGGAAGGGACAATCATGTACTCATGGATCCATGGTCGCCCCAGCAGCATGTTGTAATTTATGTCTGCATCAATGACACAACAAGTCGCTTCATTATGAAGCTCGCCGATCTGATATTTCAGGCAAATTTTGCACAAGGGCATCCTCTTTCCCGCATTGAAGCCACTGATTTTTGCGTTAGAGTCTATCAACCGATGCATCGGAACCCCTAAAGTTTGAAGCAAGCTTCTTGGGATAGTACTCAAAGAGGAACCTGGGTCGATGTGGATGCGATCGACCTTAATGGCACCGACATACCCCGTATATTACAGGGCACGGTTGTGCCAGTTATTCTTTAGCAACATGTCTTGCTGGGTGAAAGTGATACTGGGAATCACTTCGACCACGCTGTGGCAATATGGGCAAGCTGCGGGATCTACTTTCGGTGGCTGAACCTGGGTGAGAAAGGACTCGGCGTTCTGTAAAGCTTCACTAAGCGCATCTCGGGTTTCTTTAGAGAGGCGGAGGAGCTCGAAAAGTGACAATCTTGACGGAGTATTAGCCAGCTGCGCTAGAATATCAAAGTTGTAGGACTTGATAGGCCCAATTGTCGGATCCTTTCTAAGAGGTTTGTCGAAGCGTACCTCCTTCTGTTTTTGTTTGTTCATGTTAGGGGCCCGGAATGGACCTGCCTCTGGTGCCTCAGGGATCTAAGGTGGATCTGCTCTTGATATATCTGGGACATGAGGAATATTTGGTGGAGACTCCTCCTGGTTTGGAGCCTGACTCTCCTCTTACCTCTGCGCCGAGCGGGTGGTCACCAAAGCATTATCGGTTGACGTCGAGACCATGCGGCATGCCTTGTTTTTCTTTTCTTTGGCAGAAAGGGTCATATATGTCATCATGTCGGGACCAAGTCAGGCTGTATCAACTTGACTTCACCTCGAGGTGTAGAGAACGAAATAAGCACTTGAGTGTTGTCCCGTGCTGACGGAAGGTTGACTACTTCCATCGTCGCCTTTGGAATATGGATGACACCATTTTGTATCTCTGTGGCTAGAAAACTCACGAACTGGAGAGTAACCATGTTGGCCGTGACAATCTTCTCCACATAATCCAATGATATGATGTTGGCGTTAATAAGGTACTGAATTTTCCCCTTCAATACATAGTAGTCCTGTGTTGAGAGATGGACATATTGGTGATAATGGCAGTACATGGGATAGTCCACCTTTTCCACTTCATCAGGACGCCTGGGTGGCGAGATGGACAGTTTGCCACTTTTTGCAAGCATCTTGAAGAGTTCCAGTGTATCTTTGTCATTGAAGGAGTAGGTCTCCCTCGGCCTCTGCGCTTCCGCAGACTTGGGGTTCGCAGCTGCTAAACCTTTGGAGATGTTAACGGTCATGGCTTGCTTGCCTTTTCCATCTTTAAGGTTGTTGCTGTACGAGCGTCTCCCCTTTTCTTTGGACACAGAAAAGTGTAGCCCCAGGAGTTGCGCGTCCTGGGCTTTCCTCTGTACGACATCTGCCTCTGTAATAAAAGATGTCGACTCCGTGTAGGGAGTACTATGCCATAATTTTATAACGGGCAGCATTTTCTTGCGATAGGAGTCTACAAGCATGGGCTCGGGCATGGCGGGTGGTAATCTTACAGCTGCCTGGCGGAAGCGCTCGATGTATATGTGGACAGGCTCTTTCCCCCTCTGGACAATTTCAATAAGGGTCGACATGGTCATATCCTTGCCTCCTTCGCAGAATCGGTCCACGAACCGAGTCTTTAGGTCTTCAAATGACGAGATGCATCCGGAAGACTGCATAACCACTCATAGGCTACCCCCTGTAGGGCTCCTATGAATATATTGGATAGGAGGGCGTCATCCTTTGGCAGGTATCCCGTTACTGAGGCAAATTACCTCAATAATTGTCTGGGAGGCCCCTTCCCTTCATAAGGTGTAAGCGTCTGTAGATTGTATTTGGAAGGATAGACTACGTTGTCCAACTTGGCAGGGTATGGCTGCCGGATCCCCATCTTTCGGAGCATTGCTTGCTTCTCCGTGGCATCATGACGAGCATACAGCTCCTTGATGGCCTGCTGTATCTCGATCGGCATTACGGATCCTGTAGCCGATGGAGTAGACGACGATGGTCCTGCCTGATTGGTAGTAGGCAACCTGCTAGATTTATTATTGGTTGGCGAATCACGCACATGTGTAGAGGCAGCGGGGGCCATGCTACCCTTGAAATCGATTATGACCGAGGACAGGGTCTTCATGGTGTCCGTCAGCGTATCCAACTTTGTCTTGAGGACTTCGATATGCCTGAGGGCTTCGTTGTTGCCTTCCTTATTGCCATCGGCCATGAACAGAGACCGAATGTGAGGGTGACTTAAGGGACCCGTGGATCCTTCACTTTATGGCTCAGACGCGTGAGTCTCACTTCCCTGAGGATATAGCGTAAGATTGTGATCTTCTTCGGACTCAGTTTGGTTTCTACCCCCGGTCTGGTGACTGGCTGTGCCGATAGAGACATTCGTGTCATATTGTGCTTCATCAGATTGGAACACAGGGTTGTTTTGCATGGTAGCAGGCTGGCTACGCCCAATTTTTGACAAGCCACCTAATGCAGATTTGGAACGAGTGCCTTGGAACACACGTGCATCGGGTACAATTCAAGACCATAGTATAGGGTTCCAACACCAAGCCATGCCTATTTACCTTACAATTCTACCCTAGTTGATCAATACTCTTAATAAAGAATTTTTTATGTTTCTTTTCATCCACATTATCAATTTTTCTTAGGCCAACCAGGTCCATATATCCTAGTAGTCCTTAAATTCGAGGACGAATTTATTTCTAAGGTGGGTAGATTTGTAACTTCTTTTACCGAATTCTCAAATTTTATTTTTCTAACTATTTCTTTTATTTAAACATCATGATTAGAAGTACTCTCTCTTGAAACGCCTAAACATTATTTTGCTAATTAGTTTGTATTTCAAAACTAGTTAAATTTAGTCATAAATGGTAATATAAATATTTTCTTACTATTAAAGGGATTCGGTTATTATCGATGGTTGAGTTCGAAAAGGTTTTTAAAAACATTTACATATTTTGAAAATTAAACAGATTATTTTCAAATGAGACTTTGATTTAAAAAGGATATACTTTAAACGTTTTGGGCAGCTTTGAATATTATCAAAACTTTCTTTGGTAAAACGAGATATTTTTCAAATTATTAGTACGATCTATTATGGGACTAAGATTTTCTTGATTTAGTTTTGAAATTATTGACTACTATTTTTAACCGATAAGATGGGCTAAATTATTCTAAAGAATTTTATCCAATAAGTTTTAAAAATTTCTTGATACTAAAGAATACATTTTAAATCATTAAGGTGATTAGTTACTTGAATAAGGTTTGATTTTCTATTTATAGATTAAGCTAATAAAGATTTATCTAATCCTATCGGGGTTCATTTGTTAGTCAAACCCATCTACCAATAGATCCTCTTATCACATCCTAATCTAATAATCATTAGAATTTTATCCTTCCTAGTAACCGAATTGGAAAAACCCCTCCATACAACTAGTTTACTCCTCCTATAAGAAGAGGACCTCTCTTTCTCAACTTCATCACCAATACAACCTTTAATCTATCTTTTGCTCTCAGCCGGACCCGCACCCCGACCCTTGTACCTCGTCGAACTCCATCCTGCCTCCCCGTCTAACTACTCGACACATCAGTGCCGTAACACCTGCCATGGCTCCATCTACCCATCAAACAGAGCATCACCATCGATACCACCATCATTGTCCCAACATCCACCACCACGATCACCAATGCCGTTCTCCCGGCCACACCAATACCACCCGCAATACCCCCACCACTTACCTCCTCTCTGGGTCTACACCGCCGCCCGGCTGTATCAAGCCATGCCGACGACCTCGGCATTATCTCACCGCGGTCGACCACGCAGCCTGAACGCCAACCCAGATCAGAACCCAGCCTCGACTCTCGCCTACTCGTGGACTGCCAAAGCGTCGGTGAGCTCGACCCGCAGCCTCACCGATGGTGCCGACACCCGACGGACAGCCAGCCTCGCCCTGTTCTTCCACCTGAGATTGATGTGCCCGCAACGCGAGGTCGCATCTATCGGCATTCTCCCGTGCGATAGGTCTGCGATTGAACCCCTCTAACTTAGCTCAGATCTGACCCACGGTCGCTGCCGATCTCCCGCCCGTCGTCAGAATTGCTCTTCCCAGCGCGGCAAGCCACCTAGATCCGTCCCCTCCTCTGGGAGGTGCCCCAAGCCTCCGCCGCAATGTCGTCGAGCACCGCCGCGATGTCGTCGAGCGCCGCCTGCGCTCGACCGGGCTGTACGCCTCCCCTCCGACGACCAACTCATCAGAGCATCGCTTCTCCCGTACCGAGCAATCTCTGCTGAGCTCTTTAAACTCTCTTGAAACCCTCTTGCACACTCTCTTGCTCTTTCTCCCTCTTCTCTGCAACAGAGAAGACATCAGCTGTTATGTGTGTTAGTTTGTTTTCATCTCCTTGGTTTTGTGAGCTTGGGTTTTATTTTGTTTTATGTTGTTTTACTTTTGTTAGTTTTGTTTTGGGCCATTAGCCAAGCCTTGATAGCTCTGGGCTGATATATATAGATGAAATAAGTTTGATTTCATAGACAAATCCAAATCCTGATATATAGCTCTTGGCTGATTTTATAGACAAAAAGAAAGAAAAACATTTGGACCTTTGGCCTCTAGATTATTGACATAATAGTTTTATTATCCATTGATTATTATTGGAATTATGGTTGTTATGTATCTATTAATTACTATTATAATTACTATTGGATTTTAATAGTTATTTATATAGATAATTCTAAAATATATTATTGTATTTATGGTAACTCAAATGTGTTTTAAACGTAAATATTATTATGACATTCTAGCTATTTTCCAGGTATGGCATGTGCAACTGAACTTTGAAGCTAATATATTATTATAGTGTATTTTATTTATAACTTTTGGTTTAAAAATTATATTTTAACAAGATTTATGTTTTAGTTCTAAAAACTAACTTTATATTTTCTTAGAGTATAGTTTAGGTATAGATATAATTTCAATTATTTTCTAAAATACGAGATACAGTGATAATTTCTAAAATTGTTTGTTTATTTCTACCAATTCTCTTCGAAAATCCAATATTGTCCGTGACTAGTGGTACATTCCTATTATAATTCTGACTACTCCCTATCAACACAAGGCTAATCGGACTATCCTGGACTCAATGGAAATATTCGTTTCACCAGCAGAGGATCCAGGCAAGTGTACTTTATGATTGCTTTTAGGTTCGTAGTAGTTTTTATGTTTCATGTTTATACATATGTCTTGCTGCTTGTTGACACGCTCGTCACATGGAGATTAGTATCATGGATTTATTATACTTCTTGACTGGCATTTACATGATTACCATGCTTGCGACTTGATTCCATGAGTACTAGCTGGGCGGAAAAATATCTTAGTAGACGTGTGAAGTACCCATCCCATCCCAAAATGTCTGATCGTGACTGATAGCAGCTGCACACGACACGTGCAGGGTGCCGTATTTACCACTGTCACGACCCGTACCCTAGAGTAAGGACACAAGAAGTGGGTACGTCCAACCTACGTCGCAGTGTCGGCGGTAGAACGCTGTCCTAGGTCACAACATCTAACAATATAAGGTACCTGTACAGAATATACACTCCAAGTGGTGGTGACATAACAGAATACAATCTCAATCACATCTAAGCAGAAATATGATAAGATAGATGGATATGAAACGAATCCACAGAGATACAGATAAATAGAAGTCTAAGTGTCTAAGATAACAAAACAATCCAGAAACATCCCAAAACTCAAATTCAGTAATCCAGAGAATAAATACAACAGAAAATCACTACACTAAACTAATGGTGTGTCATCCACTGCTAAGGGATCCTGCTGGAGATCCAAATCATAGCAATCCTCTAGGGAAGTCCCATAATAAGTGGTACAGAGCACCTCGTCCTCATCCTCTGTAATATTTTCAATAGGTTCAGTCAGGACATGAGCGAGCAAAATACATCTCATGCAAATCATAACAGGTTAGGAAATATAAACATACTAGAGAGTAAGATACATGAAACTGAAATAACAACATGATATAAAAGAGGGAACTGTAAGTAAATAGCTACAATATATAAAGAGAACTTTCAGTGACTAGTGAATTAGAGTACAACATAAACATGTGAACAGTTGGATGTGATTCATGGCTATACTAAAGACGTGATTCACGACTATACTACTTTGGAATTATTCACATGTTTAGTTCTACTCCCCCATCCCCAATCAATACACAAGGATCTAGTCAAGTTACGTTAAGATTCACGACTACGCTACTGGCTCATAAAGAGTGATTCATGAATAGATTCGTGAAGGCTCAGTGATTCATGAGAGTACAAGAATCACAAGCAGATTCATGACAGATTCATGATAATAGAAGCATGAGATACATGATGTAAGTGAAACACACGAGAAATGAGTATCTGATGCTCCCGAGAGGGATAATATCTCATGAAGGGATCCATATAGTACCAATCCGTGTTACCAACGTGACAACATTCAAGTAAAGTAATCTAAAGCAGGAATATAATCCTAAGCAAGACATGAAATGATCAGAGAATGTACTCGCCTGATATCCTGAGTATCTAAAAAGAATATACTATCTGAGGAGTGGTGTCTGGCTCCTATAGAATATTACAAGTCACAACATGTCCAAAATAGTAAAATAGACTGCTACACTGCATTCTACATGATGTTTGGGTCAATCTAGGCTAAAGTCAACCTTTGGTCAACTCTAGTCAACTACACTAGTCAAACTAGGTCAACTAGCTCAAGCCTAACCCAAACAAGTATCACTAATCCTAGCCAGTCTATTCTAGCAAGCACACATCATCACAAAGCCTTACAAGTCTATCAACACACAAATCACATGTGTATACATGTCATATACACATAGGCTATATCATAGGAATACATAGGCTATATGCCATAGGGCTATATAGGCTATCACATATTTTCACACATATTATATATATGCTAAATTAACATAAGTAACATAAATATCACATATAGGCCATATGCATATATATTATATATAGAAAGATAGAGAGATACATGTACATGTGTGTGCGTTTCAATATTGTGTGAGTGTGTGTGTACATGACATAGGCTAGAGTTATTAGTTTGCATGTGTGTGTGTACAGTAAAACAGTGTGAATGTCAGCCATGTGTGTGTGTGTGAAAGGGAAAACAACATAGGCAATAATGTTGTGTCAATATGGGTGAGTGAGTGATACTATGTGTGTAGCATAGTTGACAGTAGCTATAGGTGTTCCTGGAAACATTGCAATGTGTGTGTAGAGTGGAAAACAATGTGAATGTCTCAGGTTTTAGGAAAATAATGTTTAGTTATCAGTTTACCTGTGTGTGTATACAATATTGTGTGTGTGATCGTGTTCTCAGATTTTAGATAGGGAAATGTGTTTCCAGATTTGTAGAGTGTGGCTGTGTATGTGTATGGGTTAACAGAAAAATAGTATACCATTGTTCTCAGCTTACAGTGCCAGTGTGTGTGTGTTTCAAATGTGTGTGTGCACAATAGAGTGATGTGTCTATAGGTAGCAGTTTTCAGGATTCCAGTAGAGAAATGTGTGTGTATGTGCGATTCACATATCAATTTGTAGGTAGGTGTGTACAGATAGCAGTGGGTAGGGATAACAGTGTGCATACTTACAGGTCTCAGGATTTTAGATAGATGTGTTTGTGTATACAGATCAGTAAAGAGTGTGTGAGTTAACAGTGCAATGTACATACATTCTCAGGAAAATTTGAATCCATAGAACACGTTACAGTTCTCAGTGTCTCAGCTAATAATTTAGGATTTCAGTAAATCAGTCCAATGTAAATCGAAAACTCAAGAATCAACCCCAATCATGAACGTTAATATGATCATCATCTCATAAATATGTAATGAACCATTCCTAATAATTAATCATCAATCAAAACAGTTTAAAATTATATTTAATCTCAGAGAATCAATAAACAGTGAACCATGGTATCAAAAATTGGGGAAAACCCATATTCGAAGTCCAAATTCAATCAATAACTCAAAATTAAGGGTTGGTAATCATAGGGTTACATGTGAACATGTCTCAAAGTGTGTGTCATGTCCCCAAAGTAGGACACGATGTGTCCAATCAACATTTACACACTCGAATACACTAACTCAGTGCACAGCCTCGTGTACGCGTGCACGCTTGTCTAGCACATGACACATGACACGACACAACACGTGTGCGTGTCCACACACTCGCCTAGGGTAGGGCTACAACCTTGACACCCGGACACGTGTCCACGAGATACCTAGACAAGACACGAAGCTCGTGTCAGTAGCGCCTGTGGCACGCGCGCACCGCAGACAACGGCCAATACGGGCACGAAAGCGTGTCCGACTCGACATGATGCGACTCCATACTCGAGGGGGCTCGTGTCAGTTACTGCCCCTCGGCCCTTACCATGTGGCACATGTCCAGTCACTGTGTCCAGTGAGAAATCCTGCCCGAGCAGCAGGACAGTGTGTTCGTGTCCACAACAGCGTGTTCGTATCCAGGTACTGACACGACACGACACAAATTTCATCCATCAAAGACACAAAATCACAGACGAACACTAGATCTATAAATCCATTATAAAACAATTCAAAAACAGTGCAAAAATAGTGAGTGAGACATTTCATCGAACACCTAGTTCTAGGTTCGGATACGTGTCCGATATGGACACGAAATCAAATGCCATTGACACAAAACTTACACTACAGCTAGGGGACACCTAGATCTAGGATACCATGCAAAGAAAACTGAATTTAGATGCAATATGAAGGGCTTAGCTATAGGGTGTAAATGACCAAGAAAAGTCCCAAATCGAATGGTTCCCGTTGCTAGCCAAATTCTCCAAATTTCTTACAAACTGAAATTACTCTCCATGAACATCAAATAGAGGATGATTAGACTCTATTGCAAAAGATTAGGATCAAAAAGGAATTAAAATGGATTTGATATGAATTAGGGAAGATGGGAATTACCTTTCCTTTCTAAAAGTTGGTTCAACACTAAAGAGGCAAGAACAAGGGAATGAGAGATTACATAGGGGAAATACCTATGTTGGCCGGCCACTATAGGCTAAGTTAGGGTCAGGGTTGCACTAATGGGCTATGGGCCAAGTTGCATTAGTCAAGGAATAAATTTCTAAGTCATAAGTCATTGATCCTAGTCTCCATTCTCCTATTTCAAACTTGGTTCTAAATGACTAAAATTGGGTTAACTTAAGTTAGACTAGGGTCCTACCATGCTAACCAAGTCACCATAGCTAGGGTCAACTTCTAGGTAAGTCTCCAAGGTCTCAACTAGTCAAAGTCAAAAAAATAATCACCACTTCAATAAATTAAAATAAATTCAAAAATTCACAATGACCAAAATACCCTTAAGCTAAAATGTGGTAGTGACAAATCTACCCTCCTTAAAAGAATTTCGTCCGCGAAATTAAAAGACAAAACTAAACTGATGAGAAGGATAGACAATCATACCTCAATGTCCAAAAAGATAAGGGTATCGCTCGCGCATCTCATCCTCCCGCTCCCAGATAGGCTCTCCTGGAGAATGATGCCTCCATGCGACGCGAACCAAGGGTATCACCTGGTTTCTCAGTACCTTCTCTCCACGATCCAGAATCTCTACTGGATGCTCTGGATAACTGAGAGTAGGTCCCAGCTTAATCTCCGAATGGTCAAGTACATGGCTAGGATCAGCCACATACCGTCTCAACTGAGACACGTAGAATACGTTATGGACACCCACTAGTGCAGGTGGCAAGTCTAGCCTGTATGCCACGTCACTGTAGAGCATGGAATTTCAGAACCAGAAAGTCTATGCGCCAGACTACATGCGCCAAAGCTTGGACAAATTACTTCACAGCAGAAATCAACAAATATAGACATTGAAAGAGGATTTTTTTTATTTAAAATATAAAAGTCTATTACATGTCTAAGAAAGACTGTACAAAGGAGAATTTCTACAAAGAAAAGATCCTATGTCTACAACCAGCAATCAATATGCGCCCTCAGCCAGGCGCATCCCAACATGCACCCTCAGTCAGGTGCATCCCAACATGCGCCCTCAGTCAGGCGCATCCCACCATGCGCCCTCAGTAAGGCGTATCCTTTTTAGCAGCTCAGTTATGTGCATCCTCAGTTATGTACATCCCTTTGGCAGCTCAGTTATGTGCATCCCTTCAGCAGCCCAGTTATGTACGGCTCTTTCAGCCAGGCTCACCGCCGTCTAAATGCTTCGACTAATGAAGTATTTATTGAGCAGAACGAGGGTGGCAATCAACCCTCTAGCCCAGAAAGGAAAAAGAACCACAAGCCAACCTGTGGCCAGGGAAGACTTCGAAAGAGCCTCCAAACACCAAGTAAGACCGTGATCGAAACTGCGGCCAAAGGAGCAACTTTCAACACAACCAGAATGGGCTACATATATTTTGAAGGAAGAAAGAGCCACCAAAGACGCAGCACCGCAAATCTGATCTACGGCTCTTCCTGCACAACGAAGACGAGGTCCGAGCATCCCTATCTCTGCATGCAACAGGCACCTTTCGCCTGCCTCGGAAGCCCTCGACTCTGACTTTTGGATGTAACAGTCACCTTCAAGTGCATCAACAAAAATACTGCGTCGCATCTTCACTCTCGGGAGCATCTCGTCAACAGAATGCATTCGAGTACACAAGTTCATGACGGAAAGACATAAGAGAACGAGAAGCAAACCTTCTCTCCATGCCACAATTTATAGGCCGAGCAAATCAAACCCACGCGCCATATGGATGGCTCTCTGAATTCCGTGCAATAAATTTACATTAAATGGATGAACCGGACGCTTCGAATTCAGCCAAGTCAAAACGGCTATTTAAAGCACTCGAAGAACGTAACAGTTGCACCATCAAAGACGTCTCACGAAGCGGATGCGCCGGCCAGACCGCGCATCACACAGACGCGCCCTTCAGTACCAAGCACATCATATGGGATGCGCCCCCATACGTCCCCATACGCCTAGTGGAACGCCAACCGACGCGCCCACTCAGCTGTCCATCGAATGTCACAAACATTAAATGCTGAACTGACAGAGTTGGCAGCACGCCTCCCAAAGTCTGAACAGTCGGTAGCTTTTTCAGAAGACGAAGCATCGCCAACGTCAGCATCATCATTACTTCCCTCCGACGGCTACTGCCACGTGGCCACCCAACCATCTCGCATGCGCCTCCGCGGCCATGCGCCCAAATCTGCATACGCCTCAAAAGCTGTGCGCCTCAAACTTTTTACTGATCCCTAAAGACAGAAGGAAAGTCACTGTTACTGCATGTGCCTCAAAAGCCATGCGCTCCAGACTTCTCCCTGATCCTAAAAGACAAGAGTAAAGTCACTACTGAAGCTCTGCATGCGGCTCAAAAGCTATGCGCCCAGAATGGTTCGTGACTCCTAAAGGTTACGTGCCAAAGCCTCCTCATGCGCCCAATCCTAGGCGCATCCTACCAGATCATTCCCCACCAAATCAGAGATCTCCGAGCCGTGGGTCGATGACACTTGTCCTTTGACTCAACTCATCCAAGATCTCAGCAACAGAAAGATCTTCTCCTCTGTACGTGCCGGCCCACAACAGCAGCATGAAGAAGTCAACCCCTCGATCAGGACTCATCGCTCATACGCCTCCATCAGCAATCAACACGTGGCGTCCCCGCGTACAGGCGCATCCTACAAGCGCATGAGCAGCCAGCCTGCAAAACTATAAATATAGGGATCATTTCCTTCTTCTAAAAAAATGGACCTACGTGCACACATATCAACCTCCACAACGAACAGACAGAGACTTCGTACCACCAGAGAGGCAGATACAGACACTCAACGTCTTCCTCCTCTCAGCAAGCTCCAGCACCCAGAGCAATCCTGACCTTCAGAGAACCGATAACAGTCGTCAGATCGTCAACGGAGTCAACGCATTACCACTCACTCTATTGGCACAAGGAACCCAGATTAAACAAAAGTGTACTCCTAGGACTACGTCTAAGTCCTATATTGTAAAACTGTTCTGTTTGTATTGAAATTTACAATCAAAGAATTTTAATGACAAACAAGCTGGCGACTCTGCTGGGGACCTCTTTCTCCTCTACCGAGAATACTGTGTCACAATCCGACGACGTGAAGGTGGGCTCCTCCCACAAGACGCTGGTCGTACGCCTCAATCAACAGGCGTATGAGGAGTTCATATCTGAAGGCAGTACGAGTCCTTCGAAGCGGCTGTCGAAGCCAAAGAAGACCCGCCGAGTCTGGGTACGCAAGGTCGACGCCTCGGGCACCACCACCGAAGGGGATGCGCCAATCCAGCCTTCCCTTCATGCTGACGTCCTCAACAACCAAGATGCGCCCGCTGGTGCAGTGTATCTCTCGGGGAAACGTGCGGCTAACCACGTTCCCCAGTCATCTCCCGCTCAGGCGAGGAAGATGCGTCGACGGAGCAGGGGCACAGCCAATGTCCCGCGTATCACCTCTGATGCGCCACAGAAGGTCTCTGTCTTTGAAAGATTCACTCGCTGTAGTGGCGAGGAGAATTTGGATTCTGAGAACTACGCGCCCCAGCGGCCTGGTACGAAGAAGTCCAAGACAGCACGGGCCATGCGTCCCAAACGTGCTATGCCAGCAACAAGCCAGAAGCATGCGCTCACAATCATGCGCGCTGCTGATGGTAAGTTGTACAAGGTTGACTCGAGTGCTGCGGCGCCGAGAACGAGCCGACCTTCAAAGTCCTTGTCTCACTTGGGCACATCTACTGCGTGCACAACCAAGTCGAGCAAGGCAAATCCAGTGGTCTTGAACTCCCGCGCCTCCTCCGGTTGTGCGTTTGAGGTCCGTTCAAGTCACTCTAAATGTTGTGGTTTCCCCACTTCTGATCGGGATGCCTGTTTGGTATTAGATCAGGGGGCGCAGCACTCACTTGACCACCCCGGCGCTTGGCCTTGCCATGCGCCTGAAGGGGGTACAAAGGTGGCACTCTCCTCCAACGATCTGCGTAACGTGATTACTCACAAGCGCCGATCAGGAGAGTCGACTGACAAGCATGATGCGCCTCTCACGGGGCATACTTGTGCTGTGGTCACCATCGACTGCTATTGCAAAGCGGCAGTCCCGCCAAGGCAGTCGGTGTTCCAACGGCTGCAATCATCGACACCTCTCCAACGTCACCTCGGGAAGAAGGTGTCAACAGAAGAGGAACCAATAGTTGCTTCATGCAACGTGATCTCCAACTCCTCGTCAGTCCGAAAGGCGACTGGCAGTTTCTCTTCCTCGTCCAAGAGCCAGCCGAGGAAAACCAAGACAGCTGTCTCATCCTCCGGAGTGTTCGAAGGCACTCGAACGAGGAAGAAGTTTTTGGAGGAAGATGGGGGTAGTCAGACCCTTGTCGAGCCTCCTTTCGAAGACGAGTGTGTCCAAAGCACACCTGGGACAGATCCTCAAGGCGAAGTCAGCCTCCCAGAAGCCCCTAAAGATGAGGATATCCCCCATAACATAGCTGGGGGTAGTCTAGCATCTGCAGACCCGAGTTCCGGAGACGAAGAGGCCCTTCAAGACGGAGCTGAGGGTAATCAGGCCCTTGCAGATGCGCCCGTGGTGAATGTTCTCCCGAACATAACCGAGGGTAGCCAAGACGAAGCTCCAAGAGAGGTGACTCCCCTACAAGAGAACGAGGCCGAGAGTGAGGCCTCAACCCTTTCATCCACTTCCGGCCGCGTCATGACAGTAAACATGACTGGGGCTGATGTCGAGTCTGATGCGCTGCCAACAGACCTCGTCCAGCACATAGATACCCTGGAGGGAGCACTCAAAATCCTCTCTGCCTCCATGCAAATACAGACTCAAGCAGTGTTTGAGATACGGTCAGCTTTGACCAGAACACCTTCTACTGGTCCCGATCCAGGGGCCAATGGAGAGTTTAGTGTACCCCTTCAATGGGTATCCTCGGACGCAGATCGCCGAGAAGTACCTCGGACGTCAGAGCCCTCAAATGTTCAGCATCCGGTGGTACCACCTTCCCCGACTCCCAGCTCCACGGAAGACGTGGTCGAGATGATCAGGGACCTGCGCGAGCGCTTTGAGTCCAAGACTAGACAAGAGGAGCGCCAAAAAAAGGACATCCTCCAGCCTTATCCCCTCGAGTGGAACAAGGTGGATTATCCTCCAAAGTATAAACCACAAACACTGACGCCATACGACGGAAAGGACTCTCCTCGTCGCTATCTGACGTACTTCCAGTCTCAGACGGGACATCTTCCGAAGGAGGACGCGCTACTCACCAGCATATTTGTTGGGGCACTGAAAGGAGTGGCGTACGACTGGTACTGCAGCCTCCCCGACAATTCAATATCTTCCTTCGACGACCTGACGCACCTCTTTCTCGACCGTTTCTACGACGGCGGTAAGGACATGACAATGGCGTCCCTTATAGAGATACGCCAGAAGGAAACAGTTCAAGTGTTCATCGAACGCTTCCGACAGGCCTGCTTCAGACTGCCCCCGGGCATGCCAGAACATGCGCTTCTCTTCTCCTGCAGCATGAACATGCTACCTGCAGTCAAGCTCTGGCTCAACTCTACTTCTCCCCCCGACTGGAGCTCCTTAATCATTGAAGCGGAAGCCGCGGAGAAGAAGGCAGCCAACGCTCGTCTTCTGGGAGTCAGTTTCCCTGCCTTCGAGGATAAGGGGAAACGGCCTGCAGCCAACAACCCTGGACGAGAAACAAAGGAAAAACAGGCATTGACTGTCAATGCCTCAAAAGGTGCGTCAACACCTACCCAGAAGCCTCCACTTGTACCAAGGCCAAAGGAGGTTTATTTGTTCAACGACGAAGACACCCTGTATTGGCACAAGGAACCCAGATTAAACAAAAGTGTACTACTAGGACTACGTCTAAGTCCTATATTGTAACACTGTTCTGTTTGTATTGAAATTTACAATCAAAGAATTTTAATGGCAAACAGTCACCGACTCTCCCGCTGATCATGAAAGGTCTGATGAAGTGCGGGCTAAGCTTCCCACCTCCACCAAAACGTATGGTACCACGAGTCGGAGATATCCTCAGAAAAACCATGTCTCCGACCTAAACACAAACAAGGTCTCAAGTTACTAAATAATCAAACTTGATCAAACAAACACAACAACAACCTACTTGTAATCCTATCTCCAGTCAAACTAAGTCAAACATAGTCAATAGTCAACTACTGGTCAACGACTAGTCAATTTGTCAACATCCAAGTACTTGGTCAACAACTGGTCAATTTTTTAGAGTGTTGGCAACTAGAAATTAGCAAAAAGAAAAACTCTATAATAGACTAACTCTTAACTTCCCAAGTCCTATCAAGTCACCATAACTAAATACCTATAATCTAAGCACACAAATCCCAAATACCACATATACATAAGCTCAAGAACAACACCCATTACATATGTCCTAAGTATATCATATATATATATATATTTTTTTTTTTTCATATATATATATATATATATATATATATATATATATATATATATATATATATAACTAACTAATATATATAACTAATATATATATATAAATATATATATATATATGAGTTTAGTCTACTTTAACACTTTGATGATCAGTTATATATATATATATATATATATATATATATATATATATATATATATATATATATAAATATATATATATATATATATTTTTTTTTTATATATATATAAATATATATATATATATAACTGATCATCAAAGTGTTAAAGTAGACTAAACTCATAAGGGACTGAATAAATGCTTAGGAATTAGGCTAAGGATGAATGGTCTGAAACATCAATGTAGGAAAAAGGGAATTATGCTAAGGAGACTGAATTTATAAGGCAAAAAGGATAGGACATTAGGGTCCAACTTGTAAAGTTAAAGTGAAGGAAAACATACATGGTGACTGAAACATGCCTTTAGATCAAATCTGGCTTCTCCTCTCTATCTGGACTGAACATCTACTAAACTACATGCAGGACAGTGGTCTAAAAGAAGTGAACCAAACTGGTGTACATGGAATGCAATAGGCAGTATACTGCAAATGAGTGCAGACTACAGATCAAATCAAAATTTATTACATATATACAAGATATATATATTTAACCCTCATCACCTCAACTCTACTCAAAGTATAATAACACACACACCCTACCACATGCCTATCACTCCAATGAAGGGGTCAGATACTGTAGGGCATGTTGGGACAGAACAATGGTGTAGCATGGCTGCATATGAAGATGCAGAACAATCATATGTAGGACAATGATATATAGGACACATACATATGGAAAATTAAACTAATGCCCAGGTAGAGGCTTTTGGAAGACTGAACCAACAAAAAAAAAAAGGGTTTGGATATGTATCAGGATAGATGGGCTAAACAGTTATCACCTGTATCTAAGAATGAAAGAGGGACAGAACAAATGATCAAGGAAGAACTCTTATTAACAACCTACATTATATCGCTACTGTATACAACTATCCTAAATGGACTGAACAACCATGCCCAAAAAGGTTTAAACTCCAATGTAGGATAAGTACTGCAGGTTATAATGAAGGGTATTGCAAGGCTATCAAGTAAAGTAAAATGCTAAGAGATGTAATATGTCACCATGTACAGAAAGTAAGGATGAGTGCAGACCTCTAATATGCATGATACTAACCTTCCAGATATGTAGAATATGTTGAGGGGTTGATAGTTATATTGGTGAGTCAATAATTGGGGTCTGAACAATGGTCCAGTGAAATCTATGATGCAACATGGTAGGTAATGAAATGTTTAGTACAGTGAACAACTTGTACAAGTCTAAACCAAGGGGACAGGGTATCTAGTGAAGGGTCTGCACACTGCCTATAAAGGTTGATCAAACATGACTGAACTCAACATAAGAGAACTTGACCAAAATAGAAAACATGACCAAATATAGGCTAAACAACATGCTAATAACCCTATACAACAATGACCTATAGATACCAACCCTATCCCATATGCCAATATCATCTGTAACCTATCTATAAATATAGACCTCTCAGTCTTAGGTGAAACTACAACTACACTCAAGGACAGGCTCTAGTCATGGGTGCCTTACTGGAAAGGATAAAGGAAACAATAATAATAAATCATCAAGGCAGTAAGACATACTAACATCCTATATGAAGACTGGTTGGTATTATAAATAACAGAGGAATCGTTTACAATGGGTTACTATTCTAATACCAATGCTAACTATTATCTCTAGGGTACAGACACTCTATAAGTCATCATATCATTATACTATGAAAGAACTACATATGAATAAGCTCTATAAAAACTAAAATATCCCTACTCTTAAGTTATTTGATGATGTAATACAATTTTATAACAACAGAATGGTACTATAGAGATGATATATTTAAAAACCTTCTCAAGATACAATCTGATAATCATATGCGTCTGTCCAAAATCATGTTACTCAGAGTCCTCGCCATGCCAGTAAGCAAGGCTGCGATAAACGATAGATTCCATAACTGGGATACGCACCTCTATAATCATGTCGTCTAGAATTCTCGCTATGCCGACTAGTATAGCTGCAAGAAATTCAAATCTCATAACCGAGATATGTACATCCAAAGTCAGGTATCTACGTTTCTGCCATGCCAGCTAATATGGCTGCGATAATCTACAGGTTCCATAATCAAGGAGACGTTTTACCATCCCTGTTATTCCCGTCAACATATACTATCAGAAAATATCGTAACTCAGGCCATAAAAATTTATCTCGATAGGAAAATCAAATCAACAACGATCTATTCAAAAATCAAATTCAATAATCAAGTAGTAAGGGTGAACAAAACAAGGAAAAGGATTTCAAATTGAAGTTTAATAAGATTCTCAAGGATCGTCCTAGGAATCTCTCAAGGATTTCTAACTGTGATTGAGTACCTTCAAAAATATATCCTAATCCTACTGCAGGCTATAGTGATACTCTAGTTCGAATACCACTACATAAACTTGACTTGCATGGGCCACCACTAAAAACGTGTCACGACCCGCACCCTAGAGTAAGGGCACGAGAAGTGGATACGTCCAGCCTACGCCACAGTGTCGGTGGTAGAACGCTGTCATAGGTCACAACATCTAACGATATAAGGTACCTTTATAATATATACACTCCGAGTGGAGGTAACATAACAGAATACAGTCTCAATCACATCTAAGAAAAAATATGATAATATAGATAGATATGAAACGAATCCACAGAGATACAAATAGATAGAATTCTAAGTGTCTAAGATAACACAACAATCCAAAAACATCCCAAAACTCAAATACAGTAATCCAGAGAATAAATACAACAGAAAATCACTACACTAAACTAATGGTGTGTCATCCACTGCTAAGAAATCCTACTGGAGATCCAAATCACAGCAATCCTCTAGCGAAGTCCCATAATAAGTGGTAAAGAGTACCTCGTCCTTATCCTCTGTAATATTTTTAAGAGGTCCAGTCAGGACAGAAGCGAGCACAATACATCTCATGCAAATCATAACAGGTTAGGAAATATAAACACGCTAGAGAGTAAGATACATGAAACTGAAAGAATAATATGATATAAAAGAGAGAAATGTAAGTAAATAGCTACAATATATAAAGAGAACTATCAGTGATTAGTGAATCTGAGTACAAGATAAATATGTGAACAACTGGATGTGATTCATGGCTATACTAAAGAGGTGATTCATGACTATACTACTTTGGAATTATTCACATGTTTAGTTCTACTCCCCCATCCCCAATTAATACACAAGGATCCAGTCAAGTTACGTTAAGATTCATGACTACGCTACTGGCTCATAAAGAGTGATTCATGAATAGATTTATGAAGGCTCTGTGATTCATGAGAGTACATAAATCACAAGCAAATTCATGATGGATTCATGATAATAGAAGCACGAGATACATGATGTAAGTGAAACACACGAGACATGAGTATCTGATGCTCCCGAGAGGAATAACATCTTATGAAGGAATCCATATAGTACCAATCTGTGTTACCAACGTGACAGCATTCAAGTAAAGTAATCTAAAGCAGGAATATAATCCTAAGCAAGATATGAAATGATCAGAGAATGTACTCACCTGATATCCTGAGTATCTGAAAAGAATATACTGTCCGAGGAGTGGTGTCTGGCTCCTATAGAACAGTACAAGTCAGAACATGTCCAAAATAGTAAAATAGACTGCTACAATACATTCTACATGATGTTTAGGTCAATTTAGGCCAAAGTCAACCCTTGGTCAACTCTAGTCAACTACACTAGTCAAACTAGGTCAACTAGGTCAAGCCTAACCCAAACAAGTCTCACTAACCTAGCCAGTCTATTCTAGCAAGCACACATCATCACAAAGCCTTATAAGTCTATCAACACAAAAATCACATGTGTATACATGCCATATACACATAGGCTATATCATAGGAATACATAGGCTATATGCCATAGGGCTATATAGGCTATCACATATTTTCATACATATTATATATATGCTAAATTAACATAAGTAACATATAAATATCACATATAGGCCATATGCATATATATTACATATAGAGAGATAGAGAGATACATGTGCATGTGTGTGTGTTTCAATATTGTGTGAGTGTGTGTACATGACATAGGCTAGAGTTATTAGTTTGCATGTGTGTGTATGTGCACAGGAAAACAGTGTGAATGTCAGCCATATGTGTGTGTGAAAGGGAAAACAACATAGGCTATAGTGTTGTGTCAATATGGGTGAGTGGGTGATACCATGTGTATAGCATAGTTGACAGTAGCTATTGGTGTTCCTGGAAACAGTACAATGCGTGTGTAGAGTGGAAAACAGTGTGAATGTCTCAGGTTTAAGAAAAACAATATTCAGTTATTAGTTTACCTGTGTGTGTGCATATAATATTGTGTGTGTGTGACAGTGTTCTCAGATTTTAGATAGGGAAATGTGTTTCCCGATTTGTAGAGTGTGGGTGTGTATATGTATGGGATAACAAGTAAACATTATACCACTGTTCTCAGCTTACAGTGCCAGTGTGTGTGTGTGTTTCAATTATGTGTGTGCACAATAGAGTGATGTGTATATAGGTAGCAGTTTTTAGGATTCCAGTAGAGAAATGTGTGTGTGTGTGATTCACATATCAGTTTGTAGGTAGGTTTGTACAGATAGTAGTGGGTAGGGATAACAGTGTGCATACTTACAGGTCTCAGGATTTCAGATAGGTGTGTGTGTGTGTACAAATCAGTAAAGAATGTGTGAGTTAACATCGCAATGTACATGCATTCTTAGGAAAATTTGAATCCAGAGAACACATGACAGTTCTCAGTGTCTCAGTTAACAGTTTAGGATTTTAGTAAATCAGTCCAATGTAAATCGAAAACTCAAGAATCAACCCCAATCATAAACCTTAATATGATCATCATCTCATACATATGTAATGAACAATTCCTGATAATTAATCAACAATCAAAATAGTTTAAAATTATATTTAATCTCAAAAAATCAATAAACAGTGAACCATGGTATCAGAAATTGGGGAAAACCTATATTTGAAGTCCAAATTCAATCAATAACTCAAAATTAAGGGTTGGTAATCACAGGGTTACATGTGAACATGTCTCACAGTGTGTGTCGTGTCCCAAAGTGGGACACGACGTGTCCAATCAACATTCACACACTCGAATACACTAACTCAGTGCACAGCCTCGTGCACGCGTGTCTAACACTCGACACACGATACGACACAACACGTGTGCGTGCCCACACACTCGCTTAGGGTTGGGCTACAACCCTGATACCCTGACACGTGTCCACGAGACACCTAGACACGACACGAAGCTCATGTCAGCAGCGCCTGTGGCACGCGCGCACCGCAGGCAATGGCCAACGCGGGCACAAAAACATGTCCGACTCGACACGACCTGACTCAAGACTCGAGGGGGCTCGTGTCAGTCACTGCCCTTCGATCCTCACCAAGTGGCGTATGTCCAATCATCGTGATCAGTGAAAAATCCTACCCGAGCAGCAGGACAGTGTGTTCGTGTCCAGAACAGCGTGTTCGTATCCACGTACTGACACGATACGACACAAAATCCATCCACCAATGACACAAAATCACAGACAAACCCTAGATCTATAAATCCATTCACAAACAATTCAAAAATAGTGCAAAAACAGTGAGTGAGGCTTTTCATTAAACTCCTCGTTCTAGGTTAGGATACGTGTCCGATACGGACACGAAATCAAATGCAATCGACACAAAATTATATTACAACTAGGAGACACCTAAATCTAGGCTACCATGCAAAGAAAATAGAATTTTAATGCAATTTGAAGGGTTTACCTATAGGGTGCAAATGACCAAAAAACCCTAAATCGAATGGTTTCCGTTGTTAGCCAAATTCTCCAAATTGCTCACAAACTGAAATTACTCTCCATGAACATCAAATAGAGGATGATTAGACTCTATTGCAAAAGATTAGGATCAAAAAGGAATTAAAATGGATTTGATATAAATTATGGAAGATGGGAATTACCTTTTCTTTCTAAAAGTTGGTTCAACACAAAAGAGGCAAAAACAAGAGAATGAGAGATTATATAGGGGAAATACCTATGTTGGCCGGCCACTATAGGCTAAGTTAGGGTTAGGATTGCACTAATGGGCTATGGGCCAAGTTACATTAGTCATGGAATAAATTTCTAAGTCATAAGTCATTGATCCTAGTCTTCATTATCCTATTTCAAACTTGGTTCTAAATGACTAAAATTGGGTTAACTTAAGTTAGACTAGGGTTCTACCATGCTAACCAAGTCACCATAGCTAGGGTCAACTTCTAGGTTAGTCTCCAAAGTCTCAACTAGTCAAAGTCAAATAACAATCACCACTTCAATAAATTAAAATAAATTCAAAAATTCATAATGTCCAAAATACCCTCAAGCTAAAATGTGGTAGTGACAACCCCTTAGCCGTTCACATGTCAAACTCTATATTTCAAAACACGTAGATAGTGTTTCCTTGTCTCTCTTCTTGCAGTCGTCACTACTTGCGATGTTACCATGTTTACATGTTTTATTCTAGACCGTATATCCTGCTATATCTCTCCAGTTTATTCTAGACCTGACATGTTACTAGTTTACTCTCTGGCTTCATTTCGTATATTCTATTTTATGTTTTGTGAATTCTATTGTGTTTTCGGATTGCAGTCGGTCTGTGTGCTTGTTCCATTCCTGACTGAAAACCAACATTTTTCAGGTTAACTGTGGCTTCACCTAGCATTGGGAGATCTGGGTGTACTTGCAGGCCAAACCTAGAGATTAGATAGATGTGGTATCATTTTCATTAATTGTAAGAACCTTGTACTTTCTTTAAAAATAAATATTATAAATGCTGTAATTAATTTAGAAATGTGAATGAGCAATAAAGTTTATTTTGAGCATTTATTTATTGCGGGCTTGACAACGTTCTACCGTCGATTCTGCAGCATAGGCTGGCTTAGACAGCACTCGTATCCCGAACGGATGCGGGTCATGACAAGTTTTTGTGGTGGCCCTTGCAGGTCAGTTTTTGTAAAGTATGCGAACCCGTAGTAGTGCCATTTTAGTCGTACTACTGCGAGCCCGCGACTAGGAATTTCTCATTCACGATTAGGATTGATTTAGGAGAATGAGTAAGACTAGGAGTCTCTTATCCCTTTGATTATTGGGTAGTTAAGATTTCTACATAGGCCCTGTAATTCAGGTAGGAACTTATTAAAATTAAACCCTATTATATAACTTAAGAAATTTTCATAGTAGGATACCCTATTGTACTATGGTAGGATCAAATATGGGTAGATTGTTCGCCCAATAAACTAGGACTTCCTAGGATTCAAATCCTATTCTTGATCATTTATGCAAATTTATTTTTCTACCCCTCTAAATATCATCGTCATATCGTGAGATCCATATTACTTTATCATTAGCCACAAATAATTGCTTTCCTAGGAGTCTATATTTTATTGTTTGAGCCTAACATGCTCCATTATCTATATGACTACTCCGAGTTAGTTTTGTTGAAATTCAGGATATATATGTTTTCTCCTCGATCTTGAATATTTGAGGAATAGAAATTAAAGTTTATATTTCTTCTGTCTTCGATCAATTTATTCCTAAACAATCGTTGATTTTCAAAACCGATACTTTCACTTCAAGGACAAATACGTACATTTTTCCTATCATGATCAAATTACTTGAATTTCTAACTTTCTTTATCATGATCAATCTGTTTAAGAATTTTAGAAGCTCCTTTGAAATTTTATGGATATAGTTGAAAGAATGATTAGTGACTTACGATGGCACAACAACGGCGTACTATCGTCACTTATTTGAATTATTGAGACTGCGAGTTCACTGCAGCCAGCAGCGCACTGGCGTGGCATGATCCCTTAGTTAAAGTAATTTCAAGTAAGCGTAGGTTATCGAATATAATTGAAACTATGTCTTAAATGTCTTATTTTGATCTTTGAGTCAATATTGGATAAAGTTAGTAAAATATTCGATATCATGTTCGAGTAACGAAACCAAGGGATTACTGCAGTCAGGTGTACACTTTTGAGGCATAAATTATCGGTAAAACGACTTCATATATGCATACGATTTTTGAATATTATAGAGACTACGTCCTTTTTGGCTATTGATTTCATGGTTTGCAATTTCATGCATTCACTTAAAATTTCGATTTAGTCCTTACCCTTTAATTTTTATTTTTTCTTATCTTTTATTTTTATATCGTTATTTGTCTTCCTAAGTAATATTTTAGGCCTATTTTTAAATTCCTTCTACTAGAATCACAATCAAAACTAGATTATAATTCTACGATCATGCCTACATTATAGGTCGTGCTAGAACGATTCCAATTTAAAATCATCCTTATGAATTTTATCGCTACTAGAATATTCTGGTTATATTTCGATCAAGTCAATTCATATACTTTTCTGATTTTAACGCTATAATCGTGTCTAACTAGTATCGCTTAAAAGAGTTAATCTTGCCCAGCGACTTTCTCTTGTTTTGCTAACCCTGTTTCAACCGTATCCATGACCCTTGGTAATAGACCCATTTGACTATACTTTAATCATGCCACGTGGTATCTTTCTTAAAGTTCAATTCTATCACGATCTAACTCATTTTGATCACTGATCAGATCATTTCTTGATTATATTATTAATCACGCCCTTCAAAATTTCAAGGAAGAAATATTTTTAAGATGGGTAGAGTTTTTGATTGATGAATGTCCTTTAGGTTATTGTTAGCTTATGTGTAAAACTTTGAGAAGATTTTAAAGCATCTTACGATTCGAGACCATAGTATAGGGTTCCAACACCAATCCATACCAATTTACCTTACAAT
Source organism: Iris pallida (assembly GCA_029216955.1). NCBI lineage: Eukaryota > Viridiplantae > Streptophyta > Magnoliopsida > Asparagales > Iridaceae > Iris > Iris pallida. The sequence goes on along the minus strand of JANAVB010016196.1, from coordinate 2,220,460 downwards.
TCCACCCTAGTTGATTAATACTCTTAATAAAGAATTTTTCCTGTTTCTTTTCATCCCTATTATCAATTTTTCTTGGGCCAACCAGGTCTGTATATCCTAGTAGTCCTTAAATTCCAGGACGAATTTATTTCTACGGTGGGTAGATTTGTAACTTCTCTTCCCGAATTATCAAATTTTATCTTTCTAACTATTTCTTTTATTTAAATATCATAATTAGAAGTACTCGCTCTTGAAACGCCTAAACATTATTTTGCTAATTAGTTTGTATTTCAAAACTAGTTAAATTTAGTCATAAATGCTAATATAAGTATTTTCTTACTATTAAAGGGATTCGGTTATTATCAAAGGTTGAGTTAGAAAAGGTTTTTAAAAACATTTACATATTTTGAAAATTAAACAGATTATTTTCAAATGAGACTTTGATTTAAAATGGATATACTTTAAACGTTTTGGGCAGCTTTGAATATTATCAAAACTTTCTTTGGTAATACGAGATATTTTTCAAATTATTAGTATGATCTATTATGGGATTAAGATTTCATTGATTTAGTTTTGACATTATTAACTACTACTTTTACCCGATAAGATGGGCTAAATTATTCTAAAGACTTTTATCCAATAAGTTTTAAAAATTTCTTGATACTAAAGATATATTTTAAATCATTAAGGTGATTAGTTACTTGAATAAGGTTTGATTTTCTATTTATAGATTAAGCTAATAAAGATTTATCTAATCCTATCGGGATTCATATGTTAGTCAAACCCATCTACCAATAGATCCTCTTGTCACATCCTAAACTAATAATCATTAGAATTTTATCCTTCCTAGTAACCGAATTGGAAAACCCCTCCATACAGCTAGTCTACTGCTCCTACAAGAAGAGGACCTCTCTTTCTCAACTTCATCACCAATAAAACCTTTAATCTATCTTTTGCTCTCAGCCAGACCCGCACCCCGACCCTTGCACCTCGTCGAACCCCATCCGGCCTCCCCGTCTAACTACTCGACACATCATTGCCGGAACACCTGCCGAGGCTCCATCTACCCATCAAACAGAGCATCACCATCGATACCACCATCATTATCCCAACATCCACCACCACGATCACCAATACCGTTCTTCCGGCCACACCAATACCACCTGCAACACCCCCACCACATACCTCCTCTCTGGGTCTATACTGCCGCCCAGCTGTATCAAGCCATGCCGACGACCTCGGCATTATCTCACCGCAGTCGATCACACAGTCGAAACGCCAACCAAGATCAGAACCCAGCCTCGACTCTCGCCTACTCATGAACCGCCGTAGCGTCGGTGAGCTCAACCCGCAGCCTCACCGGCGGTGACGACACCCGACGGACAGCTAGCGTCGCCCTGTTCCTCCACCTGAGATTGATGTCCCCGTGCCACGAGGTCACGTCTACCGTCGTTCTTCCGTACGATCGGTCATCCATTGAACCCCTATACCTTAGCTCAGATCTGACCCACAGTCACAGTCAAACTCCCGAGCGCTCGTCATCGAAATTGCTCTTCCCAGCACGACGAGCCATCCAGATCCATCTCCTCCTCTGGGCGGTGCCCCAAGCCGCCGTCGCGGTGTCGTCGAGCGCCATCGTGATGTTGTCGAGCACCGCCTGCGCTCGACATGGCTGTGCACCTCTCCTCCGGCGACTAACTCCTAAGAGCAGCGCTTCTCCGCGCTAAGCAATCTCTGATGAGCTCTTCGAACTCTCTTGAAACCCTCTTCCACACTCTATTGCTCTTTCTCCCTCTTCTCTACTACAGAGAAGACATCAGCTGTTATGTGTGTTAGTTTGTTTTCTTCTCCTTGGTTTGTGAGCTTGGGTTTTATTTTGTTCTATGTTGTTTTACTTTTGTTAGTTTTGTTTTGGGCCATTGGCCATGCCTTGATAGCTTTGGGCTGATATATATAGATGAAATAAGTTTGATTTCATAGACAAATCCCAATCCTGATATATAGCTCTGGGCTGATTTTATAGACGAAAAGAAAGAAAAACATTTGGACCTTTGGCCTCTAGATTATAGACATAATAGTTTTATTATCCATTGATTATTATTAGAATTATGGTTATTATGTATCTATTAATTACTATTATAATTACTATTGGATTTTAATAGTTATTTTATAGATAATTCTAAAATATATTATTGTATTTATGGTAACTCAAATGTCTTTTTAACGTAAATATTATTATGACATTCTAGCTATTTTCCAGGTATGGTATGTGCAACTGAACTTTGAAGCTAATATATTATTATAGTGTATTTTATCTGTAACTTTTGGTTTAAAAGTTATATTTTAACAAGATTTATGTTTTAATTCTAAAAACTAACTTTATATTTTCTTAGAGTATAGTTGGGCCTTTAGGTATAGATATAATTTTAATTATTTTCTAAAATACGAGATACAGTGATAATTTCTAAAATAGTTTATTTATTTCTACCAATTCTCTTCCGAAATCCAATATTGTCCGTGACTAGTGGTACATTCCTATTGTAATTCTAACAACTCCCTATCAACACTAGGCTAATCGGACTATCCTGGACTCAATGGAAATATTCGTTTCACCAGCAAAGGATCCAGGCAAGTGCACTTTCTGATTGCTTTTCGGTTCATAGTAGTTTTTACGTTTCATGTTTATACATGTGTCTTGTTGCTTGTTGAAACGCTCATCACACGGAGATTAGTATCATGGATATTATACTTCTTGACTGGCATTTACATGATTACCATGCTTGTGACTTGATTCCATTAGTACTAGCCGGGTAGGAAAATATCTTCGTAGACGTGTGAACTACCTATTGTAGAAACATGAAAAATATGGAGTTTATGCAGATTATAAATTGTCGCATAGGTACATCGGACCAAACAGGTCCGTATGAAGGAAAGCTGCATGACTGTTCAAAGACATATGCGGCCCATCGACGAACAGCAGTAGAAGGAAAATATACGACAAAGGAGGAGCAGTTCGACTGATAAAGCTGACAAGACCTGGCAAAAATATGACAGTTCTGACACTTCGACAAGAAAGATAAGACGTAGAGACATCACCCAAAAGCAGGGTTCGTACGCCTCCATGTGACCAAAAGAGCGTCATCCAAGCCGCATGAACTTCATGCGTCCCAGCTCATGCGGCCCCAGAGTTTCCAAACTTCATCCAAGCCGCACGAGTCTCATGCGACCCCACAAGATCAAAGAGTGAGAACACCATACGCAATGGGACACGTGGCAATCTGATCGATTCCTTAACCACACAGATTTGCTGTAACAAAATCCCAACAAACTGACATATGGCAGCCCGAGAACGGGTCTTTGCGTGCCAATCAGCCACGTGGCCGCGAGACGACCATGCGGCTCAAAATCTATCCTATTATAAATAGCAGGGTGCCACTCCATTGCAAAGGCTGGCAACCTTCAAGAGAGAAGCAATATCTTCACGAGCTAGAGACTACATCAGATAGTCCACGGAGTAAGACAGAGTTTATATCACTTTTCTGAGCCTCCACCGTCACCTCCCAGAATCAAAACTAAACAATTATACTTAGATTATTTCCTAGGCTTTCTTTTTAGGCTTTTCTTTGTACAAGCGAGTTTGCAATCAATTCCAGTGTTCTGTAATACTTGTTGTTGATTTTTATGGCAAACACGATGGCGACTCTGCTGGGGACATCCTTCTCTTCCTACGATAAGTTGGTGATGCAATTTGACGCGTCCAAGCTCGGCTCTACACAGCAGATGCTTGTGGTCCACTTCGACCAACAAGCCTTCGAAGAATTGCTCTCTGAAGGGAGAGCCAGCCCGTCTCAGAAGCGAGCCAACCCGAAGAGGACTCGTAAGGCGTCGGTGTGCGAAACTGTTACCTCCGACCAAGTTCTCGAAGAAGCTCCTTCTGCAGCCCAAGACGGTGACCAGAACTCTCCTGTGGCTTTGTTTCCGACCGCAGAGGACCCCACTGTCCATAAATCCTGTAGAGGAAAACACTACGATGCTGAGTTTTTGGGGGCACAAGGGAACTCCATGCGGACAAAAAGGAGGCCGTATAGAGGAGATGGGCAGTCTGCCTATGCAACAACTAACTCTGGCCGCAGGCAGACAACTCATGCGGCAGCCAACTCTCGCTGCAGGAAGATAATTCATGCGGCAACCAGCTCTAGCCGCAAGAAGATGGGTCGTGCAACGACCAATCCTGTCTACAGACAGGACGTCTCATGCGGTGCTGTCAGAAGCTCTGTGTTCGATCGCCTCTCATGCTGGCCCGACGCCATGCAGCCCATTAAAGAAGCAGGATGTATCAATCTTGACTTTTTTACTATGCGCCTTCGGGCGCTAAGTCAAAAAAGTTTAGGGCAGTACGGGCTCAACCAGTCTAGTCAACTGTCCAAGTTGCTGATAGTCAGTGGGCCCCGTTAACTGTTACATGGGCGCGTTAACTGTTACACGGGCCCCTTAACTGTTACCTCGGGCAAACAGACAGGGTGGGTCTCCAAAGTCTCCCTCTAAAGATCCAGAGTAAGTGCTTTTACTAGCCACCGATCAGGGAGCAAACATGATGCCTAAGCACTCGTGCGCTCGGGATTCCTGAGTTCGTAAGTCTGGTGCGAAGGCAGAGCAGCTTCCTACCGACTTACGTAACGTGATTACTCACAAACGCAAGACTGCAGCGTCAGCATGTATTGAGTCCCTCTTGGGGCATCCTTGCACTCAAGTCATTATCAACTGCTGCTGCAATAAATCAGCAGCACCTGAAGATCGGCAGTCAATTTTCCAGCGACCGCAGCAGCCAACACCTGTCCAACAGGTACAAAATCTAGGGGACGAAGAGTTTTCTTTCGCCTCCTATAGTTCAACTCAAAAAGTTCCTCCTGGCAAGGAAGGAAAGAAGACAGGCTCTTCCAGCCTGGCCATCTCGGCCAGTACTACAAGGAGACCCTCATCTGGGGGGTTTCCATCAACCACAAGGGGTGTCCATTTAGGCACTCGATCCAAGAAGAAGCTTCCAGCACTCGAGAGTGCACCTTCAACCACCTTGAAAGTAGATGAAGTTGGGGGTAGCAGCCCCCTCAATGTATGCAACAACCCGGTGTACCAAGAGCACATGCAGGGGGTAGAGATCCCCCAGAAGTTTACAACAGGATCGAATTTCCCTGAGGGCCACCACCGTCACCAAGACGATGCGGCTTCCTACACAGGGGGTAGCACCCCTGCCGAGTCTGACAAAGATGATATTCAAACATTTCCTGACAATTTCTCTATACAAAGGTACGGTACCGAGAGTACCTCTGCCACAATCCATTCCACCTCTACCCACGTGAGGACAGTCTTTATGACTGACGACGATCATGATGCGCCTTCCGACCGACAACGGCAAGATGTGCTCGAAGCCATGCTCCTGTCCTTAGTCAAGTCGGTGGACGAGATCAAAGCCGCCTTGCCAGCTCAACCAGCAAGGACTCCCGTACAAACAAGCTTGGGACCCGCCGTCAATACAGACTCCAACACAACCGCCCCTCCTTTAGGCGATTATCCCGTAGCACCATCCATTCCTTCAGCTGCAGATAAAGCCAAAGAGGCTAGGAGGGAAGTCCAGGAGCTCCGAGCGATGTTCAATGCCCGAGACTCCTCTCGGGATCTCAAAATACGGCAGTCTTATCCCGTCACATGGAGGGCCATACCTTTTCCACCATGGTACAAGCCGTTCTATATCGATTCTTACGATGGAAAGACTTCTGCTAGTCAGTACATGACTTACTTTGAGGTCACCACCGACCACTTGCCGTATAGTGACGCTATCCTCACGTGATTATTTATCGGAGCCTTGGAAGGGATCACGTTCGACTGGTACCGCAATCTTCCCGACAACTGTATCCATTCTTTCGACGACTTCAAGCACATGTTCTTAGAGAGATTCTACGAAGTGGGGTATGACGTGACAATGTCATCTCTCATGGACGTCGTTCAAGGAGAAATGGAGCTGACGGGGAACTATATCGAGCGGTTCTGCCAAACCGCGATGAGATTGCCTCAAGGCAATCCCGAGAGTTCCCTAATTAAAATCTGCTAGAAGAAGCTGCTTCCTACAATTAGCCTCTGGATGGGAGACGGTCAGTTCAGAGACTGGAAGAGTTTCATCATAAGTGCTACCAACGCGGAGGCAAAATTGAAGAAGGCTCGCCAACTGGGGTTACACTTCCCAGAGGGAGAATATAAGGGCAGACGTCCTGGTCCCACCTCCAACAACAGTGGCACCACCACCAACCGGGACAAAAAGGGCAAGCAGGCCATGGTCACTGATGCGACCCAGAAGCCTGAACAAAAACATACGAAAGATCAGTGGCCCAAGATCAATTACTCGTTCGAAGATAGTCATGTCAAACCTATCTTCGATATACTCTTACAAGGGGGTAGGATCCAGCTCCCGCCATCAAGACGCGAGCCCCGAGCAACAGAAATGGATGACCCAAAGTACTGTCACTTTCACCGCTATGTCCATCATGCCACCAGGATTGCTTCCAATTGAAGCGGTACATCCAGAGTTTTATCGATTCCAAAGCTTTGTTGATAGACTTTAAAGAGGTTACTATGGCGGCAAATATGGTATCTATTTAGTTCGGCGACTTCCCTCCAACAAGCACTCCAGACGGGGTAGTTCCTGTCCTCCGGGCAACGATGGAGGTTACTAATCTTCCATCCGTTCGAAATCAGACATCTGGACTGGTAGCTCTCACTATATCACGAGGAAAGATCATGTGGGTACACCCAGACTTGGTGCCCGAAGTTACCCAGGGGGCGTCATCTCCTCCCAGTAAGAAGAAGAGCAGGAAGTCTTGATCCTTCCACACAATTTCAGCCGATGCTGAAGAAGCTGCTGATGTTGTTACCCGGTCTGGAGCACAAGTCCAGCATGTACGGGATAGTCCAGCTGAAGATTCTTAGCAAGCAATATTGCCTCCCTCTGATGTTCCATGGCCCCCTCAGCCTCCACTGGCGGATAAGTCCAAGACAAGGGAGACTCGCTTCGACAGGCTACTCTGTAGTGATAAACCTCATGGACTGGAGAGACCTTACAACTTCGACATATTAGCGTAATTGGCTAATACGCTAGCAAAGTTGTCGCTATACGAGCTCCTAAGGCTCTCCAAGGATCTTAGTGTCGCATTAAGCGAAGCACTCCAGAATGCTGATGCCTACTTAGCTCAAGTCAAGCCTCCAGGGGAAGACCCTCCAGCAGATCTATAGGACGGCAGTAGAACAATGCAATGCCCAATATCGTATTTACTCCACAGGACATGTTGATTAAGACCAACTTGCATGATCGCCCCTCGTACTACACCGAATACATAGGCGACATCATGGTGGATAGGATGCATATCGACCCGGGATCGTCAATAAGCATTATCTCGAAAAGCCTGCTCCAACTTCTTGGCATCCCTATGCACCGGCTAGCAGCAACCAACACAGCCATTAGCGGGTTTAACTCAGGGAGAAGCTATCCCCTAGGTAAGATCCGGTTGAAGTGCCAGATTGGTGACCTGAGAATGGAAGTTACCTGCTACGTCATAGATGCAGACACCTCCTACAACATCCTCCTGGGACGTCCGTGGATACACGACTATATGATCGGTGCATCCACCCTCCACCAGTGCTTCAAATATGTTAGTAAACACGGTTCTGTGAAGACCGAATTCGTCGACATTGATCCCTTTAAAAGGGTTGAATCTAATTACTCATTAGAGGCTTGCCGATATGACGAATCCAGGAAACATATAATGGACGAGCCGGAGGCCGTTGCAGGGCCAGAGGAACCCTTGAGAATCCGTCTCCAACCCCGCAAACCGGGCAAGGCCACACCGCTTGTCGCAACCTTACATAAAGAGGTACTCGATTCTCCTGTCACACCTGCGTAGTCGGAGCCAATGGTCATCCGTCTCCCGAGATCCAGTCAGAAGCCAAAACATATTATAGGACCAATGGTGATCCAGCTGCCAAAGTTCAATCAAAGTCAACAGGAAGATGCAAAGCCCCCTGTAACACCAATGGTAATCCGATTGCCAAAATCTACTACAAGGCGACCAGAAAACACAATGTCCCTTGCCGAGCTAATTGTCAGCCGTCTTTCCAAGACGAGTCGGAAACTAAATGCCGATCCGACATACTCAAACAAGCGAATGCCCAAGACGGCATCCCAACCTTTTGGATTACAAGGGGTAGCCGAGGAGGACGTAGAACTCGTCGAATACCTAGTAGCACAGGTGGAGGGTACCTCTCCTGATGACATAATCTCCATGGACGGAGTTCCTTATCTCATCAACAAGAGTTTAAAAAAAAGAGAATATATATGTACCTAGAGTGTCGAGTTATGTACATCAGGTACCTTTGAACTTACACTCTGTTCCCCCTCCTCCAAGGGGACTCACATTGCACCTCTACAAGTGACAAGTCACGTACATTGATACCTCTGAACTTTTGCTTTAATGTTTTACGCCCATACCTCCCTTGTTGGGCTTCGTTTCAAATCTATTACCCGCACCACCAGTGCGCAGAAGGATAATAGGTCCATAAAACTTATCCAAATCTATTACTCGCACAATCAGTGCACAAAAAGGGTAATAGGTCCACAAAATTCCCCGAACGGGAAAGACAACCATGTCCATATTATCTCTGAGTTGTTTTCCTATCCATCACTGACAAATCATCCAATACAAAGAACTTTCACGTTGATAGCACCTCTGAGTTGTTCTGTGTATCTCTATTTGGCCTACTCCTACCACGTCCTCATTACCTCTGAGTAGGAAGGCTATGATTCAGACCCATATTTACCATGTCTTCACTACCTCTGAGTAAATGTGTCGGTCTTCTCTTCACTTGTTATCAGTACTCGCCTCGCTGGTACACAAAAAATGGTAATGAGTCCCCAAAAATCATCCTAATCTATTACTCGCACCATCGGTGTATCAAAAGAGTAATAAGTCCACAAAATATCTTGTCAAATCTATTTGCTTGTATTTTCAAAAAAAAACACACCCAAGGGCAATAGGTCCACAAAAAGTCCCTCCCGGGGATATTCTTCAATCAAAATGTCATTACAAGCTCATCAGAGCGGAGTGAATCTATTCTGCTCTGTCAAAAAAAGAGACGAAGAGCAAAGTCTACTATTCATCAGCGACACACAACTTGTTGAGGGTGTCCTCCATCTTTGCAGTTGAGCGCTCAATTCTCAGCTTGACTCGGCATTCAGCTTCCGGGGATAACCTCTCGGCGTCCTCCAGATGCGCATGAGCCTGCAAATTCTCTTCCAGTCTCTTCAGTGCCCTCTCTAAAGCAGCAGAGGTTTGGTTGACTTCATCGGTCTCCTTCCAGATCTTCCTACCCTCTTGATGGGTGACTTGGAGCTCAGTCTCCAGAGACGTTAACCTAGCCTGGAGATGGAGGAGCTGCTCGTTGGTTTCGGCCATAGCTCGAGTAACGGTCTCCTCACGAGTAAAGAAAATCTCTCCCTCCCAGCATAGCTTGTCATACCTAAGGGAAAACTCCTGGAGGTCCTTCTCCAAAGAGGGCTTGGTTGTCTCTTGAACAACCTTCACCTTTTCTACAACTGATACAAGAAAAGCATGCTCCTCTTACACCATGGCAGACGCATCTACTTGCCGCAGTTTCTGCAACTGGATTAGGCACTGATGAGCCTCTGCTAGCTTGTGCTCCAGAAGGACGGCCACCACTTCTCCACTTGGGAGCATCTTCAGTAGGGCAATCTGGCCTTGGGCGCAGTGGTAGGCCACAACAAATAAAGTCCTTCTCCTTAAAGCAGCCTCGACCTCCCGTTTCAAGTGACAATAAAAGCTCTCGACTATGTCCCTTGACGACTCGTCCAAGTTCTCCAAGGAGTACGGTGTCGAAGGGATAGCACCTAAGGAAGTGGAAGGCATCTGGAAAGCAGGTACACTTGAGCTTGATGACCCTGTCAAAAGGGAAACAAGTTCTAAGCAGTGAGACTCTCGCACTGCAGTGATCTCCTCTTCCGTAATCCGAAGAAGCTGAAGACTAGGCAGAGTGGCAAGTGCAATCTCCGGAGAAGAGGCAGCTTCAAACAACCCTGCGCCCACCGATGCTGGTATAGGAACCACCGTCTCGGCCGTTTGTGGTGGAAGAGGCTCGAAACTCATCTCAACCGGGTTCTTTTCGATTTGGAGGAGGAGAGGTCCATTTCTTCTCTTCGGTAGGAGGTCTGCCCCAGCGTCGTCCGCTATCCCCTCCTCCGCGATCATGTGCACTATCGTTAGCGGAGAGACGGGGCCTGTAGGTCCAGAACAAATAATCATCAACTTGACTCAAAGAATGCGAAGAAAGAGCGAATGAACCTCCTAGTCGGTAAGAATATGACATAGCTTACCAGTGGAGGGCGGAGGAGTCCGTGACTCGCTCGGACAATCATGATTCTTTCTACTGCCCCCGTATCCCCTTCAACAGCAACAGCCGAATCACCTATATTTGTCGTTCCAGTCCCGGTTAATCCAAAGGGAGGTAAAACTGAGTCGGTCACAACCAATCATGACCTCACAGCCTCGACAATTGATTCTGTAAACCTGGTGCCCCCTTCGACCAGAGTACTCATAACTGAAGAAGTCTCGAACGCAGCACCGGGCACCGGAGGGTTTACATCTTCAACAGTATGCACGAAAGAAAGAGAGAGAAACAATCAGATAATATACCTGAAGTAACGTAGTAGTCGGCCGGAATAAAACTTACCTCCGGGAGGGCTTCGGTATCACTACCCTCTCCCGTATGATCAGAACCTCGAGTCTTAAATGCGACCTGCTTTTGAGAACGAGGCCAATTAGCAACAGATGGTCCGCACTTACTTCGCATAGGCAAAGGGCTCGGCACAGGGGAAGGCAGGCGCGTCACCAGAGTGGTCGCAGGAGACAATAGATCATTGCACTCATCCTTCTCTTCTGTATCGGTAGAATCGGAATCAGAGATTACAACGACCTTCATCTTCCCCGCCCTGTTCCTCTTTTTGGACCCTTCATGCTTTTTTCGCTAGCCTAGTACCGGTTATAAAGCTTGTACTCGCATCGAAATTGTGGGGAGGCCCATTTACGGAGACGTGGTAGATGGCTGTTGTAGCGCCCCACTTTCGATAGGCGACGGGACTTCATAATATGCTTGCGCCGAGTCAGATCGGCCGGGAACTTAGATGGCTATCTGACTCGATCGCTAAGCTTGGTAAACGATAACGCCTTGCGGCATCGATTCAAATCGATTTGGACAAAAGTTACGAGAATCGATCCAACTAATGGAACGACTTCTGTTGGAATAAGTCCTAGATGCAGCGGGCTGCGTCTCGGTGAGTGAGCTTTCTATAAGAGTCCCTTCGACGGGACCAGACCGCTGTATGGTTTTCTTGGAGCTTTTGCCTCTGGGTTTTGATGAAGTGCTTTCGTATCGTTTTTATGGATACAATTACAAATTTTGAAGCAAGGGGAAAAGAAGGAATTCAAACAAAGTGTTTGTGCCATTGCAGGAGCTCGCGTAACTAAAGCTTGATGTTGCGAAGCGCTTCGACGATCGGCACGAGCAAAGTAATTGGTGGATGATTCGGCCCCTTCTTTTCCACTCTGTCTCGCAAACTAATTCCTTGCCTCGAATTCATTCAAATCAAACGATGCCAAGTTAATTGCATGCCAATCCACAAAGTTCAAGAACTCGGGAAAAACGTATAGATTTAGAGTAATTTACTCTGAAAATACAAGTCTATCACATAAACCAGAATGTTTAAGGTTCTAGTAAAAAGATAGACTATTTCACGTGCTGCAAAATAATATGAAACGTCAATCGTGGGTTATGATGCCTCGGACAATTTGGTGCCTGCAGGACACTAAATCGGGAGTACGGTCTTGGGGAAAATAATTCTTTGCATGAGTTGGAGGAAATGATAATGTCATTCAATACTGTCCGTGCTATACGAATCTGTCTACACATATTAAAACAGCTCGATGCGGTATCTGGGGCATCGGAACCGAATCGGGGGAAAAACCAAATTCGTGCTTCAGGGCGAGGCATTACGAGACCTGCAGCAGTGCTTGCAACCCAAGCTGACAGCACGTCGTAATGCCATATAAAGTCCCTCATGATGCATAGCATCAATGACCGCACATATAAGATAGAGCATGCTCACCTATTGTCTTATGCAGGTAGTAAATATTATTTGTGTTTTATGTAGGGACGAGCACGACAGTGGTAAAAAATAGGATTAACTACTATGTTTCACAGTATGCTATATTACTCAAAGATGGCTATCGATATGAACTGAATTCATTTAGTTCTAAATAGAAAGACAACTCTAAAGCATGCCTATCTTAACAATCAGAGTCGATTTAGACGAGTGGATTCGTATCATCCACTTAGCAAGTGTGCTAATCCCCTCCACCAATTTCCCCAGGTGCGACGGGCGCTCCAAACTAAACTGAAGCTGAAGTACAGAGAGGCGTTTTGAAGCTCTTCCTATGCTGAAGTATTTTGAAGCCAATTCATTCGACAGCTTATGTATAAAGGGGCGAATGTATAGAACGACAAGTGTTAGTTCAGGCAGCTTGTCGAGTATGTTTTATTTTGTTTTCAATCAATATAGCCGCAACGGCATCCAATGTAATTATGACTTGCACTTTGTTGCAAGCTATGAATGAAAATCATTTCTATCTGCCTATATTGCGTCTTATATACTGATGTTATTTATGAAGTTTCAACTTGGCGTATTAATATGAAAAGCAATGTAACGTTCTTGCCTTGTACGAGTGCAATTTCAGACTCGTACGGCATCATGCCTTAGCGAGGACGATCAAATCAGAAAAGTAACACCGGGGACGAATGGTTTGTCGACTCGGGGCGTGACAAATTGGTATCAGAGCACAGTTATGTTTCCTTGGATTTTCGATAGATGTTTCATTGTTGTAATGTCCGTTGCGATGGCTCGATTGAATGATTATTGACATGCTGCGTAAAATAAAAGTTCCATACAGGTAAGCACATAGATATTTTAGAAAAAATACTAACGGGTTTACTCTGTTTTGTAGGAATGACTAAGAAAAGAAACAATCTTGGCACAACAATCCAAACCGTAGATAGTACGTCGAGCACAAAAAGTACTGGCCCTAGCGAGACGACTATGGAGAAGATGCTACAGTTGATGGAACTACAGCAGCAACAGCTTCAGATTCAATTCAAAGCCCAATTTGATGCGCAGTAGAAGCAGATGAACGCCCTGACTCAGATAGTGAGCAGAATGGAGGGCAATAACAAAGCAACGGACGAGGTACCCGAGGACAAACAAGGTGATCAAGATGAATACGAGGAAGAAGAAGCTCAACCGCAAATGATAAATTCTTCTTCCTTGTTCAAGGCAAAGGAGTTCCGCAATATGAATCCACCAAAATTCAACGGCCGAGCAGAGCCTGATGTGATCGTGGGGTGGCTCCCGGAGATTGAGGACCTATTTAATCTGCTTAGCATTGAAGGGCCCCAGAGGGTAACTTGTGCGGCGTTACAGCTGTAACTGACGGCATACGACTGGTGGACAGCTAAGAAGCAGGAAATCTATGAAGCTGATACAAACGCTACGATTTTTTGGAAAATATTCAAGAAAGCTTTCCTCGAACAGCACGTTCCTCGTGCCGTCCGTCGTCAAAAAGAAGATGAGTTCATGATGCTGCGATAGGGAAATATGTCTGTCGACGATTATGACTCGAGCTTCTCAAAGCTGGCAAAGTTTGCCGGTGCCTTCCTGTCCAACAAAGAAGCATGGTGTGAACGCTTCCAACAATGCCTAAATAACGAACTGCGAAGGGACGTCATGAACCAACGATGTCGAACTTATCGTGATTCCTAAGAAGCCGCACTTGATAGTGAGCGAATCTTTGGCCGTATGTCACAAAGGGCCGTGCCTGTCGTTCACAATAATTTCAATAAGCGTCCTAATGACGCTGGAGGATCGGGAGTACAAAAGCTTCCAAACACGTCTGAGAATCGGCATCCATATCCGGGATTACACTACAATATCTGTGGCAAGCATGGGCATCGCCTGAGTGATTGTTTCCACAGAACATGTTACGGGTGTGGCGAGAAGGGCCATTCAAAGCCACAATTTCGAGAAATGTTCCGAACCAACAGAACCCACTAAGGAATATTCCGAATCAATATAAAGTGCCTACACTACAAGGCACAGATACTGTGCCTGTGAACCTACAGAATCAACGCCATGGAGCTCAAGGCCGAGTTTATGTCTTAACTCGGGACAAGGCGTTTGCGTCCGATACTGTGGTACCAGGTATATTACTCTACAAAAATATACCTGCTCGAGTACTATCCGATTCGGGTGCGACGCATAGCTTTATATCTACTGATTATGCGAAAGAAAATAAAATAACCATGCAATCACTAGATATGAATATTAGCGTTAGCACTCCATCGGGAGTCGATATGCCTGCGAACATTATTTGTAGGAATGGCCATATTTGCATCGGAGGAAGAAATCTATCCATAGATGCCGTCGTACTAGACATCGAAGAGTACGACATAATACTGGGCATGGATTGAATAGGCGCTTGTCATGCAACGATCGAGTGTACGGAGAAGAGAGTGGTGTTTCATCTTTCTGATGAGATAGAGTTCTCATATTCGTGCGGTATAGTCTCAAAGACGGCAATGATGGTATCGACAATCTCAGTGAGGCGTATGCTGCGTTCCGGCTGTACGGGATACTTGGCATCAGTTCGAGACATGCGGAAGGATAATACAAACGCAATGAAGACTGATGTTGTGGCAGATTTTCTCGACATTTTTTCTGACGAGATGCCCGGGATGCCGCCGGATCGAAAAATAGAATTCAGCATCTACACCTTTCCGGATACACGACCGATATCAAAGGCATCTTACCGAATGGCTCCAGCAGAACTGAAGAAGCTAAAGGTGCAATTACAAGAGTTGCTAGACTGCGAATTTATTCACCCTAGCGTCTCTCCGTGGGGAACCCCTTATTGTTCGTGAAGAAGAAGGATGGATCGATGCGCTATGCATCGACTATCGGTAACTCAATAAGGCGACCGTGCGGAACAAGTATCCTTTGCCACGAATCGACAACTTGTTTGAGCAATTGCAAGACGCGTCAGTATTTTCGAAAATTGATCTTCGTTCAGGCTATCATCAATTGAAGATCAAGTCCGACGACGTATCAAAGTCTGCCTTCTGCACTCGATATGGTCATTACGAATTCCTAGGCATATCGTTCGGTTTGACGAATGCCCCAACCGCTTTCATAGATCTGATGAACCAAGTCTTCTGACCTCAAATCGATAAATTTGTAGTCGTGTTCATCGACGATATCCTTATCTACTCAAAGAATGGAGAAGAGCATGCAGAGCACTTGAAGACGGTGTTGCAGACTCTGCATGAAAACAAATTATATGCCAAGCAGAGTAAGTACGAGTTCTGTATGAGTAGCGTGACATTCCTCGGACATGTAATATCTGCCAAAGGTGTCGCGGTAGACCCAAAAAAGATTGAAGCGGTGGTAGATTGGAAACGACCTGCCTCGGCTAGCGATATTTAGAGTTTCCTGGGCTTAGCGGGCTACTACCAAAGATTCGTACGAAGCTTTTCAAAAATAGCATCGCCTCTGACTCGTCTCACCCAAAAGGGAGTAGTATTTGAATGTAGCAACGACTGTGAATCCAACTTTCAAGAGTTAAAGCAACGGCTCGTCTCAGCTCCAATCCTTGCACATCCAGATGGTCCAGAAAGCTTTCAGATATTCAGTGATGCATCAGGAACTGGCCTCGGGTGAGTACTCAAGCAAAGAGATAAAGTCATCTCCTACGCTTTATAGCAGTTGAAGCAGCACGAGAAAAACTACCCGACGTACGACCTAGACTTGGCGGCGATCGTGTTTGCATTGAAGCTCTGGCGACACAACCTCTATGGTGTGGCGTATAGAATCTACACAGATCATAAAAGCCTGAAATACTTATTTACGCAACGAGAGCTCAACCTACGACAACGATGTTGGCTCGAACTCATAAAAGATTACGAGCTAACGATCGAGTATACGCCGGGCAAAGGAAACGTGGTAGCCGACGCGCTTAGCAGAATATTTATGGGAACACTTGCCATAAATAAGGAGATACGGTGAGACCTTGAAGCGATGGGTATCGAACTCAGAATTGAGTATCGATACCTGCACCTAGCTCAGCTGAAGTTAGGATCGAGCCTGCTTAGCAAGATAAAGACCACACAGAAGGACGACTCATTCCTGAAGAAGATGTGCGAGCTGATTCCAACAGGAAGGGTGACTGACTTTACGGAAGACGGAGACGGGACGATGCGACTAAAGGGAAGGCTCTGCATTCCTGAAACTGCCAAAGTCAGAAAAGAAATTTTGACGGAGGCATACTATGCGAAGTACTCATTACATCCTGGAAGCACCAAGATGTACAAGTACTTACGCACAAACTTTTGGTGGCATGGCATGAAGAAAGACGTGGCCACATTCGTGTCGTAGTGCATGGCATGTCAGCAAGTAAAGGCGGAACACCAACGGCCATGCGGAGAGATGTAGAACCTCGCCGTTCCTGAGTGGATGTGGGACAACATCTCGATGGATTTTATTATAGGATTTTCGAAGACGTCGCGGAGGAATGATGCGAGTTGGGTCATTATTGATAGATTGACCAAGTCGGCTCACTTCATCGCAATTAAAATAGGATGAAGCATCGATCGGTTAGCACAAATCTACGTCGACGAGATTGTTCGACTGCACGGGATACCGGCCTCAATAATTTCGGACAGAGATAGGCAATTTCTATCGCATTTTTGGACGAGCCTACAGGCGGCGATGGGGCCCATAATAAACTTTAGTTCTGCGTATCATCCCCAAATAGACGGTCAGACAGAGTGGGTAAATCAAATCATAGAGGATATGTTGCGTCTGTGTGCGATCGACCTAAAGACTAGTTGGGATACGCTATTGCCACTTGCGAAGTTTGCGTATAACAACAGTTATCAGTCGAGTATTCAGATGGCTCCCTACGAAGCGCTCTACGGAAGAAAGTGTCGTTCGTCAATATGCTGGAATGAAGTCGGAGAGCGACAAGTGCTTAGACCGGAACTGGTGGAGCAGGCCGTCGAAAAGGTCCGCTTGATTCGAGATAAACTCCGCATCGCACAAAGTCGACAAAAGAGCTATGCAGATCTTCGTCGACGACCGCTAGAGTTCTTGGTCGGGGACCATGTGTTTCTAAAAGTAACGCCCATGCGCGGTGTGATACGGTTTGGCGTTAAAGGCATATTGAGCCCGATATTTGTAGGCCCCTTCGAGATCATCGAGCGAGTTGCAACGGTTGCTTATCGGATCGTACTACCTCCTGTCTTGGCTGATGTGCACGATGTCTTCCACGTTTCACAACTTCGAAATATGTGTACGATCCAAGTCATCTGGTTAGCTTCAATCAGTTGGAGCTACGTACTGACTTGTTTTACTCGGAGGAGCCTATTCAAATTTTGGACCGCAAGGAGAAGGTTCTACGAAATCGGTTGATGTCCTTGGTCTGCGTGCTTTGGCAGAACCATTCAGTTGAGGAGTCGACGTGGGAGATGGAGGCAGAGATGAAATAGAAATACCCTACGTTGTTTGTCTAAATTAAGGTCAGACCCTTGTTCCTAAGTTTCGGGAGAAAACTTTTTCTTAGTGGTATATTATGTAGAGCCCCGCTTTCGATAGGCGACAGAAGTTCATAATATGCTTGTGCCGAGTCAGATCGGTCGGGAACTTAGATGGCCATCTGACTCGATCACTAAGCTTTGTAAACGATAACGCCTTGCGACATCGATTCAAATCGATTTGGACGGAAGTTACGAGAATCGATCCAACTAATGGAACTACTTTTGTTGGAAAAAGTCCTAGATGCAGCGGGCTACGTCTCGACGAGTGTGCTCTCTACTAGAGTCCCTTCGACGGAACCGGACCGCTGTATAGTTTTCTTGGAGCTTTTGCCGCTAGGTTTTAATGAAGTGCTTTCACGTCATTTTTATGGATGCAATTACAAATTTCGAAGCAAGGGGAAAAGAAGGAATTCTAACAAAATATTGGTGCCATTACAGGAGCTCGTGTAACTAAAGCTTGACGTTACGAAGCGCTTCGACGATCGGCACGAGCAAAGTAATCGGTGGGTGATTCGGCCCCTTCTTTTCTATTTTGTCCCGCAAACTAATTTCTTGCCTCGAATTCATTCAAATCGAACGATGCCAAGTTAATTTTATGCCAATCCACTAAGTTCAAGAACTTGGAAAAAATGTATCGATTTAGAGTAATTTACACTGAAAATACAAGTCTATCACATAAACCAGAATGTTTAAGGTTCTAGTAAAAAGATAGACTATTTCACGTGCTGTAAAATAATATGAAACGTCAATCGTGGGTTATGATGCCACGGACAATTTGGTACCTGCGGGACACTAAATCGGGAGTACGGCCTTAGGGAAAATAATTCATTGCTTGAGTTGAAGGAAATGATAATGTCACTCAATACTGTCTGCACTATACTAATCTGTCTCCACATAATAAAATAGTTCACGCATTGGCATGGTCATGGACAGCTTGTACACAAGTTGAACTTTCCTCGATGCGGTATCCGGGGCATAGGAACCGAATCGACCTGGGAGGAAAATCAAATTCGTGCTTCGGCGTGAGGCATTACGAGACCTGCAGCAGGGCTTGCAACCCAAGCTGACAGGCACATCGTATTGCCATATAAAGTCCCTCGTGATGCATAGTATCAATGATCGCACATATAAGATAGGGCATGCTGACCTATTGTCTTATGCAAGTAGTAAATATTATTTGTGTTTTATGCAGAGGCGAGCACAACCTTGGTAAGAAATGGGATAAACTGTTATGTTTCACTGTATGCTTTATTATTCAAAGATGGCTATCGATATGAACTGAATTCATTTAGTTCTAAATAGAAAGATAACTCTAAAGCATGCCTATCTTAACGGTTTAGACGAATGGGTTCGTCTCGTCCACTTAGCAAGTGTGCTAATCCCCTCTCCCAATTTCCCAAGTTGCGACGGGCGCTCCAAACTAAACTGAAGCTGAAGTACGGAGAGGTGTTTTGAAGCTCTTCCTTTGCTGAAGTATTTTGAAGCCAATTCAATCGACGGCTTATGTATAAAGGGGCGAATGTATGGCACGACAAGTGTTAGTTCAGGCAGCTTGTCGAATATATTTTATTTTGTTTTCAATCAATGTAGCCGCAATGGCATCCAATGTAATTACGACTTGCACTTCATTGCAAGCTATGAATGAAAAACATTTCTATCTACCTATACTGCGTCTTATATTCTGATGTGATTTATGAAGTTTCAACTTGGCGTATTAATATGAAAAGCAATGTAACGTTCTTGCCTTGTACGAGTGCAATTCCAGATTTGTACGGCATCACGCCTTAGCGAGGACGATCGAATCGGCAAAGTAACACCGGGGACGAACGGTTTGTCAACTCAGGGCGTGACAGCTGCCATATACGAGATGCGTGCTACATCCCTGATATCAGGAAGAGAGAAGATGGTCTAGATACAGACATAACTATAATAATGCCAGGCCTGAATACCATCTAGGATGTTGCCCTCATAACCTAGGGAGGGACTCAGGTTATCTAAAAATAATTGACAATACCCGAATTGTCTAGAATATCGGCTGGGCAAATAATGTTCCAAAAAGGCAACATTACGGTTGCGGTACACCAGTTGCGCAGGACGGATATTCTGTAACCAACGGAACATCTTCTCAGATAAAACCTGCGGTGCGACACTGCCATCGAGATAAAGATGCCTTATTTCCTCATCAGTAAAAGACGGGACCGACACAAAGAAAGAATAGCTATCCACCCGCCCGAGCATAACACGGTATTCGGGCCTGGTCGAACAGGTCCAAGGCATTTCATGATATTGATAAATTAATGCATCATGAATCGTCGCGTTCCCCTCAGGGCCAGGACGCATCAGAGAAGGGCAGTACATTAACAGCCATCCCATCAGATAATGATAGGGTAGCTCACTTCGTTGGAAATTCTTCATAACATCACGAGCTATCGTTCTGGTCGCAAAGAGACGAAGACCCTGATGGATGCTGCACACTATGGCTGGGAGTAGAGCTTACCTGCCTCCGAATACTAACTTGACAGTAGAAAGGATCAGATTGTAACAAATTCTCTCAATCGAACCTGTACCTCTCGAGACCACAAAAATCCTCAGCCATATCATCAGAAATCCGGCCAAGACGGCTTTATGGGACAAGGGTTGGGTATCCTGATAGAAGTAGCTGAATGTGTCGGACTGACTTCCGAATCTGTCACCATAAGCTTTGTTCCACTTAGCGCTTTGCACCTGAGCGTCCACTTCCGTATGGGTCTGGGGACTCCGAAGGACAACCCTGCTCGAGGCTCCAAGATTTAACAAGTAACTGACCCAAGCCTTCGTATGAGGAAGGGTCCCCTCAGAACTCTCATCCTTCTTCTTTGATATTTGTTGACAAGTGCTATAATGACATAACACCTTTCGGTAAACGGCAAAGAATTCGGAAAATCGTTGCTCTAATTCATCAAACTCCTCACTCGTGGGAGTATACTCCTCATAAACTTCATCCCCCCAGGGCAACTTAGAGACGTCATGTATCTCATGAAGGGCGAGCACTATCTCCCCAGCAGGTGTGTAAAAGGTCCCCGTACGACAATTGTACATCTCGAGCAGCGCTATGAACAGCTTGGCGTTCACAGGAAGACCATAGCAAGTACCCCTTATGGCATAATAGAGGCCGAGCTGCTGTAAAATATCCCCATAAGTCGACAGGATCCAGAGCGTCAAGTTGACCCATGGAGGGGAGCGACTCATCCAATTCTTCAGCGACAGCCTACCCGTGGGATATGATCCTTTACGGGCAATTTTGTTCAGGAAGGTGTCAGCCTCAGTAAGTCGATTATTGGGCCTCAGATCGTTTATAAAACTACCAGGGGCTAGCCCGACGAAGGAACAACTGACCGATTCTTTGGTCGCTACCGCCCTCCGCACTCGCCTATTATAGTAAATGTTGCCTACGAAGATGGCTTGCCGGTCCTGAGTAATAGGGTTCGCCATTCGCCTTTCGATAGGCACCATGTTGAAACTTGATAGCGAAAAGTGGCGTTCCATCTGAGAAAGATGGATCGATAGCTCATTGGAAAGAAAATCCCAGTTCTCAAAAAGTTCCAAGGCACGACGATTTGAGACAACTATAGCATCTCCGAACAAGAAGGAGGGCTTCAGATGAAGGCCCCCTAGCTTTCCGAAATTCATCATACTAAGTAAGTAAAAGAACGACTGGTTCCTGATCTCCCTTAACCTGTCTTCAGGCTGATTTCGGGTAATATGAGTCGACACACGATCGACTATTTGGTCAAGCCTCACACCCAACGCAGATTGGGCATACCCTATCAAGAGTTCTCCCGAGGGAGCTAGAGGCAAATCAACTACAAAATACAGAGAAGAAATAAAAGTTAGAAGTCCATCCGATCTAGCCAAAACAAAGACTTCTACGGCATAAGACGCATGCGGTTAGACCGCATGCTTATGCGGCACAGTCGGGGGGTATTTAGGCCGCCCGGAACAAAAAGGGTGCTCATGCGACTCAGTCATGAGACACTTATGTAGCCCAGTTACAAAGTATTTATGCAATAAGGCACACAGGCAGCTTGGACTTGAAGCACTCCTGCGGCTTGGTATATGAAACACCCATGCGGCTCAGTCAGGAGACACTTATGCGGCACAACCATACAGCATTTATGAAGATCAATCCTGAGTCATTTATGCAGCACTTATGCGACTCAACTTATACAGCCCTATCATACAGAACACATGTGGTTCAACTGAGATAGGGCACTCATCAACCAAAGCTTGTTGCACAGAAAGCAATATAGCACGACATAGCCATCGTCTCCCCACTGTCCTTACCTTTGATGGGAGTGTTTCACTTAACAAAATGCCTAAAATTAGCTTTTAAAAGAAAATGAGAAAAAAAGTACAAAAGTACAATTTGTTTCTGGGAAGTATTGCTATGGAAGTCTGATCTGAGAGCGATCACTTTGTTCCTTGGACCATAAGATGATGATGAAGAAAACTGCTTGAAGAAGAACAATCGAAAGAACTAAGTCACCAGAAGGGTATCGAACAACGACACTGATGGCACAATCGAATGCTTTCCTGCTTTGCTTCATCCTGTTCTTGAGAAAAAGTCGAAGAAATGCTTCTGGGAATATCACTCTAAAAGTATGAATTTTCTCAGAATCTCCTCCTTTGTATCTCTCTTGATTCTGTCTGTGTTAAAAATAAGTCTATTTATGGAGTAGACCCTCTGTGCGTAAAAAGCAACAAAGTTTGGTCTCTGTGCAAGTCACTGTCACCCACAATTGAAAATCAACCTCTATGCGTGATGACACGTGCCCCATGTAGAGTTTTGATCTCTACGCATGGTGACACGTGTCCCACTACTTTAATAAAATGGAGAGAGCACGTACACACGTTCCTCGATAAGTGTGGCATGAAAGCTACGTAAGCAGACCACGTTCTCATGTAGCCAGAAAAGATTGGACTTAAAAATAACCCAAAACATACTTCCTGCGTAAAGTAGCAAACTGGGCGTAAAATAACCCAAAATATACTTCCTGCGTAAAGTGGCTGAAAATACCCTTGAGCGTAAAATTAGCTCAAATAAACTCTACGCGCACAAAAGCCTTGAGCGTAAAAGCTCGAATAGCCTTCGTGCGTAAAAGAAGCAGTCTCTTGAGCGTAAAGTAGCCCATCTGCACATTAAACGACAAGTGTTGGGTTTAGTGTAAATCAAATCTTCTCGGCTTCTGTGTAATCTGTTGTCAGAAAATTATTATGTTAGAACAATATCACGCACATTAAATGCGATATGGACAGCCTGTCTTCCGCGTAAAGTTTTGAGGATAGCTCTCGCGTAAAGTAGCTCGCGTAGAGTTTTACTTTGATTGATCTCCGCGTAAAGTCTGAGTCTGACCCAGTTTGACTTGCGTAAAGCTCTCAACTTCTTTGACTTAGTCTATGAAGTACTTTTTACTCTCCTACAAGACCCCCTTCAAAGTTTTCAAATTTTTTTAAAATTTGAAATACTTTGAACAGAAGCTTAAAATTCGAGATATTCAACAGTCCGCGTAGAATTCAGGATACTCAACGGTCATCTACGTAGAATTCGGGATACTCAACTGTCCGCATAAAATTCTAGATATCCAACAGTCAGCGTAAATTTTGGGAATTTGAACCGATTTCAAAATTCTCTATAAATAGAGCCTTGCCGATAGAGAGAGAACTTTACTCATTCTCAAAATTTTGATCTCTCTTTATTCTCTTCCTCTACATACTCTCACTTCGAATCGATGGCCCCCTAGAGCAAAACCGTCGCCGGCGCCAAGGGCAAGAAGCCCGCCGCAGCTTCGTCGACAGCTAATCGCGCAGAAACCACCATTCCATTATCGGCGACGCCCCGACAGACAAGCCCTGCTGTGGCTCCGGCCATGAAAGGTAGAACACCCTAATTCGGCTATGAATTTCGTTGGAGAAGAAGAAGACTCGAGATATAAAATTTACGCCCACGTTATACGTGTCAGCGTAGAAACTGAAATAACAAAATACGTCCACGTTATACGTGTCAGCGTAAAAGTAAAAACATACGCCCACGTCTATACGTGTCAGCGTAAAAGTCAAAATACCCTCACATCAATATGTGCCAGCGTAAAAATCAAAATACGCTCACGTCTATACATGCCAGCGTAAAATTCAAAATACGCTCACGTCAATACGTGCCAGTGTAAAATTCAAAATTCGCTCACATCAATATGTGCCAGCGTAAAATTCAAAATATGCTCACGTCAATACGTGCCAGCGTAAAATTCAAAATACACTCACGTTAATACGTGCCAGTGCAAAATTCAAAATACGCTTACGTTAATACGTGCCAGCGTAAAATTCAC
Organism: Iris pallida; assembly: GCA_029216955.1. Taxonomy (NCBI): domain Eukaryota; kingdom Viridiplantae; phylum Streptophyta; class Magnoliopsida; order Asparagales; family Iridaceae; genus Iris; species Iris pallida. Next base: position 2,196,365 of record JANAVB010016196.1, on the reverse strand, counting down.
AAGTGAAAGACTTTGTGTAAAACAAAGAACTTTTACACTTTAAAATTTTTATCAACTTAATTTTTGCGCATAAGCGTAAAGTTTGTATAGTCTTTAATCTTTATGCGTAAAATTCAGACTAAGTCATCTGCGTAAAAATTTAAGTTAGATTTTTACTAACTTGATTTTTCTTTTTCTTTTGGCAGTGGACTTACAAATTTATCCGCGTGCAGAATTATTCGGCTCGACAGCTGGTATGGTGGGCCCAAATTACATGGAGAATTTGTCCCATATGGAATTACCTCAATCAAATCCAGAATATCCTGAAGGGAGACAACAGCTAATAGTGGCTCAAGGGGACAGAATGTTGTTGTCCATGATAAATAGAGAATTGTTGGTATCGTTAGATGACCAACAATTTTTGAAGCCAGCCTTCTTATTTGGGGACGCTATAGATTTCCAGTCACAAACATACCCCAAGAAGGAGGCTTGGGTGTTTAAGTTTGCAGAGAGGAAAATGTATCTCCCAGACATGGCCAGAGATTACCCCTGATCTGTATTCGTCCACGCCACCCATCCCCGACAGATGCTATGGAACATGACTCCCAGCAGTTATGGTAGGCCGGGCAGGATTATTTTTAAGAGGGATAGGGCCAACGAAATGGACTACCACATCAGTACTCCTAGTGGTGGTGTCGTTCCTTTCTTCGGTCTATTACCCGGATTCACACCGAACGTAGATTCAGCTCTAATCCAACCGGTGCAGACTCCAATGTTCATTAACAAGTTCATAAGGGCTGCAGTATTATATACTCAGGCCAACCCTAGGCTACCAGGGTGGCTGAATCCCTATAATCAGAACTGGATCCAACTTAGTGCCTGGATCATGAAGAACTTTAAGACAGACCTGGAAGCCATCGGCCTTTATGAAGCGGTAGCCTCTACGAACCAGTGTATACCGATGAACAGTAACCTGTTCTTGACTTTGATGGAGTTGTATATGAGTTCAACAGGAACTTTTGCAACCCCACTAGGTGAGATGGGTCTTGCCCTGCACGAGATGCAATTCATCTCTAAGCTGCCGATGGGTGAAGCTCCCTATGAAGAGTATGTTCCCTCCAACCGGGAACTAGCAGAAATCAGAGAGAAAAATTCTCAATTGGTTGAGGTCTACCAAGAACTGATGTGCCATTACTTAATTTGCACCACTATGTATGACAGTGGGTCGCATTTGGCATATACTAATAAATGGACAACCTATCTGTTCTACCATGAGAATAGGATACCCAAGAATGAGAAGGGGAGATTCCAAGAAAATAAGGCTCCAACCATCAACCCTTCTTCAATAATTTCTTTAGATCTGATCCATAGTTTGATGATCTCACGTAAGTCTCTGGACCAGTATCTGTCTACTAAGACTGGAGACATCCCTGCGAGGACTGAAACCTTAAGCTACCTGGGACAGAGCAGTCAGAGGATTTCAAGGGAAGCCTTGCTGGCAGACTTTCTTTCTTTGTGGCCGCGAAGATGGGTCGTGCCAGGGATTAGCACAGCTGACAGAATTCATCGAAACGTATTATGGCCGGTAGTACATTTGGTGTTCAAGGTCAGAACCAACCTGCTATCGGTAATGGTGTGTCGAATAAATGCAGGTTTACGGACCTTTGGTGATGAACTAATCAACAAAGCTCCTCACCGAAAAGAATTCTCTAGGGTAGAGATGCCCTATATTTATCTGATGGGCTGGCTACTGCATCATAACTGTAGTTTGTTGCCATCGGGCCCTGGAGATAATGCGGAGGTCTTCCTCTAGAAATTTAATAAAACCACATGGATTGCAACTACAGTGGCAGACACCCGGAAAGTACTAAACTACTCCCATGGATGGAACTTTTTCTGCACAAGACCACAAGTTCCAGCCGACTGCCTCAGTATACAATTCGAAGATAGAGGGGAAGGGAGGACTTCATTGCCTGTGCCAGTTTTCAAATGATTAATGTGCATCAGACCCTCCCATCTGATGTACAGGAATAAAGACAACTGTGCGTTCGAACTGTACCTACCCAGTCGGTTCACTCGTCAATTTGGACCAACTTCATGTTGGTAATCCCTCCACCAGCTTCTACCATTATGGAAAGTTAATTGATGGTGCAAGAGCATGAAGATACTTTAGCACTGCTTTTACCGGTGCTAAATTCCGAGTATCAACCGCTATAAGTACAACCGAGCTACGAATACTTCATACGTATGCTCGGTTTTATGTATCCATTCGCTCCTTCGCACATGGCTACAATATGAAAGGAAGTCTTCGATGGCCCAAGGAAGGGAACGTCGAAGAATCAGTCAGGGTAACTTCAGACATACCCGATGACGCTGCTGTTCCATATGAGTATCTGGAAGTAATCTCTATGGAAGCTAGGGAAATAGTTTTAGGACCAATTATAATCAGCAAAACCAGAAAGAGGAAATCAGGTGCAGCTGTTACCCTTTCTGAGAAGAAGAAGGTCACTGTCAAAGGGCCTTCTAGACAGAGAGCCGCTACTCCAGAGAGCGAAACTCCTGTCGAGGAGCCTAAACACATTGCATCTTCTTCAGCTCATCCTGGAGAAGGATCCTCGGCATACCAACCAGCTTTATCAACAGAAGCTGTGGGGCTTCTATCTCCTGGACATCTTAGCTCATCACTTCATCTGTCTTTGCCATAAAAAGGCGAAAGCTATTGAGGATACCGCCACTACACATACTGTTGATCCAGAGCCCATCCCATCAGATGAACCGGCTCTTGACTTCGACGATGATGACTGGGATGAGGATTATGACGATCTTTTGGCACGTCCTGTACCTACTCCAGGTAAATATAAATTGCACAAAATCTATATAAAATTATGTATTATGATTTTGTATATTAACTTATTTTGCTTAATTTTTGTAGGTGTTATCATTGCAGCAAAGCCTGTGGCTTCTCCTCCTCAAGAAGCTATGGAATCCGAGGAAGAGAGTTCTTCTTCAAAAGAAGAAGAAGATACTGTCCAAGAGGAAGTACAACAAGTGCCTGAAGTAGAGGCCTAGCCAGAATTGTCCTCTCTTGCTGAGGACGGAGAAAAAAACAAACTGCAGATGAAGAAGCGGGTGCTGCAGAAGAAACAGACTTCAAGGAAGAAACAGTTGTAGAAGAACCAACTACAACTAAAGTATTCCCAGAGCCTGAAGAGCCGGTAGCCTATGAAGGTGATGAGGACATAGTCATCTCATCAACTGAAGCTTGAGACATTATAATAGCATCCTCCGTTATTGCTACTGATCCAGTACAAGTTCCTGAGAATACAGCATCTGAACCGGTGTCAGCTACAATGATCACCATTCCTTCCACAACAATCACCGCCACTAAAACTCAAGTTGTTTCAACTCCAGAAACAGCTAGAGTAAAAAGTGCTGAAGACATTGTCCCTGAAGCTCCTGGGGATCAGTTAGCCATAGTAGCAGCGACAACAATGGCTTCATCTCAGTCTGCTACCAAAGCAACAACAATACCACTCCTAGCCTTCAGAAGAAAGACTTGGTAGACATTGCCGCCATGCCGAGCTCAAATACATAAATGAATCTCTTAGTTGAGATTTATACTGAAACTTTCTACAAAGCCCTGGCGGCTCTGATCAAAATGGTCCTAAAGAAGGGCCTTAATTATGAAAGTTTGAAGGCTACCATTGATCTCACAATCAGAAATGTTGCCATATTCAATGACACTGAAAGAGCAGCAGCGCTGGAGATGGTGGTAGAGGGACTTGAACAGCCCATTAGAGAATATCTAAGGCTGTCAAGTGAGACTATTGACAGTCTCATCTAAAGCGAGTATGACGCTTTATCAGCTGAATACATCGCTCACGAGACTACTTTCAATGAAGCTCTCCAAGAGTACAACAGCAAAGTCGCCAAGGAAAAAGCTTTTTTGGCTGAAGCTAAACCTCAGCTGGATATTCAGAGAGAAGCCTATGAAACTTCAAATACGAGAATTCATCAACAAAATGATAGAATTCGTGATGTTGAGGCAGAATTGGCTCGCTTGAAGGCAGAGAGGGAGCAGTTGATCACAGCTCGAGACATGCACTTGACACAAAGTTCTATTTTAGAGGAACAAGTCTTCGGTGCTGAAGCTACCGTCAAAACCCTTGACGAAGCCAAGGATACGATGATAGCTAATTTTACCGAATTCTCCCATATTTGTACTCCAGAAGCTTGACGTACTCTAGCTACTGCAACTGTGCTGAACTCTCGCGAGAAGCGTCTAGCAGAGCTGCAAAAACTGCTCGAAGATGTATCTGCTCCGCCTTAGGCATTTCTGTATTCAATACAGAATTTTGTATTCTTTCTTTTTTCATTCTGTAATATTTTCAAGATAATGAATGAAATATTTATTTTGTGACTCTATCATTTATTTTGAAGTTAAACAATAGGTATGAGATAGAAAATACTTATCAGAGGTAATATAGACATGATAAGTCTTCTAAACTAAATACATTATATCTATCCAGAGGTAATGTGCACATGATAGATAATGAATCTTGTTTTCTTTTTAGAGTGTACAATACTATCAGAGGTAATATAAACGTGACAGATCGTAACAACTCAAAGAAAAATAGATTAATATCTATTCAGAGGCCATATGGACATGATAGATAAGAAAAGAAGTAGACTTAATATTTATTCATAGGTCATAAGAACATGATAAATAATAACTCTTTTTTTCTTTCTAAAATCAGCTGGTAAGACAGAAGATCAAAATTCTCTTTTAAGAGATAAATAATCATCTTAACCAAACATTGGTAGCTAGGGAATAAAGAAAAAATTCAGACATAATATTTCTTCAAGAATTTGCCATTAATTGGCATCATGAGCAAATCTCCATTAGTTTTAGACAACCTATAGGCACCATTGGAGAATACTGTCTCGACTACATAAGGACCTTCCCATTTTGCTTGGAATTTTCTTTTGCTCTTATGAGTCATCACCATCGGTCTCCGGACAGCTAGAACTAGCTCACGGACTTTGAATACCCTCTCTTTAACTTTACGATTGAAAGCTCGAGATATGCGGGCTTGATATAACTCGATGTGCTGTTGCGCTTGAAGACATTTCTCGTCCAATCCTTCAAGTTCTTGAAGTCTTAATCGATCATTATTCTCTATAGTTAGCTCATTAGCAATGGCTATTCTAAGAGATGGAATCTAGATTTCCAGTGGAAGCACAGCCTCATATCCGTAAACCAGTAAGAATGGTGTAAAACCAGTAGGAGTTCAAACTGTCATTCGGTCAGCCCATAAATATTCTCCAAGTTTCTCATTCCAATCACGTTTATTAGAAGAGACAAACTTTTTGAGAAGTTTAATAATTGTCTTATTGAAAGATTCAGCCAAACCATTAGCAGCTGGATTATAAGCCGTAGAAGCTATATTCTTGATTTGATTCTTATCACAGAATCGATAAAATGCCTGACTGGCAAATTGTGGTCCATTATCGTGGATTATCCTTCGGGGAATCCCGAAACAATAAATAACATGATGTTTAATAAAGCTAACCACATTGGATGTTTTCACATCAACAAGGGGAACCGCTTCCGCCCATTTAGAAAAGTAATCGGTTATAGCCAGTATAAACCGATGTCCCTTGACAGAAGAAGGGTTAATCGGACCAATAATATCCATTCCCCAAGCTTCGAAGGGCCAAGAAGCTGCTATAGGATGTAAGAATTCAGATGGTTGATGAATAAAATCGGCATAAATCTGACATGCTTTACACCGTCTGGCATAATCCACAGCATCTGCTATCATGGAAGGCCAATAATACCCTATTCTTCGAATACAGTCCTGTAATTTCGGACCGAGTTGATGAGCACCGCAGACACCATCATGAGCTTCACAAAATGTTTGCTTAGCTTCACTCTCAGAGAGACAACGCAGCAAAAGTCCGTCATATGAACGATGAGATAACATATGCAAAGAAGAATCGTAGTCGAATCGAAATGATCGTCTTTTGATTGATGCAGCTTCTTTTGGATCTTCAGGAAAAACTCCACGGACTGCATAATTAATAAACGGACTTCTCCAATCTCTTTGCTGAGAACTTGATTCTGTAGTATAACTTTGCTCGATATGCAAATTATTCTTGACACAAAATAAATCTCGATCCAACAAAGTAATGGTATTTTGTCTTCTAATTGGAACAACTAAGTCTGCAGCTAAACTAGTAAGAGTACCAGCTTTCAAATTTTGAGAACGTGGTACAAATTCAATAAAAAATCTTTTGAATGAAAGGACCAATTCGATTACCACTTGATGATTGGAGATGAGGTCAGGATTTTTGACTTTATATGTCCCTCTGACCTGATTAACAATCAGTTGAGAGTCTCCATAAGCTTCCAGGAACTCAATGTATAATTGTTTTGCTACTTGGAGACCAATTAGCAGAGCATTATATTCTGCCACATTGTTGGAGCATGGTTAATTAAGAGAATAAGCACGGTAAATGACCATTTTATCAGGAGAGACCAAGACAATGCCTACTCTGGAGACAATATTTCCTTTAGGTCCAACTCGCGATGCTCCATCAAAATATAGTTGCCAAATATCATCCCTCAAAGTCATGTTGCAATCCACGACTTCATCTGGAATGTCCTCATATAACTTAGATGTTTCAGGTATACAGTGAGCAGCTAGGAAATTAGCTAATTCTTGACCCTTCAATGATTTTTGAGGTACATTGACCATGTCATAAGGAGTAAGTAACATTGTCCAGGTGGCTAATCTGGAGTTAAGGATGCTCGGTTTTCTCATCAATACCCGAATAGGATTTATTCTGGAGATGACATGAATAGTCTGTCCTGACACATAATGTCGTGTCTTTTGAACGGCAAAAACCAAGGCCAGGCATTCTTTTTCTATAGGAGTATACCTGTGTTCAGCTCAAACCATCATTCGGCTAAGATAATAAATTGCCTGTTCATGGCCCTTATCACTTTTCTGTGTAAGAAGAGCACCAAGATAATGATCTAAAGATCAAACATATAGCAAAAATGGTCTTCCTACCACTGGAGGTACCAGAGTAGGTGGATTTGTAATGTATTGCTTGATGTCATTGAAGGCTTTCTGACATGCTTCATCCCAAACAAATAATACACCTTTCTTTAACAGACGGAAGAAAGGTTGACATCTCCCTGAAAGATTGGATATAAATCTCCTGATATAAGCAATGCGACCTTGGAAGCCACGGAGTTCTTTTAAATTGCGTGGAAGACACATTTCAAGAATCGCTTTGATTTTATCAGGATCAACGTCGATACCTTGAGAAGTAATGACAAATCGCAAAAACTTGCCACTAGAAACCCCTAAGAAAGACTTAGTAGGATTCATCTTCAGTTTATGTTGATGCATCAACTCAAATACTGTCTTCAAGTCTTAAATGTGATCATCTTTTAATCGACTTTTGACAGCAATATCATCTACATAACATTCAACTGTTTTTTGCAGATGTTCTAAAAAAATATTGCTCATAGCCCGTTGGTATGTAGCACCGACATTTTTCAGACCAAACGACATAACCGTATAACAGTAAACTCCAAGGGGTGTACGGAAAGCGGTATGCTTTTCATCTTCTGGATGCATCTTAATTTGGTTGTATCCTGAAAATTCGTCCATGAAAGACATACGTTCAAAACCACATGTATTGTCTATCATGATATCGATAATCGGAAGTAGAAATTTGTCTTTTGGAAAAGCTGTATTAAGATCCCAAAAATCTATGCAAATTCGGACTTTTCTATTCTTCTTCATAACAGGAACAATATTAGCAACCCAGTCTGGGTGTTGTTCTTCACGAACAAAGCCACATGTGATCAACTTTTTGACTTCTGCTTCAATTGCATCCATCATATCTGGTCGAAAATGCCGATGATGTTGTTTTACAGTTTTGGCATTAGAAAGAATATTGAGTTTATGAGTAGCAACTTTAGGATCTAAACCTGGCATATCCTCATAACTCTATTCAAAGATATCAATATATTCTTTAATCTGCTGTATCAATTCTTCCTTTTCATCTTCAAAAAGGTTTTTACTGATGAATATTGGCTTGGATGTAGTTCCGTCGCCTACGTCAATCTGGACAATTTTATCTTTTGTAGGTGGCTGTCGCTGTTCAAAACGAAGCTCCCATTGAGTGTCTATTTGTTGTGCCCAAGGGTCATTTTTAAATGGCTCAGATTCACCATCAGTTTGAACCACGTTGACTGAGAATACGCACTCAGATTCATCATAATAGCTTCCTCCAGAATATGAGGATTGTAAAAAACTGGAAGAACATTCTTCTTCCATATCTTCTTTGTATATGTGGGATGTATTAGATTCGATGAACTGGATTTCTTCAGAATCTGAGGATTATGAAGAACTTGAAGAAAATTCTTCTTCTATATCTTCATTAAACATGTGGGATGGATCGTATCCCAACCCATGATGAGTTTTCTGGTAAAACGGATCACCACATAACGGTAACCGTCTACCTTTGCCTTGATTGAGACCTTGTATAGTCTTCAAATTATATCCCATATTCTGGATAATCTTAAGAGATTGTTGACTATATTTGTCAATTCGGATTCTTCCTTTATCTTTCTTTCTGAGATCATCTGTCTGAGTAATAGGGATATTTTTAGCCAGGCCAAGCACAATTTGGCGCTTGTTTTTCTTATTAGACGGAATCACAAAATAAGATTCTTCTTGACGTCTATAAGTTACACAAGCTTGTGATGATGAGGCTATAGGAAGAAGATAAAGAGAAGATGTTAAGAACCTTTGAGCATAGGGTCCTACATCAATATAAGGAGAAAAAGAATTTTCTTTATGATTAATATATAAGGTTTCCTCTGCATTTATGTCATTTTTGTGTTGATGACTTTGATTATCAGCAGATAAAGTCATTCTTTCAATAAATTTGACAGCTATATACTCCAAAAGAAAATCTTCATTGATATTAGAAAGTACAGAATGATCAATATTTATATCATTTACAAACTGACTACTACGCTTTGGATTGATCATTAACGGACCGTCATCCGTCTTCTACGTAGACTTGCCAAGGTTGATAATCAGTGGTTCTGGATAATTCATACGAGAAGTACGTCCCTTGATTTTGATCATGAGAGGTTAAACCTGGCTCTTGACTGGAACTCTCACGAATTCCCCTGACGAAGCTCGAGTTCTTCCTTTAACCTTGATCACCAAAGGTTCATCATTGACAGGTTGGGGTTGGATTCGACCTTTGACTTTAATCTTTAAAGGTTAATCTTCCAGCCGGAGGATCTTCTGGGGCAGATTGATCTTCTGCAGGTGATCGATCTTCGGCCATATCCAATATCTCCTTCACATGCTCCTGTTTGTAGAGTATTGAATCAGAGAAATAGGCTTCAACACCCTTAAAAGGATTGATATCTGTGAATTCAGTCTTCACAATCCCTTGAGAATCCACGTACTTGAAGCATTAGTGGAGCGTTGAAGGCACAATATTATGCTCATGTATCCACGGTCTTCCAAGAATAATGTTGTAAGATACATCTGAGTTGATAACATAAAAGGTTGCCATAGTTCAAAGATCACCAATCTGAATCTTCAGACGAATCTTCCTCAGTGGTTTACTCTTTCCAGAGTTAAAACCAACTACTGCCGTACTAGTGTAAGTCAAATCACTAGTAGAAATCCTCAAGGGTCATAGCATACTCTGAAGAATAATGCTAATAGAAGACCCAGGATCAATATAAATCCTGTCAATTTCGGTAGATACAATATATCCTGTATAACACAGAGGCCTGTCGTGCTTATTATGGTTCAACAGCATATCTTCTTGTTTGAAGGTAATATTAGGAATTGCTTCCATCACACTATGACATTGTGGATACGACACTGGTATATTGTTAGGACTCTTGAGTTGAGCTAAGCATGAGTCTGCTTGTAGCGAAGCTTTGCTCAAAGTTTCTCGACTTTCTTTAGAAAGACGAAGCAGTTCGAAGATAAAGAGTCTAGCCGGAGTATTAGCTAATTGGGCAAGAATATCAAACTTGTAGGGTTTCATCACCACCCCTTGATTTGAAGCAGATTTCAATGGGACGTCAAAGCGTACTACTTTCTGTTTCCCTTTCTTAACCACAGATGGTTTAGAAGGTCTTACCTCAGTAGAAACATGAGATGGTTGAGCTGGTAGTATTTCAGCAACGTCCTCCGCTTCTTTAGAAGTTCTCTCATAATCTTTGTGGTACTCTTTCCCAGATCTCGTACCAGCAAAGGTTTCTTCTTCAGACTCAGGAGAACGAAGTACCATGTTACAGGTTTTGTTCTTCTTTTCTTTAGTCTTCTTCTTGCGAGGATTTTATGAGGGACCTCAAAACCCAATCCAACAGTGGATTTTTGACCTTGAATTTATAAAGGAAGTCACATTCCTTTATCATAGTTCAAGCCTTCCGCCTTTTGAAAGTCATAGCCCATCTTTTACATAAGATGGACTGATTATTGACTATACATGTGAGTGGGTAGCGGACTTTCAATAAATGGTTCAACAGAGGAAGAAGGAACAGAAACCTCTGTATCCACAGGAGTAGGGGTATTCGGGATAAGAGAAAAAATCCCTACAGGTGCTTTCTCATAAGTAGCAAAGACTTGTTGTGCCCTGTATAAGGGGATACTATTCAATGCTAACGATTGCTGATGAGTAAGTTTGAGTTTGGTAGGAGGACCTAAACTTGGAGGGCATATATTCAAACCCCTCAGTCTATCCTCCAAAGGAATGTCATCCTAAAGGTGATCCAAATCATCATGATCTAGAGTAACAACATGAGAAATCATATTGCAGGTTTTAACTTTTCTACCTTTCTTGGATTTTGAAGTTTTACCTTCATCTTCCATTTCAGGTACTAAATCAGGATGTACCCACATGATTTCACCATTTTTTAATATGAGAGGCAATAATCCTTTACTTTACTCTCTAGCTGGCAGGAGATTTACAATCTTCATTGTCGTCTTAGGAATTGGGAGAATCCTATCTGGAACTTGCTGTGGAGGAAAACCTCCAAATTGAAGAGAAATCATATTAGTTGCAACTGTATGCTCATTATTGGTTAAAGCGATGGCATTAGAATTTATCAACTCTTGGATTTTCTTCTTTAAGACATAGCAAGCCTTGGTAGGATGATTTATGTATCTATGATAGATACAATATTTGGGATTGTCAGTCAGATTCACCTCATTAGGTCTTTTTGGCTCTGGAATCTGGAGTTTGCCACTCTTAACGAGATATTAGAATATCCCTGGGATATCACTGTCATCAAAAGAGTATTCTTCTTTTGGTTTGGAAGACTCCGGATTATTTGGCATCATTTTAGGTTTTGAAAGATTAACCACTAGGGTTTCCTTCCCCTTCCCATTGCGATTGCCGAAATTATTACCTGAAGAGCCTTTCTTTCCTTTGTCTTCTGAAGCAAAGATCATCCTGTGTTCACGAGCCAACCTACCATTGGTTTCGGCTGAAACTGCTGCTATAATGAACGAGGCCCAATCTGTGAATTGAGAGCCCGTAAAGACAGCAATGGTTGGTCGCATATTCATTTTGCATGTATCAATCAATGTTGAATCTGCATACCATGTGGCATTTTTAAAGTTGCTTGTCGAAAACGTTCGATAAACGTCCGGGTATCTTCCTTCTCCTTTTGTTTAATTTCTATTAAGGAGGACATATTCATGTCCATGCCTCCTTCATAGAAACGGAAAAGAAACATTGTTTTAAACTCGTCAAAAGACGATATGCAATTGTCGGGTAGACTGCTATACCAGTCATATGCTGAACCCGTCAAACACCCAATGAAAACTCGGGTAAGAAGATCATCATTCTTCTGTAGATGCACAGTCATAATATCAAAATAATTGATATATTGACTGGGAGAAGCCTTTCCATCAAATAACACCATCGATTGTGGCTTAAATTTTGGAGGAAAGGGTACATCATCCCAATGAGAAGGATAAGGTTACTTAATCCCTAACCTCTGGAGCTGATCCTTGTGCTTCAGAACTTCAAACTGTACTTTTAGTTCACGCACTACTTGAATAGATTCACTAGTTTGAGGAAGCACATTCGATTGAATAGTTGCTGGATGTACCGTAACCACCACCGGAGGTGGTATATCTTCTGGAGTGAGAGGATCTGAAGATACAGAATTTTAATTGACGGCAGGCTCTTGACTAAGATTATTTAATGGTACATCAACCCCTTGACTATTTGAGTTTGTGCTGCTACCTGCACCGGTGTTACTACTGCCGGCTGAACAGTTTGCTGAGTCATTATAATTTGATGTATACTTTGCATCATGGCAAGCATGTCCTTCAGTGATTGTTCAACTGCAGAGAGACGTTGTTCTGTATTAGCAGTTGACGTCTCCGGTTCATCTCTGATAGCATAGGATTCAACCTCCCTTGAACCTATAGAGGGATTGGTGTAGAGGTATAAATCAACACTATCAGTTTCTGACTCCAAAGACTGGGAACTCCCAGCTTATGAATCTGAAGATTGCAACTGTCTTTGACTTCTTGACCGGGTATGCTGATACACCCCTTTAAAACTATCAAGATGTCGGTTGAACTGTTGTTGGCTAGGAGTCCGAGACGAATTAAGTCTTGGACATCGACCTCTATTGACATAAGATGCCATATTAACTGAAGCATATGACAACTCATGTTCTTGATCACCAACTTGTTACTGAGGCACATTGTAGCTTAACCGATAAAAAACTAACCGTTTAGAAGTCGAACAGCAACATTTGATTACAATCTGGTGACACTCACAATGGTGATTTTCCTGGAGGAGTGTCACAGGAGATTTTCTGTTTTTATGCTTTTGTACGAGCAACTCGCGTAAATCAGATGGAGTAGAAGGAGTCGTCTTTTTTATTATATTTGGGACAGAGAAACGTTTAGTCCCTTGTGTATAAAAAAGATTACTGGCTACATTGGCAGAACCAAACTACATATTTTTACGCGCCTGGAGTTGCATGCGTAAATCCTGAGATTTTTGGGCACAAAGGACTCCATCAGCATTATGCGTAATCTGAAGGTTTGGTACCTTGCGTAAAGCAGTGTAAGAAGGCTGTTGGTAGAAAACTGAAGTTTTGCCAACAGTAGAATTCTTGTTTTTATGCTACATGCGTGCAGGCAAATTTACTTTAGATGCAAAGGCATCATTATGAATTTTATCTACTCTGTCACCGACAGGAGATTTACCTTTACGCGTAGAGCGCCAAACATGAATATCTGCCACGCCACAGTTGGAAGATTTTCCTTTACGCCTAGAGCGTAAAACTTGGGTGTCTACCACGTCATAGACGGGAGACTGATTTTTACGCCTGGGGCATAAAACTTGGGTGTCTACCATGTCACAGACGGGAGACTGGTTTTTACGCGTAGAGCGTAAAACTTGGGTGTCTACCACGTCGCAGACGGGATACTGATTTTTATGCTTGGGGTGCATCACTGAAGTAGAGACTGCCTCGTCACAGACGGGAGCTTCCACGATAGGAGTGGAAAGGATTCCCTTGCCTTCAGAGACAACAGGGAGATCAGAGGATGCTTTGGACTTAGGAATCCAAACTTTTCGTGCCTTCCTCAATTTTTGAACATTGGAGCAGCGAGTACTACCCCCAGTTCGGAGCATTTCTTCGTAAGCAGTCTGGTCGAAGTGAACAACCAGAGTCTTTATTGTCGATCCGACCGACACATCATCATATTGAGCAATTGCTTTCTTGTCAGAGACGAAAGTTGTCCCCAGCAGAGTCACCATTTTGTTTTATTTAACAAAATACCTAAAATTGGCTTTTAAAAGAAAATGAGAAAAAAAGTACAAAAGTACAAGTTGTTTCTGGGAAGTATTGCTATGGAAGTCTGATCTGACAGCGATCACTTTGTTCCTTGGACCATACGATGATTATGAAGAAAACTGCTTGAAGAAGACGAACAATCGGAAGAACTAAGTCACCAGAAATGTATCGAACAACGGCACTGATGGCACAGTCGAATGCTTTCCTGATTTGCTTCGTCCTGTTCTTGAGAAAAAGTCAAAGAAATGCTTCTGGGAATATCACTCTGAAAGTATGAGTTTTCTCAGAATCTCGTCCTCTGTATCTCTCTTTGTTTTGTCCATGTTAAAAATAAGTCTATTTATAGACTAGACCATCTGGGCGTAAAAAGCAACAAAGTTTGGTCTCTGTACAAGTAATTGTCACCCACAATTGAAAATCAACCTCTACGCATGATGACACGTGCCCCATGTAGAGTTTTGATCTCTACGCATGGTGACACGTGTCCCACTACTGCAATAAAATAGGGAGAGCACGTACACACATTCCTCGATAAATGTGGCATAAAAGTCACGTAAGCAGACAACGTTCTCATGTAGATAGAAAAGATTGGGCATAAAAATGACCCAAAACATACTTCCTGCGTAAAGTAGCAGACTGGGCGTAAAATAACCCAAAATATACTCCCTGCGTAAAGTGGCTGAAAATAGCCTTGAGCGTAAAATTAGCTCAAATAAACTCTACGCGCACAAAAGCCTTGAGCGTAAAAGCTCGAATAGCTTTCGTGCGTAAAAGAAGCAGAATCTGGAGCGTAAAGTAGCCCATTTGCACATTAAATGACAAGTGTTGGGTTTAGTGTAAATCAAATCTTCTCGACTTCTGTGTAATCCGCTGTCAGAAAATTATTATGTCAGAACAGTATCACGTGCATTAAATGCGATGTGGACAGCCTGTCTCCCGCGTAAACTTTTGAGGATAGCTCTCGCGTAAAGTAGCTCGCATAGAGTTTTACTTTGTTTGATCTCCGCGTAAAGTCTGAGTCTGACTCAGTTTGACTTGCGTAAAGCTCTCAACTTCTTTGACTTAGTCTATGAAGTACTTTTTATGCTCCTACAGGGAGGATGCACGTCGGAGTGAGTGAAAGAGGAGTCCGCCGCCCTCGATGGAGAAGCATGCCCCTTTTCTTTGGCCGCAGTCGACTTAGAAGCTTTGGGAGCCATTGAAGATAGGAAGACGAAGATGGAAGAGAAGGAAGTAGAAAGGGAAACTTTCCTTTTCAAAATCACTCCTATTTATAGAGCTTCCACAGAGGGTGTCGCTTCGATTCTCGAGATCATTAAAGATAATGATGACGCTTGGGGATTTTATCCCTAGTAGCCGTTAGCTTTATCTCAAAAAAAGAGAAACCAAATCTGAAATTGAATCAAGAGCATTAAATGCAGCAGTGACAGCTGGCAGACTCTCTGCGGCTCAAAGCGTCCCTGCGACTCAAGATTTGTTCTGCAACACTGGATCCCCCTGCAGCTCAGTCTCTCTCTACGAAACTCGAGATCTCTTAGCAGTTCGAAAGCCACTCTCTGTAACTTGAAGACTCCCTACGGCTTGGCATATTTTTCATGCTTCTTATTCAAAGTATTCCAAAATTTGTAATTTAGAAACTTTGAAGGGGGTCTTGTAGAAACATGAAAAATATGGAGTTCACGCAGATTACAAATTGTCGCATAGGTACATCGGACCAAACAGGTCTGCATGAAGGATAGTTGCATGACTGTTCAAAGACATATGCGGCCTATCGACGAACAGCAGTAGAAGGAAAATATGCGACCAAGGAGGAGCAGTTCGACTGATAAAGCTAACAAGCTCTGGCAAAAACATGACAGTTCTGACACTTCGATAAGAAAGATAAGACGTAGAGACGTCGCCCAAAAGCAGGGTTCGTACGACTCCATGCGACCAAAAGAGCGTCATCCAAGCCGCACGAAATTCAAGTGGCCCAGCTCATGCGGCCCAGAGTTTCCAAACTTCATCCAAGCCGCATGAGTCTCGTCCGACCCCACAAGATCAAAGACTGAGAACAACATACACAATGGGACACATGGCAATCTGACTGATTCCTTAACAACCCAGATTTGCTGCAACAAAATCCCAACAAACTGACAGATGGCAGCCCGAGAACGGGTCTTTGCTTGCCAATTAGCCACATGGCCGTAAGACGACCATGCGGCTCAAAATCCATCCTATTATAAATAGCAGGGTATCACTCCCTTGCAAAGGCGGGCAACCTTCAAAAGAAAAGCAATATCTTCACGGGCTAGAGACTGCATCAGATAGTCCATGGAGTAAGGCAGAGTTTATAGCACTTTCCCGAGCCTCCACCGTCACCCCCCAGAATCAAAACTAAACAATTGTACTTAGATTTTTTCCTAGTCTGTCTTTCTAGGCTCTTCTTTGTACAAGCGAGTTTGCAATCAATTCCAGTATTCTGTAATACCTGTTGTTGATTTTTATGGCAAACACCCATCCCATCTCAAATGTTTGATCGTGACTGATAGCAGCTACACACGACATGTGCAGGGTGCCATATTTACCCCATAGTCGTTCACATGTCAAACTTGATATTTCAAAACATGTAGATAATGTTTCCTTGTCTCTCTTCTTGCAGTCCTTACAACTTGCCATGTTACTATGTTTTATTCTAGACCATATATCCTGCTATATCTCTCCAGTTTATTCTAGACCTGACATGTTACTAGTTTACTCTCTTGCTTTATTTCATATATGCTATTTTCATGTTTTGTGAATTATATTGTGCTTTTGGATTGTCGTCGGTCTGTGTGCTTGTTCCATTCCTAACTGGAAACCAATATTTTTTAGGTTAACTGTGGCTTCTCTTAGCATTGGAAGATTTGGGTTTACTTGCAGGCCAAACCTAGAGATTAAATAGATGTGGTATCATTTTCATTAATTATAAGAACCTTGTACTTTCTTAAAATATAAATATTGTAATCAATTTAGAAATATGAATGAGCAATAAAGTTTATTTTGAGCATTTATTTATTACGGGCTTGACAGCGTTCTACCACCGACTCTGCGGCGTAAGCTGGCTTGGACACGCACTCGTATCCCGAAAAGCGGGTACAGGTCATGACACTACCGTACTGGAGTACCCAAGTGGAAGGAAGATTCGACTGCTTGAGGCATCGGAGCGTGAGAGCCAGTCTTGTATATCTATTCATCGGCTGTGCGTGTTACTGTCAACACGAGCCTCTGGTCTGCCATTGGTGCCGCACGCTTGTTGTATGAAGCACGAGCCACCTGGGATCTCTTCTTACTACCTGAAGGAAAAGCAATTCTGTCGAAGACAAATCTCCTTGCCGATAATACTCCCGTCGTGATGGGTTGGACCGGCGTGCGCTTCCTTCGACATTGTTCCTTCGTCAGATCAACCATGGAACCACCATCTTCTTCGCCATGGTTTCCCGGAACGGGAATCGGGTAAGGGGATAAAGCTGTAGCATCCGAGATCTTCTCTATGGCCTTGACGTTGAGGGTGCCTGAGACGTAGTTCCCGCCATCGTACTGCCGGCTGCAGTCGAGTTAGGCCTCTAAACACGTCGAGTCTTCTTTGGTTGTATGAACCTCTTCTAAGTATTCAAGTTTTCATTTTAGGAGATCTTCAAAAGTCTGCTGGTCGAAGCGTACGACCATCATGTCTTGTAAAACTCCCAAAAAGTTGTCATCAGGTTGCGTCACCACCTTCTAGTTGGAGGAAAAGGTAGTCCTCAACAGAGTCATCATTTTGTTCGACGTAACAAAAGGTTGAACAAACATTTTGCTTTATTAAACGTATAAGGTACCTGTGTACAAAGAAGGAAGTCCTAAATAGGATATTCTAAGTACAGGGAGAAGAAGTTTCTAGAAAAGTATGACGATGGATATCGAGCACTACAGCGGCTCCTTTACTCCGTTCATGATCTGACGATAAATAAACCTTGCTATGGCTCTCTGGCGCCTTTGATAGGACTTTGGGGTCACCAATCAAGAGGATGCCTGGAGGAGAAGATCCCTTGAAGATGGTTGGTTGGTTGGTTCTTTAGTTGATAGGTGGATGAGGGTGGTCGACTCTTCGTGGATGGAGATCGCTACTCCTTTGAATATTATCGATTTTTCTCTCTCGATCGATGCTTCTGTCGATCTTTTGGTGGAAGAAGAACTCCTTCTATTTATAGAGAACCGAGCACATATGCGATGTGTATTAGGGTTCCTGAGATATTAAAGAATCTATCATCATTGTACGGTACGGGCTTTTATGGCACTGACATGTGGCGAACAACGAGATTCCCCTCAAATGAGATCTCTGGTGGTTATAAACATAACCGAAGGAGGTGACACATGGTGTATGCTGATTTGCTTGCTCGGATATGGCCGAGTAAATATTAGGATTTTATCCTAGATTTGGAGTCTAATTGATCCACATCTATGATTTAAATCAATCTGATATGATATCAATCATGATTTAATCCCAATCTTCTTTGCAAGAGGCGGTTCAATTAAACAAACCAATTGGGGTGGACCCATGCTTCATGCACCTCTGGTGAGGACTAAGTGCTCTTCTGTGGCGACGAGTAGACCATGCTTCTGGAGACGACAGAACCTCTGTGCTTTCAAGGGACGAGTGGACTTGGCTTCGAATGACGACAAAACTTTTGTGCATGTAGAGCAACTTATAAAGATATATTTTGGGCTACCAGAGTCACTATGCTGTAGGCAGCAAGTAGGCTTATGCTTCAGGTTGACGTGGTTATTGTGCTTTTAGAGCTACAAGTTGACTTACATTGGTTGCAATGGGAGTCCCCAAGTCTCTTGTAGAGAAGTGACTTAAGCTTCTGATCCAGAATAGATGACTGTGCCGTGGGAATGGAGATGGTGTGAGCATATCACCATCATGTGCCTCATACGGACGTAGGTAAGTAGCTGCGCCTCTGAACGGTGAAGGCGTTGGCTGTGAAAAGGAAGGGTATGACACCCTTGCACGTCTGGATTGGCACAGGCAGATAGCTGTGCCTCTGGAGTAAAGACACTGGCTTCCAGAATAAAAGAAGGGGAGGAGGCCCTACCACCATCTTGTTTCTGAGGTTGGTGCAGGGAGGTGGCTGCTCCTCTGGCTTAAAGGCTCTGGCTTCTTTAAAGCCGAGTTACTGATATACTTATAAGAGGTTGCGCCTACATGAATATTAGAACATGCTTCGGTGGAGGTCAATCCTCCAGTGTGTGTATCGAGAAGAAGGAAGGCTGTGCTTCGATGAAGATTGCATCCCTTGTAGATCCCTCTAGGCTTATGTCGAATCTATACTAGATCCTTTGTAGAAGAACATAATTAGTCCCTTATGTATAGTCTCGATGTGTCTGTACTAGACTTTGGTAGACATGACAATGAAGGGACTTCTCTCCATATATTCTATTTTATCTTTTTAGAACTGAGCATGAGTCTTTTGCATCTTCCGTGCTTTGGCGAAGGGATGTCTTCAGCTGAGATTTTTCATGCTTCTATAATAAGGAGTCAAAAGGATTGCCTAGGTGGCTAATCATGAGTTTAGCACCCCTGGCTTAGTCATGAGGACTCTGAGGGGATTGACTCGAGAGATGACGTAAATTGTCTGTCCAGCCACATAATGGTACGTCTTTTGAATGGGGAAGACTAGCGCGAGACACTCCTTTTCCACATGATTATACCGATGCTCAGCACCAATCATGGTCCTGCTAAGATAGTAGATTGCCTATTCATGGCCTTCGTTGCTTCTCTGTGTTAGCAAAGCACTGAGAGAGTGGATCATGGCTCGGACGTATAACAGAAAGGGTCCTCTCACGACTTGTGCTACCAGGATTGGTAGACTGGTGAGGTATTTCTTGATATCGTCGAATGCTTGCTGACACTTTTTGGTCCAGGCATAAGAAACCCCTTTCTTCATCAGTTTAGTAAAGGGTTGGCATCGTCCAGAAAGATTCATTATGAATATTCTGATATATGCCAATCGTCCCTGCAGTCCTCGAATCTCATGGATATTCTTCAGGGGAGCCTTGTCCTGGATGGCTTTAGCCTTTTCGTGGTCGATGTGAATACCCTTCGCTATGATGATGAAGCCCAAGAACTTGTTGCTGAAAACCCCCAGGAAAGACTTGGTTGGATTCATCTTAAGGTGGTGTGTCCGTATCAAATCAGACACCATCCTTAAGTCATCTAAATAGCTGGATTTCTTTCAACTCTTAACGACAATGTCATTAACATAACATTCTACCATTTTTCAGAGGTGTTTGCAGAATATGGTGCTCATTGCCTACTGCTATGTTGCTTCCTATTCTTTAAACCAAAAGACGTCACTTTATAATAGTAGATTCCCTTTGGAGTCCGGAATGAAGTATGATTTTTGTCCTTCGGAATTATTTTGATCTGGTTGTAGCACGAGAACCCATCCATAAAGGACATATGCTCGAAACCATAAGTATTGTCGATCATCACGTCAGTAATTGGGAGAGAAAACTCGTCTTTTGGACAGGTCAAGTTGAGATCCCTAAAGTCTATTCAGACTAGAATTTTCCTATTCTTTTTAGTGACTGGGACAATGTTGGCCACCCAATCCGGATGTTGCTCCTCTCGAATGAAGCCACTTTCTATGAGTTTGTCGACTTCTTTCTCGATAGCATCCATAATGTTGGGACAAAAGCGACACTGTTGCTGTTTGACAGGTTTAGCGTTGGCAGGATATTGAGTCAGTGCATTACAACTTGCAGGTCTAACCCCGGCATGTCTTCATAGTTCCAAGCAAAGACATCGATGTACTCTTGGATAAACTGTATCAGAGATTCTCTGTCTTCTCCAGTCAAGCTTTTGCTAATGAAGATGGGTTTACGGGAAGCCTCATCTCCTAGCTCGACTTGGACGACTTCGTATTCGGTGGGATCCTAGGGGTTGAGCCCATGGTTCATCCTCGAAGAATTCGAACATCTGGTCTTCATCCTTGACTAGGGAATCTGCACAGACCATGTTGACTGAGAGTATCTTCTTGAAGGCCTGGTCGATACTGGTATCAGAGTCCCAGATTGAGGAATCGAAAGAGTGGGAGTGCATCCAAACTTTCGGTTCTGAACTCTCCGAAGTTGTTGTGGGTGTAACATAACCCATCCCTCGACGAGTGTGCTGGTAGTAATTTTGAGCCTTTCCCTTAGGAGCACGAAGTCGTAAAGGAAGGCATCGTCCTTTGCCAAAATTTAGTCCTCTATCACTAGTCAAGTTATAGCCCATCTTCTACATAAGGTGCTTGGCTTGAGCGGTGTAACGGTAGAGCTGTATCTTGTCGTTATCGGGTTCTGGTTCTACCTGAGTCAGTCGCTGAGGATGCTCTAGATGATGGGTTCCTCATCTTTCTTCTTTGTTGGAACCAGGAAGTAAGTATCTCGGGAAAAGATAACTCGACTTGCCAAATTAGCGGTTATCACTTGAGTTTGCTACATATACAGGGCATTGTCTAAGAAAGACAGTGTTCCAGTGTGCACAAGAGTAATTCAAAGACAACTTTCTATTATTGAAGTGCGAAACTTTATCCCGAGGGATTACATCATCTAAAGAATGTGCCTCATCCTTGGTGCACATATAGTCCCCTAACTCCTTGTCAGCGAGAACCGGGGCTGCCATGGGAGAAGGTGGAAGTGGTCTCCGCTTCAGTTTGACTACTAAGGGTGTTGGAGCCGGGGATTCTTGCAACTTTGAGGCTTCCTTCGGGGCCTTCCTAGGGAGTTTTATTCGAATAGGCTCCTGGCTGGCAGTTGAAGCTGTCGGGGACGAGTGAGCGGTTGCCATTTCTTGAAGCTTGATGATAAGAGGTGTTGATATCTGGGGAGGCTTCCCTTTTAGTCGAACCCTCAAAGGCTCTTCAGCAACAGTCGCACTCTTCGATGCCATTTCTGCTTCATCGTTGGCATCATTGCCATCATCATTCTAGGGGACTAACTTGTACAGGTCAGCATCAGTACAATATGCTTCGAGTCGATGTCAGCGAACTCAGTCTTGGTAGTCTCATTGCTAGCTATATATTTCATGCATTGATAGAGAGTAGAGGATACGATCATGTATTTATGGATCCATGGTCGACCCAACAGCATGTTGTAGTTTATATAAGCATCAATAACATAGAAAGTAACATCCGTCTGGAGATCGCCTATCTGACATTTCAGACGTATCTTGCCCAGGGGCTCACTCTTTCCTGCATTGAAACTGCAGATTGTAGTGTTTGACGCGGTCAACCGATGCATCGAAATTCCCAAGGTTAGGAGTAAAATCCTAGGAATTATGCTGAGAGAGGAACCAAGGTCGATGTGGATGCGATCGACCCTGATGGCACCAATATACCCTGTATAGTACAAGGGTCTATTATGCCGGTTGTTCTTTAGTAGCATATCCTGTTGAGCGAAGGTGATGCTGGGAATCACCTCGACCACACTATGGTAATATGGGCAAGTGGCAGGATCCACCCTAGGTGGTTACACCTGGGTGAGAAAGGAATCAGCGTTCTGTAAAGCCTTCCTGAAGGCGTCTCGAGTCTCTTTGGAGAGATGATGGAGCTCAAAGAGTGACAGCCTAGTCGGGGTATTCGTAAGCTGTGCCAGTATGTGAAAGTTGTAAGGCTTAATCGGCCCCATTGCCGAGTCTTTCCTTAGTATTTTATCGAAGTGGACCTCCTTCCGCTTCTGCTTGTCTAATGCAAGAGGTTGAGATGGGCCTACTTTCGATGCATCGAGTACAATTGTAGCAGCATGCAAAGGAATTTCTTCTTCCAAAGCCTGGCAATCCTCTTGCTGGTGAACCAAATGAGTGGTAACCAGAGCGTCATCAGTCGAGGTAGAAATCATACCGCACGACCTGGTCTTCTTCCCCTTCACAAAGGGTGTTGCAGGGAGTGCCATGTCTGGGACAAGATCAATATGGATTCACATGATTTAACCTCGTGGCATTGTAAGCAGGAAGAGGCCTTGAGCATTATCGCAGGCCGGTGGAAGGTCGACCACTTCTATTGTCACCCTTGGGATGGGGACAACACCATCTCGAGTCTCTATTTTCGAGAAGCTTCTGAATTAGAGAGTCACCATGTTGGTCGTAACTGTCTTATCCTTATAGTCAAGTGAGATGACCTTGGCATCAATGAGGTACTGGATCTGCTTCTTCAACACGTAGAAGTCGCGTATTGAATAGGAAACGTACTGATGGTAGTAACAGTACTTTGGATTGTCCACCTTTACCACTTCGTCAGGATGCTTAGGAGGCGGGAGTTGAAGCTTGCCATCCTTCATCAACATGCCAAAAAATTCCATTATATCTTCGTCGTTGAAGGAATACGTTTACTTCAGCTTTGGTGCTTCTTTCGGCTTGGGGTTCGTTGACGTTGAACCTTTGGAGATGTTGATGGTCAGGGCTTGCTTCCCCTTTTCTTCTTTGTAGACAGGGTCATTGCTAGATGAGCATTTTCCTTAGTCTTCGAGTGAGGGAAAACTCAGTCCTAGCAATTGTGCGTCCTGATCTTTTCTTTCAGCTACATCTGCCTCGGTAATGAAAGGCGTTCATTCTATGTATGGAGCACTGTGCCACAATTTGATTACGGGAAGCATGTTATTACGACATGAATCCATGACAATGGGCTTGGGTATACAAGGTGGTAGCCTCAGCGCTGCCTGGCAGAAGCGCTCAATGTCAGTGCGTACCGGTTCCTTCTCCTTCTGGGCGATGTCCATGAGAGTGGACATCGTCATGTCCATTCCTCTTTTGTGAACAGAGCAAGGAAGAAACACTTCAAATCATCGAACGATGAGATGCAATTTTCGGGGAGGCTATAAAACCATTCATAGGCTACCCCATGTAATGCCCCTACGAATATATTTGTATGCAGAGCATCGTCTTTCGGTAGATGTCTAGTTACTAAGGCAAAATTCCTCAAGTATCGACGAGGAGACTCCTTCGCATTGAATGGTACGAGCGTCCGTGGCTTGTATTTGGGAGGATATATTACATTATCCCATTCAGAGGGATATGGTTGCAGGATCCCCATCTTCTGGAGTGATTCTTTCTTCTCTCGGGCGTCAAAGCGAGCGTACAACTCCTTGAGAGCCTGCTGTATGTCGTTTAACATTGTAGGTCCATTCATTGACGGAGTTGGCAAATGCAGTAGTGCTTGGTCCATGACGGAAGTTGGCACATGAGAAGGTGCATTGGACTTCGTATTCATTATCGGTTCTTGATTTGCTGGAGTAGAAGCACTGGATGTCAATTTGTCTTTGATCTCCAGGACCACAAAAGTCAAGGCCTGTATGGTCTCGTTTAACATATTCAGGCCCATCTCCAAGTCCTCTACACGCTTTTGATGGTTAGAACCTTCGTTGCCTCCCGCGCTATTACCTTCGGCCATAAAAACGGACATCAGATGTGGAGAGATAGAGGGGACTGTGGATCTTTCACTTTCTGGTTCAGACACCTGAGTCATGTCGTCTTAAACATGTAGGTTGCGGTCATCCTCTGATATGATATAGTTGTTATCCCCAGTTTGTTGGTTGCTTGCGCCTACAGAGGCATCTATGTCAGTTCCATACAATCCCTCCGCAGGTTGGAACGAGGGATTATCATGAATGGCGTGGGGTTGGCTAACCCCAGCTTGTGACATCAACATGGTCTGAGTACGGGTGTATTGGAACACAACCGTGCTGGGTACTGTCGGCTTATTGCCTCCCAGTTGGCCATTAGATTTGTTAGCCGAGGAGGGAGGGTTCTTGGAAAGCTTCTTGACAGAGGGAGAACCCTGCGCCGTATTACAAGAAGTAACGAGGAGTTCATCTTCGTGTTCACTTGACGACCCTTCGCCGAGCCTTTGGTAGACAAACGCCATCATTTGCAGTTGTTGGTAGACGGACTACCTCTTCGGTGGTGATGCTGCTGCTGAATAGCAACAACAATTATGGTGATTTTGGCGCAGGTGTGCCTTGGGCCGGACAAGTCGCACGCAGCAGATTCTTTCTTTGCCTTGCATTTGTGAGAAATTACTTTATGCAGATCAGAGGTCTCCACTTCTACACTCCTTTCGTGCGTGCAGGGAAGTTGCGCGCATGAATGCAGATATGAAGGTATCTTCCCTCTTTCTAGTTCCTGCGCGTAAGATACGCTTAGGTCCTGATTAGAAGGTTACTAATAACACAGACTCGCTTCATGCCTACAATAAAGCTGCTCGTATAATCCTGTTCCCACAGTATGTATCCTCTGGCTTGAATCATGCGCATGAACACTCAAATGATAGCGGGGTTTTATTGGTCAAGACATCGTAGCACTCGAACCTGTTTTGTATAATTTTCCATCGGCTGCGCGCGTGACTATCAACACATGCCTTCGGTCGGCTGTTGACGTAGCACGTTGATCACCCAGGGCACGTGCCCTTGGACTTATTTCTACAACCCTTGGAAGGTGCGTAGTATTCAGAGTCTAACGGAGTGGTTGGCGTAGCACTTTGGTCGCGCATGACGTGTGTTGTCTTGGATTTCTTTGTGCCATCCCTGAAAGGTGCATGGCAATTGGAATCCAACATGGATGTTGGCATAGCATGTTGATCGCACAAGGCACGTACTGCCTTGGATTTCTTCATGCTACCCCTAAAAGGTGCATAGCATTCAGAATCCAACATAGGTTCTCCTGAAGGACAAATAATTATGTCAAAGACAAAAGTTCTAGCCTGCGCAGCCCATATCCTGCGCGGGTGGGTAGCTGTGCCATTCTTCCTATGTTGTGCCTTAGTTGATCTCATGGCAGAGGAGTTGCGCTCTTCCATGTGCTTCTCTGCAACTGGAGTCGGCTGAGGCGGTATAACAGCAACGGATGAAGGCCTCTTCGGGGCTTCGTCGTTCAGGGAGGTTTAGAGCGTCCCCCCATCCATATTGCTGCTAGTCGCAGCAGCTTTGGGCACCCAGGTACGTCGATTCTTCTTCTGTTTTATGAACCACTTTGAAGGGCTCAACTTTTCTTCAGAGAGGAGGTCTTCAAAAGCTTTTTGGTCGAAACGTTCGACCAGCATCTTTTGGGAAGACCCCAGCTAATTATCGTCAGACTACGTCACCACCTTCTCGTCAGAGGAGAAGGACCTCCCCAACAGAGTCGCCATCTTGTTTGCCATGACAAAAGTTATACAAACTTTTTGTATTCAAACATATAAAAAGTACAAAAAAGACTCCTAATTTAGTACAAAAATTTCTAGGAAAGTGTGACGGTGGAGATAAAGCACTGCAGCGGCTCCTTTACTCCGTTGATGATCTGACGATGACTTGAACTTTCTTTGACTTTCTGATGCTCGAGAGTGGTACTCGCGGTTGCTAATCCAGAAGATGCCGACCTCTTTAATGAAAGAAAACTCCTTCTATTTATAGGCCAACACATATGCGATGTTCATAGGGTTTTTGGGTGAAGGAGCGCTGCGCGTGGAGATATAAGAGAATCTGTTGTAACTGTACGGTGAGGGCTGCTGCTAAGCTGACACGTGGTGAACATTAAGATTCTCTTCTATTAAGATCTCAGGTGGTTATCAACATAACCAAATAAATGACACATAGCGTGTGCTTATTGCTTGATGATCTTAATCGGATGAATCCGAGTGGATTTAGCTCCTATCCATAAAGTCAAATTTTGTCCCTATCTTAGAGGCAGCAGTTTAAACAAATCGATTGGATATTGCCCTTGTCAACAGAACCAAACTCAATTCTCATCTTGGGAGCAAAAATTTAAACAAACCGATTGGATCATATCTTAAAAGATATCGATGCCATCGAAGAATAAGTAGGCAACTCTAGAGGGGGATGAATAGAGTTTATGACAATAATATCCAATTAAAAATTAAACTTTTTTTACCAACAACAAATAATCAGAGTAAATGCGGAAATAATAAAGAGCGAGAAAGCATACGCAAACAAAGTCAATTTTAACATGGCTTCCCTCGTGGAGGACTAGTCCAGGCCTGAGAACTCTAGCTCAGGATTAAATCCACTATTTGTGAAATAGTAGTTACACGCCGTGCCTTCTCTTCAGAAGAGCACGTCAACTTCTTACAGAGATCGCAGTAGCGATGCTTAAAATTTTCCAAGCGACTTTTTGAACACTTGCACAAACTCCTAATTGAAGAGCACTGAGCACATTGAGGCTTAGGGAGCTTGTGGCAAGTAGATGAGAAGGGTAAGGCTTGTATAAGGCTTTAGAGAGAAGAGAAGAGAAGAGAAGATTGGATGATTGAAAAAGTGAGAATTCAAGGCCTATTTATAGGAGTAGCAATAGGCAGAATTCGGCCAGAATTTTGGGTCAAGAATTCAAATTTTTGGCCGTTGGACAACTAGTATACAGCAAACCCTAAAAATTAGGGTCCTAGATTTTAGGGGACAGAATTCGGCCCAAACTCTGTGTGGAGGCAGAGTTCGGCCCGAACTCTGTCTCCAGAAGACAGAATTGGTCTAGTGGGCTGTATAGGCTAGTTTGGTTTGGTGAAGCGTTTTGGTTTGTGGTATAGATATAGGTAAAGGTCCAAACTGCTCAGTAAAACTCAGTTTATATTTATCTAGACTCAAGGAAAGTGTAAAATACAGACTCGAAATATAGTACGATGCAGGTACGAGCCGTAGTCCGTCTTGTACTGAGTTCAATCTTGATGTGTCATGTTAAATTATGACAAGTATTATATTGTCAATTTAATCAATATTTGGTTGACTGTGATTTTGTGTCAACAATCTCCCCCATATTAATATTTGACAAAATGATATTTGTATATTCAATGTTCATACCTAGGCACATTTAAAAAAGAAGTAGCTCTCCCGTAAACATTTCTTCGATGTAATGTCCTGATAAATACAAGCTTTCCCAAAACACAGATACATAATACAATTTGATATGATATGATATGATAATATGAATATCAAATAATTCACACCCTTTCTCATTTATCACACACAAACAACCAGAGAATATGTAAATAAAAATAATTGGCAAGCACACCAAACTACTAATAAACTGCATCATGTGTCTCTAGAGTCATAGAACATAAAGAAGTCTAATACAAAAAGTGCAACGACATAAACTAGAAATCCATAGTGCATAAAAAGTCAACAGAAGATCCTCAGCAGTAGCAGCAAGTAGGAGACCACATCCATCACGGAGCTCGTGAAGGTCCAGCGTCGTCAGATGGATCAGTGAATGAACGACGAGGATCCACGAAATCCACATCCGGATCCAGATAGCGGATAACCCAAGGGTCATCGATATGGTATCCATCACGAGCAGGGTTCTGCTCCATAGGAATAGGCTTAGAAGGATGCCGAGACATAGGGTATCGAATGTCATGCAGTAAGTTGCTGATGGCACTCATCTGCAGAGTGGTACGGTAGTCAAGCTGGGTCCAGCGATCATCCTCTAATACGAATCGATCGCGGATCATAGTCTGAATCGACTCAAGAGTAGCAGGAGGAGGGGGCGCATCCTATCCAAAAGCAGGTGCGTCAGCCTGAGCATCGGAGTGCACGGACTCAACAGGAGAACCGACAGCTGCTTGAAGCCGCCGTGCCTTAGATAAGAAGGCAGGGGCCGGGAGGAACTGACTCTCATCAGGTGGGACCTAAAAAGTACGAAAAATTATAAGAAGATAGAGAGCATAGACCAATAACCTTGGCTTCTTCCTAGCATTAATCATCAAGTCCATCATGGTACATGGAAGATTGAATGTGACATGGAAGTGTAGGTGATACATAGCAGAAATCTCAAAATATGTAATCTCGTCAGTTGATCCATCTTTGGGCAGAATTGTGTTGAAGACAATGCGATGAAGTTCATAGAAATGAGGATTAAGATATTTGGCAAGAAGCTTGTGTGGAAGTGTGTTAGGTGTATACAAATCGTCTTTGAAGCTTTCTAGGGAAGACTCATCGAGGAATTGAAACTTGCGAGCATCAACAAGTTTCTCCCATGAGTTAGGCTCCAAAATTTCAAGATATTCAGCCAATTCAAAGTCATCAAATAAGATATCAATGGCAGCAACACGTAAATATAAACGTGTATCATCAGTAGTAAGATTACAATAAAATATTTGAATGGTATTTAAATAGATGGGTGAATTAGTGGTGACAAGTTCATCAAGACATAAATCATGAAAGAGAGAGTCATATTAAAAAATATGGTAAAGTTAATAGAATGACCCGCATACATAGGACGTGATCAAAAATCACTAAACCATTCGTTTGAAGTGTCTAGTGACACATATATTCGGTAATCGTACGTGTTGGGGTCAATGGGACGAGGTGGATTGAACAACGGGTGAATTGGTTGATGAATAGGTTGGTTAACCGGAATAGGTTGTGGGGAGGAGGATTCGAAGAGGACGCACCCTCGGTTCGAAGCCTCTTGCCTCGATTAAACAACATAGGAGCCATGAGTAATGAAGAGAAATAATAAAATATAGTAGGAGAAAAGAGTGAAATTATACCTCAAAAGGATGATGAAAGAGGGGAGAGAATGATCCAAACCCTTTCCTTCAATTTGGAAACGAAAGATGCACTAGAATGAGAGAACTAGGGTTACAGTTTGAAGGAGAAGTGTTTAGAGATGTTTAGAAGATGGCAATGGATGATAGAGAGAGGGTGAACCCGGTTATAATATTAGGGGTTCGAATGGTTGGAAGGAATCTGGACCATTGGATCAATTTCAGATCAGCGGCTGAGCCCGCATGCAGTTCTGGAATGGTCAGACCGAATTCGGCCCAAAATCTGTGTTAGGCAGAGTTCGGCCCAAATTCTGGGTTCTGTGGCCAGAATAAAACTCAGGCTGAAATGAGTTTGAAACTAATGATAGATAAATAAGAATAAAGTAATGAATATGCCAGTATAAGAAATGCAAGTAGAGAATTGGCAGAGAGTGACAACTGAATCAAGAAAATGAAATTGAAGTTCAAAAATTTGAATTAAGCATGTGATAAATGAAAGTAAATCATGTAAAAAACAATGAGTTATGACCCAATTCATTACGGTGAAACTGCCATGGGGTAGCTACAGGGGCCGAATCCCAGCTAGCGGTAGTCCTGAGGACTAGTGCACCGTGTCGCTTAGGCTTTTATGCCTTGTAGTCAGAAGGACCCTTTCGGCTTGTATCCATAACAGATTCATCATAAAGAACCAGGACATAATCGATATTTACGCAGATCACTTTAATGAATAACAGCTTCATCTAAAATTCCTAGTTCACGACACAAAAAGTTGAAACGCTCTTCGGATAGTGGTTTAGTAAAAAATCTGCTAGCTGATGATCAGTGTCAATGAATTCTAAGTTTATAGTGCCATTTTGCTGGTGATCACGCAAAAAGTGGTGACGAATTTTAATGTGTTTCGTGCGTGAGTGACATATAGGATTCTTAGTGAGGTTTATAGCACTAGTGTTATTACAGAATATAGGAATGTACATAAAAGAAAGAACAACAACCAGCTGTGATATATTCAGCTTCTATTGTGGATAGTACGATAGAATTCTGCTTCTTGCTAAACCAAGAGACTAGAGCTTTGCCTAATAAATGACACGTACCGCTAGTACTTTTACGGTCGACTTTGCATCCTGCGAAATCAGCATCCGAATAACCAATAAGGTCAAAGGATGTGGATTTGGGATACCATAAGCCCACTGTAACAGTACCCTTAAGGTATTGAAAGATACGCTTAACGGCGGACATGTGTGATTCCTTAGGACTAGCTTGATATCGAGCACACAGACAAACACTAAACATGATATCATGACGACTATCAGTTAACTAAAG
This sequence comes from Iris pallida, assembly GCA_029216955.1. Taxonomy (NCBI): domain Eukaryota; kingdom Viridiplantae; phylum Streptophyta; class Magnoliopsida; order Asparagales; family Iridaceae; genus Iris; species Iris pallida. The sequence continues at coordinate 2,165,663 of JANAVB010016196.1, read as the reverse complement.
TAAACTACCAATCATAACTCGATACTTACGTTGGTCAACCGGTTTGTCGCTTTCATCTGGTTCTAGCTTGGTCGAAGTAGCCATAGGAGTGCTAATTGGTTTGACGTTGTCAAGGTCAAACTTCTTCAGCATATCCTTTGTATATTTTGACTGACTAATGAAAGTTCCTTGCGAAGTTTGTTTGACTTGTAATCCATGGAAGTAGGTGAGCTCCCCCACCATGTTCATGTCAAATTCGTTCTGCATACACTTAGCAAAATCTTGGCAAAGATTTTTATTAGTAGAACCGAATATGATATCATCTACATAAATTTGTACTAAGAGAATAGTATTTTGAAAACTTTTGATAAATATTGTAGTGTCAATTTTTCCTTTTGAAAAACCTTTATCTAGCAAGAAATTGCATAGGCATTCATACCAAGCTCTAGGGGCTTGTTTGAGGCCGTATAGCACTTTCTTGAGTTTGAAAACATGGTCGAAAAATTTATGATTTTCAAAACCAGGGGGTTGTTTTACAAAAACTTCCTCCTTAATAAATGTATTCAGAAAAGCACTTTTAACATCTATTCGAAATAATTTAAAATTTTGAAAGTTGGCAAATGCACAAAGCATCCGAATGGATTCCAGTCTTGCAATAGAAGCATACGTCTTATCGTAGTCGATACCTTCCTCTTGGTTGTATCCTTGAGCTACTAGATGAGCTTTGTTGCGTGTGACTAAACCATCTTCACTTACTTTGTTACGAAAAACCTATTTCGTACCAATAATCGAATGATTAGCTGGCCTAGGAACAAGTTCCCAGACCTGGCTCCTCTCGAATTGGTTGAGTTCTTCTTACATAGTAGAAATCCAAAACTCATCATTAAAAGCTTCTAAAATAGTTTTAGGCTCAATTTGTGAAATGAAGGCAGTGCTTGCAATGGAGTCTCTTAATGATGATCGAGTACTTATGTCGCGTGAAACCTCACCTATTATCAAGTTTTCTGGATGTGACGGTTTGAAAGAAAAAAATTTTGGCAAGCCCTCCAAAGTATTGGTTTCAGTGGTGGTATTCATCGGCGTAGAAGTTGATGGCTCAACATCATCGTCAGGAGTAGCTGCTGCACTGTTATCCTCATCAAAAGTCACATTGGTAGACTCTTCCATAATTAATGAGTGTTTGTTAAACACTCTATATCCCTTGATCTTGGCAGCATAGCCAAGGAAAATATCATCGTCAACTTTGGCATCAAATTTGCCTAAGTTGTCTTTGGTGTTAAGGATAAAACATCGACAACCAAAAACTTTAAAGTATAAAACATTTAGAATTCTACCAAACCAAACCTTATAGGGTGTTTTTTTGTAATAGGTCGAATGAGCACCCTATTTAAAATATGGCATGCTGCACTGACAGCTTCAGCCCAAAAATATTTCGGAAGTAAAAATTTATTCAACATGACTCTAGCCATATCGCCAAGAGTCCTATTCTTTCGCTCCATAATACCATTTTGTTGAGGAGTTCTAGAGCAAGAAAACTAATGATCAAAACCATTTAAATCACAAAAATTTTCAAAATCAGTATTTTCGAATTTGCCTCCATGATCACTTCGGATTTGACTAATCATGTAGCCTTTTTCGTTTTGAACCTTTTTAGCAAAAATTTTGAAAACAGAAATGGCATCACTTTGTTTTAAGAAAGAAAATCCAAGTGAATCTAGAAAAATTATCTACTATAATAAAAGCATAGAGTTTTCCACCAAAACTGGCTACTCTACTAGGACCAAATAAGTCCATGTGAAGTAATTGTAAGGGTCTAGTAGTACTTACAGTGTTTATGGAATGAAATGAGGACTTGGTTGCCTTATTTAACTCACATTCGTCACAAACCGTATCCTTTTTGAATGTGATGTCGGGCAAGTCTCTTACTAGCTTCTTAGTCGATAGCCTGGATATAGTATCCATATTAGCATGACCAAGATGCTGGTGCCATAATAATCTCTCATCCTTGTGGGCGTAGAGGCATCTCCCTGCACTGTCAGTATCTCTAGAAAGGTAGAAAATGTAAATGTTATCCTCTCTTATCCCTTCAAAAGCGATGTCTCCCGTTGACCTATCATAAATGTAGCATTTATTTTGTCCAAAGTTAATATCATATCCATGATGAGCAAGGTGACTTATGCTGAGCAGGTTATGCTTTAACTTGATCACTAGTCAGACATCCTTTATTACAGGAGAAAGAGAATGACCAATAGTACCATTACCTATGATATACCCTTTTAGGTTGTTGCCGAAGGATGCATACCCTTCCTCTTTATCGATAGTGATACGAAAAGATTTGCGTCTCCCGTCATATGTCGCGAGCATCCACTATCGACAATCCACTTACTTTTAGTTAAGGAGGAAAGGTCCACCTACATCAAGAGTAGATGTGACCTTTGGTACCCAAGTTCTTGTGGGTCCTGAAATATTAGTTTTTGGTACCCATGCATATAGATTTATATCTACTAATCTCCTAATTTTATATTGTGGTGAGATGTGTCCATGTAATCCACAATAGGTGCAGGTAGCATGCCTATTTGTATTGGGAGCATGTTGACGATATCTATATGTAGCATGGTGAGAGTGGTGTGAAGCAGCAGGATTGGGACTATACATGGCAGCAGAATGATGATTATGTCTATATGCGGCATGGTGGTGGTTATGTCTATGTGCAGTATGGTGATGGTTATATCTATGTATAGCATTATGATTTTGTGTAGCAGTAGAATGGTAGTTATGAGAATACTTTCTATGTGCATGTGGTTTGTGTGTTGCATGGAAGTATGTGTACATGTAAGCTTGTTTACGTGCTGCAGGTGGATGACGTGTTTGACTGTTTTGAGTAGTCTTTTTCTTTGTGTGTGTCTTATGTGATTGGATTTGTGGTTGAGCAACATGTTTTCCTAATCTAATCTCTAATTTCTTAGAGGCAGCATGCAGTTCATTGTTTAGCATTTAAACCATGAATTTTAGCAATAGACATCTTGTGTCTATTCTTTTCTTCAGCAAGCTCAGTGTTGAGTGCTGTGATCTCACGTGTTTGCTTTTCAATACGTGCTTCGGCATCATGTAGGCTTAGCTTAAGCTTAGATAACTTATTAGTGTCTTCCGTGGGTAGAGTGTCTCTAACATTATCAAGCAAAAAAAAGAGTTTTTGAATCTCGACTTCATAGCTTTTGATCTTCTCCTTGGCATGTTTATATTTATTAATGACTTTCTTGGGGTCATTTAGTAAATCATTGAATGCATCGCCAAGTTCATCAAAAGTGAAATCATTAAGAGTTTCGCTAGTTACCTTATCGGATGTTGCCATTAGGCATATATTGGCGGTGTCTTGAGGGGAGTCATTTTCTTCTTCGGAGTCACTAGCTTCGCTTTCATGCCAAATGCTTGTATTGGCATATTTTTTTGAGGAAGACTTCTTATAGGGCTTTTTATATCGGTTACTTTTCTTTGTGAATGGACAGTCTTTTCGGACGTGTCTAGTCTTTTTACAACCGTAGCATGTTGGCTCTTCTTCGTCATCTTCTTGTCGTTCCTTGTTTCTTCGATTGAAGTGAAAGAACTTCTTGAAGTTGCGTATAAGGAGAGCTTGATCATCACCTTCTGAATTGTTGTCATCAGTCTCTTCTGGATCAGCCCTTCGACGATGAGCTTTAAGGGCAATCTCTTTTGCTTTTGGAGCAGGCTCTTCGAAATCTTTGAGGTTAAGCTCGTGAGTCATCAGCTTTTCCATCAAAGTCTCCATAGACATTGTGGTGAGATCATTGCCTTCTATGATAGCTGTTACCTTAGGGTTCCAAATTTTTGGTAGCCCCCTAAGTAACATAAAGATCTTCTCGTGATTTGTATATTGTTTGCCGAGAGATGACAAGGGATTGATGACGTCGAGGAATCTTGTAAACATTTGTGTGATCGTCTCATTAGGCTTCATCTTGAACGCCTCATATTCTTGAGTGAGACGACTTATTTTTGACTCCTTGACTTGGGTGGTTCCTTCATGCTTCACTTCTAGAAGTCTCCATACTTCGTGAGAGGTGGTGCATGTTGAGACCCTATTAAACTCATTCCTGTATATTACACAAAATAAAGCATTAATAGCTCTCGCGTCTAGACTCGTCTGTTTTTTTTCTTCGTCAGAATATTTGTCGTAGGGTTTCTCGACGAGATCACCATTGACAACTATCCTGACGGGCTTTTTGTAACCATCGGTGACAATGGTCCACAGGTCAAAGTCTAGCAACTTGAGATAAAAACTCATCCTTGTTTTCCAAATGTATAGTTTGTTCCATCAAATAGGAGAGGCCTATGAGTGGATTGCCCTTCACCGTGATTGGAAAGCATGGATTGTGTGGTTGCCATAGATCAGCTCTAGGATGTTAGTCCTTGTTGAGAGAACAAAGCTCTGATACCAATTAAAGAATAGGTAGGCAACTCTAGAGGGGGTGAATAGAGTTTATGACAATAATATTTAATTAAAATTTAAACTCTTTTCAGCAACAGTAAATAATCAGAGTAAATATAGAAATAATAAAGGGCGAGAAAGCATACGCAAAGATAGCCAATTTTAACCTGGTTTCCCTCATAGAGGACTAGTCCAGGCCTGAGAACTCTAGCTCAGGATTAAATCCACTATTTGTGAAATAGAAATTACACCCCGTGCCTTTTCTTCAGAAGAGCATGTCAACTTCTTACAGAGATCGCAGTGGTGATGCTTGGAATTTTCTAAGCGACTTTTCAAACTCTTGCACAAACTCCTAACTGAAGAGCACTGAGCACTTTGAGGCTTAGGGAGCTTGTGGCTAGTAGATGAGAAGGGTATGGCTTGTATAAGGCTTTAGAGAGAAGAGAAGTTTGGATAATTGAAAAAGTGAGAATTCAAGGCCTACTTATAGGAGTAGCAATTGGCAGAATTCGGCCAGAATTCTGGGTCAAGAATTCATATTTTTGGCCGTTGGACAACTAGCATACAACAAACCCTAGAAATTAGGGTCCTAGATTTTAGGGGACAGAATTCGGCCCGAACTCTGTATGGAGACGGAGTTCGGCCCGAACTTTGTCTCCAGAAGACAGAATTGGTCCAATCGGCTGTATGGGCTAGTTTGGTTTGGTGGAGCCTTTTGGTTTGTTGTATAGGTATAGATAAAGGCCTAAATTGCTCAGTGCAACTCAGTTTACATTTATCTAGACTCAAGAAAAGTATAAAATACAGACTCAAAATATAGTACGCTGCAGGTACGAGCCGTAGTCCGTCTTGTACTGAGTTCAGTCTTGATGTGTCATATTGAATTATGACAAGTATTAAATTGTCAATTTTATCAATATTTGGTTGACTGTGATTTTGTGTCAACAGCCAGAATGTCCATGTAGAATAATGCCACCTCATAGAACTGCGCGTCTATACGAGGTGCACTTCTGGTAAGGTTTTGATGTCACTGCACTTCTGGGGCAACGAGGAGACTGTTGTTTCGAAGGCAACGAAGTCACTGTGCTTTTGGGCGACAACGAGACTGTTTATCAAAGGCAATGGAGTCACTACACTTTTGGGCGATGCGGAGACTGTTTTTCGCAGGCAACAGTGTCACTGCACTTTTGGGCAACGAGGAGACTGCTATAGGGATTTGTGAAGCCACTACACTTTTACTAGACGACAAAGGACTTCTGGGAGCTTTGTGAAGCCCTGTGCTTTTTATGAAGCGATGATGGACTTCTAAGAGCTTGTGCTTTAATGGCTCCCCCTTGAGTAGCCGAGTCTACGCATCTTTAATTGTCGCCGCTTTTTAGGGATTTTCGAAAGTCGTGGCCTAGGATTCAGTCAAATGAACCAATTAAATGGGATTAATTGTGCTAAGTCCTAGGTTTATCCTATAAATTTAGGGGTCATTGGCCGATTGACACGTGGCGTGTGAGTTAGACCACACACAACTTATATAAAGGAACTCTTTTCTGAGGAGCCATGTCCATTGTCTTTTAGCATTCCCACTAGCATGCTCGATCCCGACTTAGCTTTGAATAGCCATTGGCCTTGCATAAGTCGACTGTTGGTTGTAGATCTATACGTTCAATGAAGTTGTGACCTTATAGAAGAACAACTACTGAGTTTCGAGATGCACTTGATTATTTGGCATAAGGGGTTCGAACCTGAACAACATCTTAGAGCTCTTCGAGGTCCAAACTACTGGGTTTGGATTGATTGCCAACCCGAAGAGCCACAGGTTGTGCTCTGTCCTGCTCAAAAAGAGCCACAGGTTGTGCTATGAGCTTTGCACAGGAGCTGTGTTCATGCTCGAGCCAATAGCTGCTTAATTAGCCATATTGGAGCTTCTCTATGTCTGGCTAGAAAGTGGCTCGATATGACCAGGAAGTGATTCACTCTGACGCTGCTGTGCTTGTGGCGACTGCGTGCTTCTGAAGATTGCTCATTTGTAGACTTTACGTGTTTTAGTCTTGATATGTAATCATGAAGAATTTGTAACAGATCTTTGTAGACATAATTTTTAATACAAAACTTTTTTTATCCACTGCTCCCCTTGTGACTCTGAGTGATGTGCGCAGCAACTTTGGTGCTTCCTGTACTTCTGTGTTGTATGGATGTCTTCTGCGCTTTCGTAGATGTTGCGCTTTTTTCATGCTTCTACAACCATGATGGTATTAGGACTCCTTGCAAGCCCTTGACCTCGGCTTGCAATACCTCAATTTTGTATTCCCTCTAGGGCGTTGTACCACTCCCGGGAATCTCATTAGTGGGATCCCGACCTTGATTTTATGCCTTCATTATATAAGTTAGGATGTATATAGAATTGAGTATACTTTAGTTTTGGGTAGGTTATCTAAACTTAGAAATCCATTGGTATCAACATCCTCTAGAAATACTATTTGATTAGTTTTTTTTATACCTTACATTAATATAATTTTGCAGACAACATAGAGGATCGATCATACTTCTAAGAGTATATCTTCAATAGAGGCTGTCGTAGCAGACAAAGGAGGTCCCGACATGTCCCTTTTACGGCAAGAACGGACATATTCAAAAGGATTGAAGGATGAAGTGAAGACTGTGCTTGAAGTGTGAATCAAACCAATATCAGGTTACGAGTTGTCCAAAGCGTTAAAAAGAAGCTCATCGGGAATTTTCGAGGCCAGCTTTTCCGGGAATGGATATCATTGCAGTTGATTATTTATTATTATATATTGTTATATTATTGTGTGTCTAATTTCGAGGACGAAATTCTCTAAGGTGGGTGGGTTATAAGCCCCCTAAAATTTCTAGAATTTATTTTAATTTTATTTAAACTATTTATTAATAGATACTTTTCCACTATTATTTTTGATCATTAAATACTCTTTTTCGTAGCATTGATTTTTGGAGCACAAGAAATATCGATTCCTTGAATCAATCTTCATATGGTTTGATCTAGACAAGTCCATCTTTATTTTTATATATTATGTCCTACTTAAACTCGTTTTCTTGTGCTCTATTTTTATTGTATAACTTTCGGGTCAATTAGGCCATTTTTACTGTCTACCGTAATATTATTGTTCTTTCCAATTAAATTTCGAAACTCAACGTCTGTCCAAAGTTTTCGACCAATATATAGTTTTGACCTATTTTGAGCCTACTACAAATATGCCAATGGTGTATGATGGTTGAGTACCTCTAGAGGGGGTGATTAGAATGTTTGCTTGTATAGCGAAAATTATCACCAATTAAAAATTAAGCAGCTATATATTGTGTTAGATAAAAGACGGTAAATAAAATACGGTAAAGTAAGAGATAAAAGAATCAAACTTAGTGACATAGCGATGTATACTAGTTTCCCTCTGAGAAGACTAGTCCAGTCTCGAGTACTCTTGCTCGATGTTAATCCACTATGGCATAAACTAATTGAGAGCTTGTAGTCTCTTACAACACCGTGCTTGGTGACGAGCCCACGACCGACTCCACAAGTTGATTTCAAAAACTGGGACATTTTTTGAATTGCAGCCTCTGATATAACTCTTTTTTACCAAAAGTCTTGATTTGAACAAAAATGTACTGGCTTTGGCTAAGAGTGGTATAGTCTTGATTTGAAATCATTGCTCGTAGAAAAACGCTTTAGAATAGATAGAGAAGAGAGTGAATGAGTGAGTTGAAATGGTGAAAATTCTCTTCTATTTATAGTATTTTTACAGATCGAATTTGGACAAAGTTTGGGATGAGTTCGGATGCATGAATCTCGCATTCGAACATTGTAGGCAGATATGGTGGAAGACCAAACTGAATTTTGAAATTGACATGGCCGAATTCTGGTCGAACTCTGGCCGAACTTGGGCCAAGTTCTGTCCGAGTTCTGCCTAGGTTAGGTCAAAACTTTTTGGATCAAAACTGTTGGGTTTTGGGCTTTTTGGATGTGTGAACTTTTTGGATTTGAATATGTAGGCTTTTTAGAAAGTGGACTGATAAAAACCTAAGCCAGTATCAAGCCAAATCAACCTTACATACATTTCCTAGACTCAATAAAATTGAAAATACAGAAAAAAATATAAAAGCTTGATCTTGCTTCCAATGCGATATTGGTTCTTGATGACGATGCGATGTCTGTACTTTTAAGCGGTAGGATGCATACATTCTTCTTATTTGAATCCTGTATTCCTGTAGCAGTATGTATATTTTGCGTATCGACCGAAGTGGACGTTGATTATCAAAATCAGGCGTGATCATTAACCAATGGGCCAATAATTATCCCCATTTTGATAGTTGACGAACTTTGAGTCTATACTAAAGTATAACAAAAATATATGTAACTTTGAAATATATACCTGACTTGTTCTAAATCGTGAGAAATTTTGGTATACTCTTTCTCCCCCTTTGTCATGTACTCAAAATAATGCTCCCCCATAATATGTGAAGCCAACAATAACAAAGAAAAAGCAGAGTAATATCCAAAAATAGTGATAAAAACTAACAAGCCAGCATGGCAAGTATGATAACATCAGCAGTAGCAATAACAAAATGAGTAATAAAAACAACAAACTAAGATAAAATCAACTACAACTGAAAATCAGTTCGAAGTGCAGGAACAACTAAAATAGTGAAAAAAGCTACAAATAGTCCAAACTAAGAATAAGAAGCGTCACTACAAAAGATCATCAACCAGAACATGTCCACAAAATACTAAGCCAAAAATTGAACCACATACGAGCATCATCACCGGAGGGATCAACAGGGTGTTGGGGATCAACATAAGTTCTCGTCGGATCGAAGAATCCGAAAGTGGGATGATCCTCGAGTCTCAGTCAGTCGAAGTCAGAATGATGGAGGATAGCAGCTGGAGCAGTGGGATGATGTACAATGTCCACTGAATGTCAGCCATGCCATTTTTCAAGACGTAGGCCTGAGAAATATGGCGGTACTTAGCTTCTGTGAAATGAGTCATATAGGTCTGATACCGCTGTCCCTAGAGAGTGACAAATACATCGAACCTCTGAAAGAGCTTATCAAAATAATGGCCTGGAGCTGTAAAACCCCTATTTTTTAAATTTTTTTATTATTTTATTAGACTTAAAATAAATTCATACAATTTATGGTTTTATTTATTTTTTTGATGACCCGGTTTGGCCAATTCAGCCCGAACAGGGCCCGAACAAAATTTAAGCCCATGTGAGCATGTGGGGTGACTAAGATGGCCATGTAGGAACATTTCATGTGTGTACAAATATTTTAAATAATTTTTAGACTTGTTGAATATTTATTAACTTTTGGTACAAAATTTATGTTTTATTAATAAAATAATATTTTACAAGATGGTACAAATTTTTGGATCCATACATGGGTGAACGGTAAAGTTCACTCATTGGGACGATTATTATTATTTTATTATAATTTAAGTTATTTTTTGGAGATTTAATAAACATGTATTCCTATTTAAATATCATTATTATTTTGAGTTGATTTATTAATGATTGAATTTATATATATATGTACATATGTTTAAATATATTAAATATTTGGATATGTGACATCTAAATTATTATTTGTATTTAAATAGATTTTTTTATTCATATATACATATATATGTATAGATAGGTATAAGTATTAAAAGATTTAAGGTAAAGAAAAGAAAAGATTTGAAAGAAAAGAAAAGAAAAAGAAAAAGAAAAAGAAAAAAAATATTAATAATAACTAAGTGGCCGCCCACTTTTGTCCCAAGCAACAGCAGCACGTAGCTTTGTGCGCCCCCCCCCCCCCCCCCCACCTTTTTTCGAAGCAAGCAGTAGCAGCCTTGTATGGTTGGCTGACCCCATCCCCCTTTACATATATATATAAATATATATATATATATATATATATATATATATATATATATATATATATATATATATATATATATATATATATGTATTTAACTCAAAAAAAATATATATATATATATGTATTTAACTCTCTAAAAACCCTAATTTCCTTCCACCATCTTCCTCCTCTCTCCTACCTCCTCCTTCCTCGTCTCGGCGTATGTGCCAGTCTCGCCGGAACGACAGCAGTCCCGCCTCCCGGTCGCCACGTGACAACAATAACAAATAACAACAGATTCCCACTTTAAGGTATCCCACTTCCCGATCAATTTCTCTGTCAATTTAAGTCTGTTTTTAGATCCGTAAATTTGTGTAGAAAGCCCACATGACCCTCTTCGAGATCCCCCAGGTGGATTTCGACATGGCCATCCAACTTGCTCGAAAAATTGAGACGAAGTTGGAGAAAAACCACTTTTCTGAAATATTAAAAACTGTTTTGAAACACCAACTTGTCGGCCACTTTTCTCGCTGTCCATTAAACTTTCGTAAAAATAATTAAACGCAGTCAAAGAAAACATAGCCGAGATTGAACGCACCATCTGGATTCATTTTTATCTATTATGTAGAAAGTTACACGTTGTTAAAGTTTTCCAAAAAATTATAAATTCTGTTTTCAAAAAAAGTATAAAAACACCCGATACAGCGTTCGCCCCGACAAACCGGGCGACGTGGTCGTGCACTTCACGCATCGAAAGGCGCGTATGGATGTTGTCGACATGTGGAAACTGACGGATTGCATGTGCACGACGAAATCAATGCGTATCCGTCGAGATACCCCGTATCGACCCTTTGTAAATTAAGTCACAACATTGTACACACTCATCATATCGCGATGAAACTTGCACCATTGGACTCGAAATATTTTTCTGGTCCTATGAGCCAAGTTTGGTCCGATTCTGAGACCGTTGATCGGGACGCTATTTTGGCGGGCCCACAATCCCACTCAATGGGTAATTTTGTGCACAGCCCACCGAAATCCAAAATTGGACATACCGTTGGGTTCATCTCGTCAAAATAAATCTGTAGACATGTAGTTTGACGACTTTAGAGACCGTAGATATTGGCACGCAATTCGGTGCAAAGCGGGTCCAACGACGGACATCGTTTTGACCCAAAATTACGATTTTTCCCCTGTTCCAGAATTTAACTTTTGGACAGACGTTTCCTAGGCATATCTTTTATTTCAAACTCGTTCGTGATGTTTGTTTCAGCATCCGAAGCTTCTTGTGGATTTTGACTTTCGTGTTGACGATTCTGATTGTTGGATTTTGCTGCTTCTCGTACCACCCGCAGGCAAGATACCTTGCCACCTTACTCTGTTAATTACATATTCTTATTTTCAGTTATTATTTTCAGCATTTCTTATTTGTTATTATAAAACTGTGCGTCCAAGTCACACTTGGGTGCAAGCGACTCTATCGGTCGTTTTCTTGCTTTTATTTATCCCTCATGCATCGACTTAGCCTAGTGACCACCCATTATTGATGAGGTATTGGTATATCTCATACGGCCTTAACACTTACTTTACCATGTATTGTGAGTCACATATAGGACACGTACTCGCGTAGTCGGCCGGCCACCGATACGTATGGGGCGTACCACAGTTAGGAGTAACTGCCAATAGAATTGTATGCTAGTGGACTTGGCAGCTACTAGATGGTCATAAGAGTCATGGATGTAACTCCATTAGGCATTGGAAGGGAAGAACATCTCCTTGATGTATGGGCCACATTTACATACTGCTATTGTACCTGAAGCTCCGTTGGAGACGCAGGTTCACCCTATTGTACTGATTCCCTCTGACGTTCATGGAACGTTGTGGACATTTTCTTACTGGTTCCCTCTGACGATCGTCGAACGTTATGGACGGATTATACTGATTCCCGTTGAGAGGGACGATGCCACTGCTATACAGCCCGAGTGCCCATATGTGAAGGATTGTTCTTTATTGCATATTCACTATAGTACGTTAGGTACCCTATTGCATGCATCCCTTATTTTCTATTATATATCACAGTTTATATGGCATGGTGTTTTCCTGTATCTTGTTACATCCCTCTGAGGACCTGATTATCTCTCCAGGTGTGTGCTTCTGTGATTTTGCAGGTGTTCTAGCCAAGGCCGTGATCTTCTTCATTCTTTCGAAGACGATTGCGTTTGGTTCGACTGATTATTTTATCGATTCCTTCTTGTATAATTTATTTAAGATAGTTGGTAATGGACTTTGTCTCCGCCCAACGATTATATACATGACAAATTCAAAGTTGCTTTTATATCATTTATTTATCTAGTGGATGGGATTTAGTTATTATGGTTCTACTGTATTTTACAGCTTATGTATACATATGAGTTTCAATATATTGGAGTATACTTCGAATGTATGCAGCTGGCAAGAATACGTACCAAGTCCTACGTATTTTGGGACTCGGGCATTACATATTTTTGTGGTGGCCCATGCAGGTCAAGTTTGTCACTTCGGTTACGTAATTGTACCGATGTGAGCCTGCAACATAGGATTAGAATCTAGGAATCTCATCCATACAGCTTGACCTCTTCCTTTGACTTCAAATTCCGAACTCTTGTTAGACCTCCTTGAACTGCATCTTGCTTTATTCCTTTCCACCGTCGATTCTTATTTTCGTGCTTAGTATCAACTAGGAAGATGACTACATTAGTATATGCTCATAGGTCACACATATGGCTAGAATGGTTATATTGGCAATTGGAATACATTCAAGACTCTAATTGAGTTAAAAAGGTTTTTTTATGAATTAATGATTAGTAATTTGTAAAGTAGGATATCACCACGGAAAGTTTTAACCTTGAGATTTCTAAATAGTAAACACCAGAGGATTTATAGAATTTTATACTTGGTTTAAGGAATTGATTGATTTTCAAGATTTGATATTTATGATTTATTGGGTTATAGTTATACATCCTTGCACAAGTATGAAATTGATTTTCTTTTCAAGTTGTCATATTTATGAGTTTTGGGTGATAGATATACATCTTTGAACAAATATAAAATTTATTTGATTTTTGAGTTTTGATGTTTATGATTTATTGTATTATAGTTATACACCTTTGAACAGTTATAATTTGGTTTGAAAATGATCTTAGCTTTAAAAAAAAGGGGCCATAGGAATTATTTAAATTTGAGTTGTACAACTTACGATTTTCATGTTTATTAAATTTCGAATTTTAAGTGGAATAATGACGGTGAATTTTTGTTTAAAATATTGAAAGTTATGAAAACGATTTTTGAGAAATTTTTATTTTAAATGGTGTCCTATGATTGAGGATTTACAAATCTATTTAGATTTTTGGTAAAAAAAAAAGATTTTTACTGATAAGCTTATTTGAAAATTTAGTTTAATGAGGGATTGCTAATATTAAAAATTTTGGGAGAATTTCGAAGGATGTGATGGAATGTTATTTTGATTGATTAAAGGAAGTTACCATTTAAAAGTTAATGATTTTGTTGGAATAACTTAGCATGAATAGAAGTTAAAATTGATGAGAGCATTGAGCTTAATTTTTGAGATTGCTTTTAATATGCTAAGAGTTTTATTATGAGTTATTTGAAAATTTTAGAGTGTTAAATTTTTGATTGATTGTAAAATTTTTATGGATTCATAAATTATGAACTCTTGAGTTAAATAGTTGAATTTAAACGTTAATTTTGGAAAAGGTTAGTGGTAACGCGATAATGTTTGCTTTGAGATTTATGAAAGTGATTTAATTTTTTTTTATGATAAATTTGAACGACTTGGAATGAATACAAATTTTGATGGTATATTTTTGAAAGTTTATTTTTGAAACTTTTGGAGGATACTTGAGCTAAAATTTTAATGGTAGGCCCCAAGATAACCCTACTGAGTATTCCACACTAATTGCCATGTCACTCATGACCATGATAGTAGTATATACACAAGTGTTGTTAGTCATCTACCCAGCTATGTGACTGTATTACCACCTCGACTTATTCGACCTTCCTTCAATTCTAGATCTTTTAATTGCGACCTTCTAACCTATTTGCAATTTGAATAATTAGTTGATGGTTCCTTAACTATATTCATCTAGGAGACTATCTTCTCTCCGAAATTGTGTTCCTAAATTATTTTTACGGGATTCTTTAATTAATTTTATCTCATGCTTTAACTTGATCTCCTTTATTATTGTGCATTAATTATCACCTCGTGAACTCCCACTTTCTATTTTAGATCTTTTGGCGTCCCTTACCGTGACTTGGATATTTGGAGTACAACATTAGACTTTTTCCTCCAACAAATTCCATATGTAAGGCCTAGACAAGCCCACCTTCATGTAGACATATCATGTCCCACTAATACCCATCTCCTTGTACTTTATTTATTGATATGACCTTATAGTCAAAATGGCCAAACTATAATCTTTACCATGATACCGATATATTTTTTTCGACCACAGATAGGGATTCAACCTCGACTCAATTCTTTCGACCGATATATGATTTTGTTCTACTTAATTCCTTAAATGCTTAAATTTGTACTCTATCTTGATTGCTTGACCTATTGTCCCATGATACTATTAGCTTAACTCTTGTAAGTTGGTAGAATACCTCACCACCTAACAAACCTTTTTTTCCTTGTGAACCACATTGGTAAGTTCACTTAGACTATAAATTTAGAGGACCCTACCTTATCTAGTCTACCAAGCCATAAATGAAGAAACACTAGGACAACTGTATAGGCCCAAACTTCAGGCGAGCCTTGATTTTAAAAGATCTGGGACTATTTAAAATTTCCTTCATCAGTACCTTCCTTGCTCATATTTTGACTATCTCCCGCTGCTAACGTAGCTTCAGTTTTGCAAGCTTATTTCGTTATCAAGCTTGATCATGACATATTTTATTGGGTGCACCCGCTAACATATTGTCTAATCAAAATCGGTGCATGATGGTCTGATCAACCTATTGCACTTTGGTTCGCTTATCACATATTATTCTACGTGGATGAAGACATAGTAAACTTGCCTTAGAGTCTCATCTGCGACAGCCTTGACAATTCTCTTTTGAATTATTTTTGTCGCCTATGAACCCCGCAATTCGTACTCAATATATAACACCGTCCTTGAAACCTTTGTTGTTCTTGTCTTTTACTTGTTTTGAAAAGACAAGGTATTGTACTTGCTAAGATAGACTCAAGGTATCATCCTTGGTTGCCCAATCGGTTAATTATACACAAATGTCGATAGCCACCGACCGACTCATGTGGCTATATGCTCGTCTTTAACTACTCCTCATTTATCAACCCAAGAATTATTATCGTGTCCTTCCAATTGTTCTTGAGCACTCGAGAATGATTCTAATCATTCACTTAAATCAAACTCTCAATCGAGGCGATTAGTCTCCAGTTTCTCTCTAGGAACCACATCTTCCAAATGTCTAAATTATTCTCTTTGATCTACTCAATTCCTTATTACGCTCCAAATTGGATTATCGAAATTTTGTTACCTTCACTAGCGATCCTTATTCAATTCCATAACCATGATATATTTTTGTATATATTGACTCCAAAATGTTTTATTGCACGGTGGTGTTGAACGCCGTTTTATCGCCTCCTCCAAAATTTAATTGTATTTTGGTATTGACGAACTCTACCTATCCCTCAACCCTATCTACCCTAGTAATCCTAAATTTCGAGTACGAAATTCTTGTAAGTTGGATAGGATGTAAAACCCCTATTTTTTATAATTATTTTTATTTTATTATTTTATTAGACTTAAAAATAAATTCATATAATTTATGTTTTTATTTATTTTTTGATGACCCGATTTGGCCAATTCAGGCCGAACAGGGCCCGAACAAAATTTAAGCCCATGTGAGCATGTGGGGTGACTAAGATGGCCATGTAGGAACATTTCATGTGTGTACAAATAGTTTAAATAATTTTGAGACTTGTTGAATATTTATTGACTTTTGGTACAAAATTTATGTTTTATTAATAAAATAATATTTTACAAGATGGTACAAATTTCTGGACCCATACATGGATGAGCGGTAAAGTTCACCCATTGGGACGATTATTATTATTTTATTATAATTTAAGTTATTTTGTGGTGATTTAATAAACATGTATTCCTATTTAAATATCATTATTATTTTGAGTTGATTTATTAAGGATCGAATTTATATATATATGGAGATATGTTTAAATATATTAAATATTTGGATATGTGACATCTAAATTATTATTTGTATTTAAATAGATTTTTTATGGATATATACATATATATGTATGGATAGGTATAAGTATTAAAAGATTTAAGATAAAGAAAAGAAAAGATTTGAAAGAAAAGAAAAGAAAAAGAAAAAGAAAATATTAATAATAACTAAGTGGCCGCCCACTTTTGTCCCAAGCAACAGCAGCACGTAGCTTTGTGCGCCCCCCTCTTTTTTCGTAGCAAGCAGTAGCAGCCTTGTATGGTTGGCCGACCCCATCCCCCTTTACATATATACACACACACACATATATAATATATATATATATATATTTTATATATATATATATATATATATATATATATATATATATATATATATATATATATATATATATATATATGTATTTAAGTCTCTAAAAACCCTAATCTCCTTCCACCATCTTCCTCCTGTCTCCTACCTCCTCTTTCCTCGCCTCGGCGTGTGTGCCAGTCTCACCGGAACGACAGCAGTCCTGCCTCCCGGTCGCCACGTGACAACAACAACAAACAACAACAGATTCCCACTTTAAGGTATCCCACTTCCTCGATCAATTTCTCTGTCAATTTAAGTCCGTTTTAGATCCGTAAATTCGTGTAGAAAGCCCACAAGACCCTCTTCGAGATCCCCCAGGTGAATTTGGACATGGCCATCCAACTTGCTCTAAAAATCGAGACGAAGTTGGAGAAAAACCACTTTTCTGAAATATTAAAAACTGTTTTGAAACACCAACTTGTCGGCCACTTTTCTCGCTGTCCATTAAACTTTCGTAAAAAATAATTAAAGGCAGTCAAAGACAACATAACCAAGATTGTAACGTACCATCTGGATTCACTTTTCATTTACTATGTAGAAATTTACACGTTGTTAAAGTTTTCCAAAAAATTATAAATTTTGTTTTCAAAAAAGTGGAAAAACACCCGATACGGCGTACGCCCCGACAAACTGGGCGATGTAGTCGAGAACTATACGCATCGAAAGGCGCGTATGGATGTTGTCGACATATGGGAACTGACGGAACCCGATTTCGTTGCATGTACGCGATGAAATCAGTACGTATCCATCGAGATACCCCGTATCGACCCTTTGCAAATTATGTCAAAAATTTGTGCACACTCATCATATCGTGATGAAACTTGCGCCATTGCACTCGAAATATTTTTATGGTCCTATGAGCCAAGTTTGGTCCAATTCTGAGACCGCTGATCGGGACGCTATTTTGGCGGGCCTACAATCCCACTCAACGGGCGATTTTGTGCACAGCCCACCAGAATCCAAAATTGGACATACCGTTGGGTTTGTCTCATCAAAACAAATCTGTAGACATATAGTTTGACGACTTTAGAGAACGTCGGGTCTAACAACGGACATCGTTTTGACCCGAAATTATGATTTTGCCCCTGTTCCAGAATTTAACTTTTGGACATGCATTTCCTAGGCATATCTTTTATTCCAAACTCGTTCGTGATGTTTGTTTCAGCATTCGGAGCTTATTGTGGATTTTGACTTTCGTGTTGACGATTCTGATTATTGGATTTTGCTGCTTCTCGTACCACCCGCAGGCAAGATACCTTGCTACCTTACTCTGTGAATTACATATTCTTATTTTCAGTTATTATTTTCAGTATTTCTTATTTGTTATTATAAAACTGTACGTCCAAGTCACACTTGGGTGCAAGCGACTCTATCGGGCGTTTTCTTGCTTTTATTTATCCCTCGTGCATCGACTTAGCCTAGTGACCACCCATTGTTGATGAGGTATTGGTATATCTTATACGGCCTTAACACTTACTTTACAACATATTGTGAGTCACATATTGGACATATACTCGCGTAGTCGGTCGGCCACCCATACGTATGGGGCGTACGACGGTTAGGAGTAACTACCAATAGAATTGCATGCTAGTGGACTTGGCAGCTACTAGATGGTCATAAGAGTCATGGATGTGACTCCATTAGGCATTCGGAGGGAAGAACATTTCCTTGATGTATGTGCCCATATGTGAAGGATTGTTCTTTATTGCATATTCACTATAGTACGGTTAGGTACCCTATTGCATGCATCCCTTATTTTCTATTATATATCACAGTTTATATGGCATGGTGTTTTCTTGTATCTTGTTACGTCACTCTGAAGACCTGGTTATCTCTCCAGGTGTGTGCTTCTGTGATTTTACAGGTATTCTAGTCAATGCCGTGATCTTCTCTATTCTTTCGAAGACGATTGCGTTTGGTTCGACTCATTATTTTATCGATCCCTTCTTGTACATTTTATTTGAGATAGTTGGTAGTGGACTTTGTCTCCGCCCAACGATTGTATACATGACAAATTCAAAGTTGCTTTTATATCATTTATTTATCTAGTGGATGGGATTTAGTTATTATGGTTCTACTACATTTTACAGCTTATGTATACATACGAGTTTCCATATATTGGAGTATACTTCGTATGTATGCAGTTGGCATGGATATGTACCTAGTCCTACGTATTTTGGAACCGGGGCATTACAGGAGCTGCAGGGGTTGGAGCATCTGCTGGAGCTACGGCTGGATTAGTTGCAGGAGGAGCACCACTGGGTGAAGGTAGAGGCTGAAGGTACTTCCTAGATCTACATAGCTTAGAAGGTGATCCAAAAATATGACAAATGTCTAAGTTGATGCCAAACTTCTGGAAGATAACCGCGAGATGCATAGGGTATAGGAGGTTGCGGCCTGCCCTCCGACAATTGGCCTTACCTGCAATTATGGTATTGGAAACAAAAAAAGTGACTCCAAAGTGGATGTGGTATATAACATATAACTCTAAGAAGGTGGCCTCGTCAGTAGATCCCGTCTTAGATAGCTAGGCAGAATAAACAATGCGATGGAGTTCATAGAAGTGCTGGTTCAGGTGACGTTTGAACATCCTTATCCAGGGAACTAGACTAGAATGACACAACGCTACCTTGAACGACTCAAGACTCATGTCAGGAGGGAATTGAACTTTGTTTGATATAAACTAAATTATCGCCATTATCAGGCATATGAAAATACTCGCTCAGGTCTGTCGAGTTAAATTCAAGTTCTTTTCTACTGATATGGGAATAAATGTTGCCATCTGCTTCTTGCAAATTACAATAAAACATCCATATATCATTTTCATAGATTTGTCTCGTAGTCTCTAAAAAGTCTTAGGGCTCCTAGATTTTCAAGTGTTTCAGTATATTCCGAGAGTACGAAAAATTGATCGATTTTTAGGACAAATTTTTCAGTATCAAATTTGGGTAAACCAAGAAATTGAAATCTCGGATGACGAAAATAGGTTGGTGTTAAAATCCTCATCATCGTCGGGACGAACAGGACTGAAAATATTTACTGGTCCATACTTCGAAGTGAAGGATGAGGGAGTGTCTCTTTTCTTCCTCTTGACAAGTTTAGGTGCCATGAAATTAAAATAGAAGAAAAGAGAGAGAGATATACCTCAAAGGAGAATGAAAAAGAGTGGAGAAAACCTTCCTAGAGCTGGTATATCCAAGGAGAAGGAGTTATGAGCCTTGAAATTAGGTTTCCCAAAAAGCTAGGGTTAGGGTTTAAGCTTCGAGCGGCTACGCATTTTGGGAGAAGAAATAGAAGATGAAAGGGGTCAGCTGAAACGCTGCTTTTAAGTAAAAATCCCTAAACTGAGTTTGTCACAAACTCGGTTAGAACTCGGTCCGAGTTCTGTCCGAGTTCAATATACTAGAATTCAAGTTCATTTTATGTGTAATGAATGATAATAACACTCAATAGCTTTTAACTCTTTGATTTAATTAACATCTATTACTTTGGGCTAGCTGTAGGGGCCAGATCCCAGCTACTGGTAGTCCGATGACTAGTGCACCGTATCGCTTCAGGATATTTATGCCTATATGACAGAAGGGCCCTTTCGGCTTGTACCCAAAATAACTTAAATTAATAAATCTAGGAATATCAAGTTTTAAATATTTTTATTAATCATAATGCATTATGACTATGAAATTCAAGTATGCCTAACTCACGACGCAGATAATTGAAATGATCTTCGGCTAGTAGTTTTGTGAAAATGTCTGCTAATTGATGATATGTGTCAATAAATTCTAAGCAGATATCCCCTTGTTGTTGGTGATCACGCAAGAAATGATAACCTATTTCTATATGTTTTATGCGTGAGTAACATACAGGATTCTTAGTCAAGTTGATAGTGCTAGTATTGTCATAATAAATGGGAATCTTAGTGAAGTGCAGAGTATAGTCTTCTAGGGTTTACTTTATCCCCAAAATTTGAGCACAACAACGTCCTGCGACGAAATACTCAGCCTAAGTTGTTGATAGAGCTACAAAGTTTTACTTATTACTAAACCAAGAGACTAAAGCTTTTCTTAGAAAATGACACATACCAATGGTACTTTTATGGTCTACATTGCATCCAACAAAATTAGCATCTGAGTAAACGATTAGGTCAAAAGATGTGGTTTTGGGATACCATAAGCCGACTGTAGAAGTTCCTTAATTAAGGTATCAGAGGATTCGCGTAAGGATCCTGATTTTTGAAAATTATTTTTATTTTATTTTGTATGATTTCTATTTATTTGATTATATTTTATTATTAATTATGACTATAGATGTAGTTTTTCGTAGCTTTGACTTTTGGAGCACAAGAAGGGCCAATCTTTTGAAATGTCCTTCATAAATTTTGAAGTAGACAAGTCCACCTTTAATCTGATATATCATGTCCCAACCAAACTTGTCCCCTAGCATTCTTTTGACTTCGCATAACTTTGGTTCAATTTAGGCCATTTGATTATTTACACTAATTTTAGACCTAACTTCCAAAGTGAGTTCCGAACACGACATCGATCAAAACCCCTTCACTCAATATATTGTTTTAACCCATTTTGAGCCTACGACGCACATGCCAAGAGTGTGCCATGCAATCAAGTTCACATGTGTTATTTATTTGCGTATGGCACATGAGACTCATTGGTTGACTTTTTGAGTTCGATTTGACTAGAAAATATGTTTAGGCCCTAACCTAGTAAACTCCACTTGGTAGAGCTATGTTAGGTAGCCACGATCTAGTAGAATTATTATCAATTTTTTTTAGGATGTTATACAACAAAATAGATTTAGATACAATTTTGTATATATATATATATATAATTATACTTATAATAGCCTAATACTATATTTATATATATGCCTTAGTCATGGTTAAGTTTGAGATGCATATCGACTAAAAAATTTGGCACATAGAGTGTGGTCATGTGATTTGACTAGTGTATTAGCCATGCTAGGGAAGGTCTAGCCAAAGTAGTGTCCCTACTAGGAAAACCAATCAATGTTGTGACCTAACCCCTATAAATGACTTAGTTAATTATTTATTAAGATTATAACTTTTATGAGACCTGGTCGTACCAAACTAGTCCGGACTTGACCTAAACCAAACCCAAGTCATGTATATAGGTAGTGTTCCAGTGACGTCTATGTCGATTATTTTATATGCATATGTCGTACTTTATTTTTAATAATTTAATAAATATATTTTTGTCATTTTTATATATATGTAATATGGATATCAATATTATTTGATATTTAAATGATATTTTATTTGTAAATATGATAAATAATTTTTCTAAAAACAACTTTTAGGATTTTGGGAATTTGGGCTATATGTACTTATAGTTGTGCATATAAAATAAATGCATAGATAAGTATATTATTATTTATAAAGTTATATATATATATATATATTATATATATATATATATATATATATATATATATATATATATATATATATATATATACATATATATAATAGGAAAATCAATTTTATTGAAATAAACCGTAAAGACTAGAAAACGGCGGGTCGCGAAAAGGAGAAGAACACTGTCAGAGGGAAGGAAAGAAGCAAAATATGAGTCGCTCAGCTATGGATCCTGAAAGAGGATATAAGAAATCACCGCAGGCAGGGACTCCCTGCTGTAGTGATAACTACTCCAAGCACTACACAACTGGCGGGCCACTTCATGAATAAACAAGGCTATGGTCCAAAAATATCCCTCATATCTAGGCTTGTTACGGTTCTTCCACAGAACCCATATAATCGTAGAAACTAATCCATCATGGGTAGGAGAGTAGGTGGAGCTACTCCAAAGGAAGAGCCTTGGAGGAAGGGGGCTGCCGTCGTCTGGCCCGACGACATTACAAGACAAATGATAGTGATTCCAGACTCCGGAGACGACGTTGCCTGACGAGAAGATGTGGTCCTGAGTCTCAACGCTCGGCTCCTGGCAACAGTACATTTGGACGCAAGCGAGAAACCCACAACCTGAAGAGAGTCATCTGAACGGAGTTTGCATCGCGTCAATCTCCATAGCAGTATAGACCACTTGACGAGGATCCACCGCTGCCATAACGGGAAGGGCAGTAGGGAACCAAGGCACGCTAATCCGGAAAGCTTCCAAGCCGACGTTGTAGAAAAGATGCATGAGGGAGAGGGGGACCAAAGGAGAGTGTCCGGCTGATCTATGACCCGGATGCCAGACCCACAAATCCTGACCGACGATCTGCTTCCTAGCAGCTGAAGGATGCGACCCTCATCCTATTCCGTGTTTGCTTCGTTCTACAGTTTCTTGTTCTGAACAGCTCGAGCGTGGCCCTCACCACCTGCACGAGAAGGAGGGACGACTAAGGAAAACTCTCCATACTAAGTCTCGCGATAAGTATTTGCATCACCGTGACCGACGGAGAGGCGGATCCTGCGCTCCTCTAGATCTCTTCCCTACAACAATCTGTGTGACACCGACGAGGTGGTGCTATTGGCTCCGGCAACAGCGAGATGAATATGGGGAAGTGGGAGGCAGCCAGAGTTTGTCACGACCCACACCCAGTGTAAGGGTACGAGAGGTGGGTACGTCCACCTACGCTGTAGTATCGACGGTAGAACGCTGTCCTAGGTCACAACATCTAACATAATATGGAATATGCTCCGAAAGGAGAATAATATATAAGGTACAACTCAATCACAATATCTAAGATGGAATAGAATGAAGATAATCTCCCAGAGAGTCACAAATATGAATAATAAGTCTTGGTGTAAGCCACACCATAAGCCATATCCAATACAATCTCAAATGTCTCATAAAGCTAGATATAATAAGATCTAGACTAAGCTAATAGCAAGTCCTCAGCGACTGTTGGATCCTCTTGTGGGTCCAGGTCACCTGTGTCAACTAGGCCTGCTCCATTGTAAGTATCGCAGCAAACCTCATCATCTGTAATATTTTTTAACAGTTCC